>CM069907.1:96024285-96193117 GCA_036172215.1 Camellia granthamiana | reverse complement strand
GGTTGGCAAAAAATTTAATTTCAGCAACTAAAAAATATTTTAGTCGCTGAATGAAAAATAAAAACTTACTTTTTATCTTTGGCGACCAAAAGTTTGTCGCCAAAAATTTATTTTCCAGTGAGTAAATAAATATTTTAGTCGTTGTATAGTTACTTTTGTTACTCTATTTATTTAGTCCCGCCGAATGGAAAAAAAAAATTTACTTTTATTTTTGGCGAGTAAAAGTTTGATCGCCAAAAATTTATTTTCAGCAACTAAATAAATTTAGTCGTCATATACCAACTTTTGCCGACTAAAAGAAATTTAGTCGCCAAATATCTAATATAATTTTATTTTTAATCTTTGGTGACTACCTCATTTGGTCAGCAAATATACATTTTGGTGACTAAAACACATTTAGTCGGCAATAAAACTCAAATTTTTTGGTGGGAACACATGCCGCCCAATTTGAGTTATGTTTAATTTTAGTATTATTATCATCATTATCATTATCATTATTATTTATTATTATAATTTTTATTTTTTATTTATTATCATTTTGGAGGGATTTTTAAATTAATTGGTGAGGAACTCTGGAGGGATTTCAAACACACTAAAATGAGTTAGGGCTTAAACACGTCTCTCTCTCCTCTCTCTCAAACACACTCTATGACTCTCTCTCTCTCTCTCTCTCTCTCACATCTGCCCTCTTCCGATTCTCGTCACGCCCCTGTCTCTCTCATTCCATTACTCTCTCTCTCTCTCTCTCTCTCTCTCTCTCTCTCACGCCGATTGCCCTCCTCTTGATATTGAATCTCTGTCGCTTTTGTTTCCATCGCCGTCGGGTAAGGAGCATCACTGCCATCGAGCACCACCGTCGATTCACTATTGGAGCATTACCCCAGTATGTCCTCTCTATTTTGCCTTCTCTCTCTCTCTCTCTCTCTCTCTCTCTCTCTGCCTCTTTTTTCTAATATCTGTCTCTCCCATTCTGTGACTCTCTCTGTCTTTGTTTTCTCTTTGACTAAAGTAATTTTGTTCTACAATGGTCTCACCCACCAGGGCCTTCACCATCCCCATTTTCTAGAGCATCTTCAACTCTCCCTAAAAACAATTTGAGGTATAAATATCCCTTTCTTTCTATGAAATGATTCAAGGAACATGTAATTTCTTGTTTTTCTTTTTTTTTTTTGGGTTGTGAAAGCCTGAAATTCATAACACTTAAATTTTATCTTATAGTTTCATCTTATACTTAATTTGTACTGGTAGTGCCCGATAAAGATTCTTGAAGCTGCCTTGCTGAACTTTGCTTCTATGATCTTCATCTTATACTTAATTTATACTAATAGCGCCCGATAAAGGTTTGGAGTTTTGCTGACTAATATTTTTTTAGTTGCCAAATATAATTTTCTGCGATCAAATTAAAATTTGGTCGGCAAAAGTCGAAGAGGGAAGACAAAAAAAAAAAAAAAGTGGGAATGAAAAAATGTTTAGCGAATAAAATATTTTGGTCACAAATAATAACATTTGCCGACCAAAAATCAATTTTGTCACCAAAGGCATGAAAATTTTAGAGGGAAACCATTTAATTGCCCCCGCATGTTCTCTGTTTAAACTAATCAGATTGTTCTCTCTCTTATACAGATTCTCCTTCACCACCAAACCTCACCCCATCTCACCTCACTCTGTGACTTAGGGCTTAAAAACATGTCTGTCTCTCTCCCACTCTATGACTCTCTCAGTCTGCGACTCTCTCTGTCTCTCGTATCTACCCTCCTCTGATTCTCTCTCTCGCATCTGCTCAGCTCTAATTCTCTCTCTTCTCTCTCTCTCTCTCTCTCTCTCTCTCTCTCTCTCTCTCGCTTTTGTCTCCATCGCCGTTGGTACAGGAGCACCATCAGTGTCGATGCCCGTCGCACACGAGAACCATCGCAAACCAACAGCCTATATCATCTTATATCGTAGTCACGATCCATCATTGGGGCACTAGCCAAGGTTTGTCCTCTCGGTTTCTCTCTCTCTCTCTCTCTCTCTCTCTCTCTCTCTCTCTCTCTATATATATATATATGTATCTCCATATCTTTATCCTTGTTCCCCTAATTTCGGCCTATAAGGGTTTTTTTCTTCTTTTATCCGCATACCTTCTTCACGCAAAACCTACCCCTAAATCAACCTAGCCACCGCCATTCATATAGTGGGCAAATGGTTTCCTTCACTCTTCCCGTCTTTACCTCCATATCTGCGAAATCCATTCTTGAAACCCCTTCTCAAACCTTCCTTTCCTAGACAATCGAAAGCACCAAGTATTTATTTTAAATGTGGTATAAAAAGCATGATCTGAGATTAAACATTTTGATTTAATTGCCTTGTATTTGTATGAAGTTGGGTTTGCTCTAAAACTGTGTAACAAAGCTGATGCTAACATTTAGAGCCCTCAATTTGCTTATTGTAACTGTGTAACATTCAACCACTATAGAGTTCAATAATCTAGAGTTTGACAATATGATTCTAAATAATTTGGAATTTGACTGTATGCTAGCATCTATTAACTGTTGACATTGTTACCTTTATCTTCAAATGGAACTTGGATTTTAAACTGTATGAAGAAGTTGTGGGAACCAATGGTATGTAAATGAGACAGCCCCCGAACCACTTAGGGATGTTTCTAGGTTTGAATTTGCACTTGGGGCTTTGGGTTCTTTGCTATCTTATGTACAACTACTTGCTGATGAGAGCAATTATGGAAGTTATAGTATTTGACAATACAATCTTCACAGCTATGTGAGGTTAGATTTTGTTGCCATGAGAGCTCTAAATGTTATGGAGCGCAAAACTGATGTTAACAAAGCCATCCTCTGTTTGTTGTTTTCCTAGGTAAGCTACCTCTTTTGTTATAGTTCATGAATATACACTTAATCAGACAATTAAAGTCTCGACACGTGCATCATATAGAGGAAAAAGACATGAATTTCTTATTTTAGCTGATTTTGGTTTAGTTTTGTTATTGCTTCTTCAATTGCCTTAACTTGGTATTTCATCAACCTTGAGGTCTATGACTATAAATTATAATCATAATTGCATCAATTATAGTTCTCATACTGTTTTTTAACTTTTAACTATGAATTTCTGACATTTCATTTTGTTTGTGTTCACAGTTGCTTGCTTGGATTTTTTACTTCAACACTATTTTACATTGCTTCTGCGTGTGGAATTGGGATGATGTATTCACTTTATCTCCCCAAACCTTCATACACTCTTAACATATTTTTCATCTTATGGATTGCAGTTTTGCTTTTAGTTATGCTTGCCATATCCTTACATTCAAAGGTATGTCTTTCACATGTTGTCAAGATTGGACAGTATTTTTAGTGGAATTCCTCAAATCACATATTTTTTTGATAGGTCAGATACTGAAAGTGTGTTTAGATGACTCTTTTTTTTTCTTTTCTTTTAATTAATTTCACACTCTAATTTCTGCTTCAATAATGTAAGAGATATATTTTAGCACATATTTTACAAATTCACGAGTCACATAAATCAAATTGGTCTGCTATCAGAAGGTTAGAAATATCATTTTTTCTCTGTTGGTCTACTATCAAATTGTTTTTCTCTATTGGTGTGCTATCAGAAGGTTAGAAATATCATTTTTTTCTATCATTTTTTCTTTCTTTTGGAATCTTGATTACAGAGCATTTCTTTGGTTATGTGCTTCTAAGTTTCATACTTTTCAAACACATTTTCAATTAGCAATTGAGAATTTGCATTGAGACATGAATATATGATTCTAGTTGCTTTAACACTTAAATTTTTTTTTCCTGTGAGCTGGCTGCTAAGAAATGCAGTCCACAGAAACATAAGAACGAACATGGTGATTGGACCACTGTACTTGTAAGATTTAGCAGACTTTCTATTATCATTATTTTAGATTGAAGACTTCCCTTAGTCAATAATAATCATGTAGGGACAGACGACATGTAAATAGGACAAGTAGGTTAGGAGTTAGAGTTGAAAATGTCATAAACTTAGTCGAAAAAAGGCGTTTGGGGGATGAAAATGCAAAACAGCCCCCAACCACTATTGTGATGTAACGGAAGCTTCCCGGTGCCAAATACGACTTGTATGAACAGACGGTATGTACATAGGGCATGTAGGTTGGGAGTTAGGATATGTACGTAAATAGGACATGTAGGTTGGGAGTTCATTTTTTTTATAATTTTAAATATGCCAATATATAGTCAATACTGAGTTTTATTCCATTGCCAAGTATGGATCTGAGTTTCATAAGGGTTCAAGAAAAGGAAAATCAAGAAAAGTTATGAGGCTTGTGTATAGTGGCCTTGCGCTTGGGCTTCATTACTGTAAGCATATTTAAATGGATCTTTCCTACCTATATATTTTCATGAAGGGAACAAGTGTACAATACATAAGCAAACTCAAGGGGAATCAAGAATTATTAAATTAATGTTCAAACAAATTAATCTTACCATGAACAAGTGTATGCTATTCTTAGGGAGCATAAGGTTCCAACCAAGTGAGGTTGTTGCAAAATTATGAAAAATAATAATAAACAAAGATCACATTATGATTTTGTATATAAATGTTTTGGCTTTTTTTTTTTTTTTTTTTTTGAAATTGTTTTTCTGTAACATGGAAATTTTGTTGAATTTGTTAACCACTGGTTAAAATGGTGCTATGTTGGAAAGTTTGTGATGTCATTAGGTTCTAATTTCTATCCGTTGAATGGTGCTATGTTGTGAAGTAAGTTATGATAACTAGCATAAGAACTTCTTTATTTTGTTTTTAAGAATTGTTTTTTTATCTTTCAAGTTTTATTCCTCTCTGCTTTGTCACTACTCTGTCTCAGGCCTTGCAACCTCTTGGCTTCAAAATTTTATTGAGCTTCCAATGCCTACTATTCATATCATTTAAGATATTGCTAAGTTACTTCATATTACTTGGAATATTTCTGCTATATGTAGCTAGCAAGAGGTAAAGTTACCCTATTTAGTATTAGATTCCAAAGAGAATATATCATATTATAAGGTGAGTTTTCATGTGCATATATCATATTCTACTCTGGTTAAATGCAGGTTTTGGAGTTGGGGATGAAATTTCGAACTGCAAATGATATGAGTGCAATACTTGCTGGAGGAGAATGGGTTGCGGAATGTGGGTGAAGTTTGCACCTGTCAAGCATGCATCTTGAAGGGAAAGTAACAACTAGTATATTCTTATTTTTAGACTACACTGTGTATGCATGCTATATTTTGTCATTTATATTATATGTTCATAGCCTATAATGAATTTGAATATTATATGAACGTTGAAAACTGTATTAAGATATCTGTTAGACTTGTAGTTAACAAATTAGAATAATATAGTAGTCTTTATGCATAATGGAACTCCTTATCTTCCATGAGCAAACTAATTGCCACAGTGCACTCATCTTGTAATCTATACCTCTAATTAAGAGCATTCTTAAATCAGGCCACTGGTTGGTATTTGGTCACCATTGGATAGGATGAAGAATATGGGTCTGCACCAATCCACAGACTATGGCCTATAGATCCACCACCGCTACATCCTGCTGATATGGAGCAGTCCTGGTTGGAAGAAACAAGTAAAATGAGAGAGAGACTCTTACCCTCTAGTGTAAAAATGGAGCAGTCCCTACTGATATGAAGTTTATTAAACCCTTACCCTCTATTGTTACTGCAACAACAAACAACAAAACTAAAAGGCTTCTTTAATAGCTATTTGAAGAATCAAGTAAAGAAAATGTATAGGTTGTCTCTCCTTTTATAATTGTTTGGAGAGTCAAAGTTTTATTTTAACGATGCATATAACCTACGCTAGATATACAAATTTCATGTTGGCTTTTTGCCAAAGAAGGAAAATTGTAAAGGTTTGAGAGAGGAAGACAATAACTAGACCATGATTTTGTGTTCACTGGCTGCCCAACTACATAATGATGCCAACCTGTATTCAGTCAGTATTAGAGAGTGGTATAGTATAGTGTAACTTACCCTAAAACTTTTCTCCATAGTCACAGATCCATACCCACCATAGCTACCCATCTGCCCTACAGCAAGCATTCCAGGTGATGAAGATGAAGATGGCGATAGAAGTGTTGCAAAATCACACACACCACCAAACTAATATTAAAAAAAAAATTAAAAATTAAAAATATCAAAGTATATATATATTTTTTTTTTTCGGGTGTCAAAATTAGCTGGTTAGTTAATTAGTTAGTAGTAAGTTAAATTACTACTAATAAACATTCGATGCTTCACCATAAATTCAAACTTAGAATCTCCCCCAATTTATTTCTTAGAAATTAAGGAGTATAACCACTTGAATGTTTGAAAAAAATAAATAAATAAATAAAACCCAAGGATCTCAACTGTTTGACCTAAACTTAAGTTCTTCATAAAACTATCAATTGATCCACATTAAAAATAGAAAAACCAGCTTAGTCTTTAGCATAATTTGAACGAAGTGACAAATGTAAAGCAATAAATATATACATATCGTAAGTACATCTACAAAAGCATTGTGGAGAAATGAACAATGAAAACACACACACACACACACACACACACACACACACACAGAGGTTGCCGACTGTTGATGCTTTACCAGGGCTAATGTTAGGGTACTTGTTATAAACAGGATCTTCAGATCTCCAACCTCCTCCTCCTCCTCCATTTCCAAAACACCACTTCTCTGCATGGGGATATCAGTGGTGAACCTCTTCTTCTACTTCTCTCGAGCTTTATGGTTCTGAAACCAATAAAACACATTCTTTCCTTCAATCTTTCCATACTATCTCAACCTAGCAAATATCTGTAGACACCCCATTTTTGACCGACCTTAAGACTCAGACGTCATCGATTGAGCACTTGGTGATGGTGCATGTTGTGCTCGTTTCGAGTCTCCGGAGTTTTGGCTGAGAGCCTTGCCTCCGGGCCTCTGAACTCTTTTGTGCTTCGGCTTGGTTTGTGGACCGAACTTTGTTTCTCTTCCCGGAGGGAGGGAGAGGTCTTGCAGACCATCTCTTTGTGGTCGTAGACCACTCTTTGTGGTCGTAGGCCACTTTTCCTGTTTGGAGACTAGTTTTCGATTTTTGGAGCCATTGGCTGCGCGCCTTGTCTCGGGACCGCTTAACGTTCTCCGTTTGGCATGGTTTTTGAACCACACCTTGTTGCCTCTACCTAGAGGAATACTGTGGTCCGGGAGACCACTTTTGTGGTTGCATACCACTTTTGACGCTCGTCAGCTAGTTTTCGAGGCTTTTGGCCGCATGTTTCGCCTCCCAATTTCTCGTCTTGCATCCACTTTGGTTTGTTTTTGGTACAAACCTTGTTTTCCTTGTTTGGAAGGTGGTACAAGGGTGGGAGATCAGTATTTCCCCTTGGAGATACTTTTCCTTTTTCCAGTCGATTTTCTTGTCAGATAACTGGCTTTCTTGGTCTTTGGACCATCTTTTCTGGTCGACCACCATACCATCACCTTGCATTTAGTGTGTTATCCTCTCCCACCTATGGCCGACTAGTTTTTATTCTGGTTGACCACCTAAAGTGGTCGGCCGACCACTTTTACTAGCAAGCCGACCACTTCAAGTGGTCGGCTACTTTTTGACACCTTTTTGGAGATATTTTCCTCCAACTGGCACAGCTGAAGGACTTTAGGGCCCATCCTCCGTGTATGGAGGGATTGCCTTGGTGCTTAGCTTCTCCTAGAAGCTTTGGCTTTCCTTCTCTATAAGAGGGAGGCTCCTCCTTCCTCCTCTAGGTTTAGAAAATCTGAGGGAGAGGGATAAATATAGTCTTGTATCCATATTGCCTTGTTTGCTTCATTTTTGTGCTCAAAAGTGTAGATTTGTCTTAGTTTTGTGCACAAACACACACTTAAACACCTTGCTTGTGTTGCTGAAGCTCCTTGAGGTTATTTTTGGTGTTCTTGGACTGGTTTAAGTTCAAAAAAGCTGCTGGAGTTGCAGTTATAAAAAGGGTCTTCAAGGGTGAGCTTTTGACCTTTAAATCCCCCTTTCTTGCTTAAGTTTTTAGCCTATCTTTCATGTTGTTTTAAGCTTAGCTCATAACTGATAAAAGTTCTATTTTTGCCTGCTTAAAAAGTTTGTTTAAGATCACTTTTGTGTTTGGGGTTGTTTACCCCCCTCCTAGGCCTTGTTTGGCCTTAATTTTTAGCCTTTTTTGTGAGCTTCGGGACCACCTTGTATTGGACTTCTCACCACTGAAATCCAGAACGATTTCAGTGGTGGGGATGGTATTTTAAGGTCCTAAGAAGGGGAGGGCCATCCCCTCTCCTTGCATCTTCAATACATGCCTTAATATGCCTCATGTTTGAGCACCTTTGATAAGCTTGTGTTGGCCATATCTTAGCTTGTATTTGTGGTTATTTTGCTAAGTCATACTACTGTTTTTGCTTAGTTTGATCACTCCATGCATGGTTAATACACTCGTAGTGTAAATCACACAAACTAGTCTTGTATGCCTCATGTTTGAGCATGTGTTTCTAGCTTGTTTTGGGGCCATCTCAGTAGGTTTTTGGTGTTATTTTAACATGCCTAGATCTTTTTTGGGTTGTTTTGGTTGGCTCTTGCATGCCTAATACACTTGTAGTGTAAATCCCTTAACTAGCTTTGTATGCTTCATGAAGTAGCATGTCATTCTAGCCTATGTTGTGTCCATTTCAGCATGTTCTTGGGCTTGTTTTACCATGTCATACCTCTGTTTAGGTTTTGGTTTGGTTAGCCTTTGCATGCTCTGTGCACTTGTAGTGCATTTCCATGAAATAGCCTAACATGCATCATGTTGTAACATGCCATTCTAGCATGCTTTTGGCTTAACTTCATGAAGATTTTGTCCATGTTTTAACATTCTTTATCTCTGATTTTTGTTGTCTTGGTCATGCATGACTTGCTTCGTATAGCTATAGTTCAATCTAACTTGTTAGCCTTGTGTATTGAATCCTCTAGCATGCATTACTTGGCTTATTTCAATGATTTGGCATCATTAGTTATGTTATTTCAGTCCATGTAGTGTGGCCATACACTTGCATCTTTCACTTATTCCATGCTTTGGAGAGTTTGTGTTTTATGCTTTAACATGAACCATTGCGTATGCCCTCATGCCTTAGCTTGCGAGCCATCATTTCAATGTGTTTTTGGGATTATTATGCCATGATATAATTTTGATTTTTGTTGGTTAAGTCATCCCATGCTTGGTCTTAATAGGTGTAGTGTAATCCACCTTATTTGCCTTGTATGCATCATGCCTTGTGCTCACCATGCTAGCTTGTTTTGGCCTCCTTCCATACATGTTTTAGTCTCATTTTAACATGTACTAGGACTGTTTTGGATTGCCTTGGCCATATGCTTCATGTTTTGCATAGTTGTAGTACAAGTGCTCTTGCGTGCCTCAAGCTTTGAGCACCATTGCATGCTTCATTTGTGTTGTGTACATGATTTGGTATCATCTAACATGACATTTCAGAGCTTATAGCATTGCCATGTTCCCACTTCATTCATGCTTTGAATGCCTTTGAGTGTTATGCATTGGTGCCTAGTTTATGCCTTAGCTCGTATGCTCGCATGCCTAGGCCTTTGAGCCCTCGTCTCAGCATGTTTAGGTCCTTATTTTGACCTACTTGAGCTCTGTCCATGCTTAGTTCATGCATTTGTGCCATGTATTGCATGCCTCATGTGTAGCCCTCTTTATTAGCTTTCATGCTTTAAGGACCTTTGCATGCCATACTTGTTTTGTTTGAATGATTTGGCATCATTTCTTACCTCATTTCAGTGCATTTAGTGTTGCTACACTTTCATGCTTTTTCACTCTCTAAGTGTTCTTGAGAGTTGCACCTTAGTGCCTCAATTCGTGAGCCAATTGGCATGCATGCTTGTATGTGTTTTCGGTGCCTTCATTTTAGCATTATGGCCACTGTTTTGGCATGGCTGAGGTCTGTCCATTTTGGTTTAAGTCCATTAAGTATATGTGGTTTGCATGTTGTTGCATGCTTGGTGTATTGCATATTGTTGCCCTTGTTGCATTGCATTGTGCATGCATGCATTACTCTGTGTTGAGAACCCTTATGATTGCCTTGCATTGAGTATGCCATCTAGTTCTTACATTTAGCATTGTGTATGCCATGTTATTCCTTGCATTGAGTATGCTAGGTTACTAGTTGCATTATGTATGCCATGTAGATCATCGCATTATGTATGCCATGTTCATCGCATTGTGTATGCCTTTATACCTTGCATTGTGTATGTTTAGGTTACATCATGGCATTGTGCATGCTAATTGATGGTTGCATTGTGCATGCTAGTTGTTGCATGCATTAGTATTGTGCATGCCATTAGCCTTGTTAGGTTGTTCAAGTTGCATTCCATGCTTGCATCACATTGTATTGAGTATGCCATGTAGTTTCATGTTTGCATGTTAAGGTTGCATTACATTGCATTGAGCATGCCATTTTATGTGTTGCATTGTGTTTGGAATAGGTGTTAGTCCAAACACGAGAAACGATGGACGTTTCATACTTCAAGTGATGAAACATGCCTTAATTCTCGGTCGCCGACGCTCTTGATCATACATGATAGAGTTCTAGGCTTTATATGTTTACTTGTGCATTCATTTCCATATTTAATTGTGCAACTTAGCCTCTCGGCCATTACGCATTGAAATGCGTGATTGGTGGCCCGAAGGTCTAGAACCTACACTCCTTTGAGTTCATGACATGATAGGGAAGGTGGTTGTGCACACATATCTTGCAAATACATTGCCATATCCTTTCTTGCTCTCTGTTGTAGAAAACTGGGATTCAACAGCAACAACTGGCCGGCCAGCCAGAAAAAGCAGCTGGCCGACCACTTTGCTGGTTTTTCAACAACCAAAAGTGGTCGGCAGGTGTTTCTAGAGACCAAAAGTGGTCGGCCACCCTCCCACAGGATTCCCAAGGTGGAGTTTCAGCTTTCTGGAGCTTGGTGCAGAGCCCTGAGAACAAATGAAAACAGAGGCAAATCGGGGCATCGCATTGGATTTCCGAACGAGGCGACCGGGCTTGCATGCATTCCTCTCCCTCTGAGGCTCCTGATTTACTGCTTTCCTTAGCTGCCATGCTTAGATAGCTTGCTTTTGCTTTGGTTTGTACCTTAATTAGTTAATGCGTTAGCTATTCAATTTGTTTTGTAATAATTAGTTTAATTAACTTAGATTAGCTAGTTAGCTTCTTATTTGGTCCCTCCTTTGAGAGGGCCAATTATTGTAATAAGCGTGCGTGTGTGTGATGCATGTCTTCCAACCCCCATTTCTTTCTCCCTTTTACTTAACCGCTTACGATGGTTAGTTTTAGGGCATATTTCATTTAGCATACCTTATGCTTGCATGCGTGCATCCATTCATCTGTATTGCATGCACCGGGCTCGGCGCATCATACTAACTACATTGTATTTTCAATCTACTACTTGAATACGTGTTCCAACAGCATGTTATCAAGTTGCATTTCACATGACATTCTAGGATAGCCGAGCCTATTTTAGTTCCATTTTCGCATGTGTTGCATTAGCCATCTTAACATGAACTAGGATCATGCATGATTTCTAACTAGTTCTCTATTTTGGCTCGGAGTACACTGTGAGTGTTTACGCTTTAGCATACTGCATGTGTGTTAATGTTGCCATGAAAGCATGCTTGCCATAAGGCTAATTGCTTATATGATATAACTGCCTGAATGCCTGTGAGTGAAGGTTGGATTATCTGAATTGGAACAATTCATTGAAATCCGCATTTTAGCCTACTTGCGAGTAGCAAACTTCAAACCATTTTCCAGATAAACGGATATGCGATGCTTTGTTCCAAATTAGGCGATCTAGTCTATACTTGTGTGTCGTGCGCATCACATAGTAATTCTAGCTAATTAACCAGAATAAGAACACATGTGTTTTCAAAAACAAGATAGCATGTTTAGTACAGGTCGATCTTTGATCGGGCGAGTGGGGGTGCTCATTAAATGACCTTCCCTAATCGTACCCAAGTTTCCGAGCCGAGGCAACTTTGGTGATGATGGACACGTGGCCTTAGGCACGAGTTAGGGTTTCCTAAATTTCCCCAAAATAAAATATTTAGGTGGCAACTCTATATCTAGCAAAGCAATCCATGTTTGGCACTTCTTTATAAAAATCAGTTTTCCAAAACGATTTGCCGGATTTGGACTCTTTGGTGATTTATCGGTCTCACATCGCACATTGTGAGATTAGATTCAGAACCGTGACATTTGAGTCCGAACTGTAGTAGCTAAAGAACAAAACGAGATTCTCTCGGGAGTTCTCCGGGCACGTCTACAATATCCTCTGAATCTGCTCAAAGACATTAGCAGTAGCAATAGAGGATTTAATTTGCCCGACACACCTCACAAATCCCATGTGGATGATTCTCTTCAAGTGGTCCTCTTTGCTATTTGGAGAGAAATGAAGTGATGCTAACAAATAATGGGCAAATCACTGACAATGATTTGAAAGCAGTATAATTAACCATTTTAGGGGACTTTGTTTGATTCTTGTTTGAGTCCTCCCAATTATACCCATGAATGATCAACACTTTTCTGCTACATTAACTTTGAATATGATTTTTAAATTTTTTTATTTTTGCTCTATTTCTGGGGTGATTAGTCAAGGCTAAATACCAATCAAGGTCCACTTGAAATAACTATTTCCCTTTAGTAGTAAATTCTCAATCTCATCTTATTCTTCTACTTTTTGATCGATTGCTCAGCAAAACAATATTAGTTTTCTATCTACTGGTTCAGTCATATACAGATCTTTACAACAAAGCGTGAACCTAATAATTCCAAGGGATCTTGCTTGATTTTGTTTGTATTAGCACTGATTTTAGACAAAGCTTCTCCCAAATGGGGGGAAAAGATTAGAAAAAAAACTCTTATTTCTTCTTAATTTATGCATGCTATTATAAATAATATTCAAGGGGGCTGATTATTTTTTATTTTTTATTTTTTCAAACTGAGGCCTTGTCCAGTCTCCATATTGGTTTGAACAAGCTCATTAATCAATAACCTAAAACAGTCAGATTGTTTAAGAAACTTTTTTGATTGAATGATACTCATAGAGAAAACAATTCAGAGTGGCAAGCACCTCCTCACATAATTCACCATTAGACAGCAAATTGTATGTACTCTGTGTTGCAATAGAATTCAACTGAGAAAATAGACATGAAAATACCAATGCAATGATGCTTTTGCCTTTAAATGTGAGAGAATTTCATAACTGTCTAATTATAACCATTCTTTCCTTCAGAGATTCTCTTGTTATTTGCTCAAAGACAATAGCAGTAAAGGATTCTAATTATGTAGGCTTACGTGACAGATGCATTTCCTCATGAAGTGTTTTTTATTTGAATCTTCACAATCTTTGCAACCCAATCTGCTGGTTGTTGACCTGGACAAATTCGTTGTGCCACAGCCAGGTAATTTTATGAAGAATGGCATTAGCTATTAGCACTAGATGCATAATCACAGGAAGTGGGCTTGTTGCTTAACAAATACTTAAATTTCCCAAGGATTATAAATCCACAACTATGTTGATATAATATTTGGAATAGTAGAGGATATTATTTATTATACTTAGTTTGGGGCTAATTGCATCTAAAATATTTAGTGTTTTGGACCTTTGGTAAATGTTTCTCATTTTGTTTCCCCCTTTCATATTTGATTTGATTTGATTTTGACAAATTCAATTTCCCTCTGGTGATTAAATGATCTATTTTTATTTTTATTTTTTTGGATCTGCCAATAAGAGAACTAAGCAAAGAGGAAAAGAGAAAGGAACAAAGAATAAAAAAGACCCAAACAGAACAAAGCAAGACTACCACTAAAAAACAAAGGGGACAACACCATGGCTCAAAATTGATTCAAACAGAAAGCTACGAAGCTGAGTATCGAATTGAAGCCTCTTTAAGAGAAGCTTTTAGCTTATTGAACTAAGAATTCCATTCGTTTTGAATACTTTAATCTTAATTGGGAAATTGTTTATGGAATTTTATGTGAAGCCCCATTTGGCTGAAGTTCATGTTAATCACTTACATGGCAAAATAACAGATGATGCTTATAGTTTTTTCATGAATACCCTTATCATGGTGGTTAATGATTTGTACCTGAAACTCTTTAGTTCTGCGAATAATGCAATCGATTTGGGTTAAACACTTGCTTCAGGTTGCCATTTACAAAAGCGAGTGTTTCCAAAGAATTGCAGCTGACCCACACGGTGCGTTCCTTGAATATACCAAAAGAATCCAGTGTGGAAACTCAAACACCACTATAGGGAGAACCAAGGATATCTACATGCATAAGCAATGGTGGATTGGTCACCTAGGTAATATGCTCCTATTTCAGATGAACCAATCAAATGCTTCACACTATTTCACCAGTATGCTTCACAACTTTGTGTTGTTCTTGAAGGATTACATTGATGGGAAGCTGCCTCACTTTGAAATGCCCCCAGGAATATCAAATAATGAAGCTGGCCTGGAGATTGCAGATGCACCAAGCTCATCTGAGATGCATGAATCAAATTCATCTGATACCGAAAACCCTCCAAGCAGTGAAGATGAAGAAAGCACACCCAATTTAGAGCATATATTGAATTATTTGAATTCATTTGACATGGCTAATGGATTATGTTCTGGGAAGGTCCCTGTGAAGAAAAAGCGTGAAAATGCATCTCATAAATAGCACAGGAAGCCTCAGAGGAAAAAATACCGATCATGGAGGGTCGGGGGTGAGGATGGTGATGGAATGCCAGTAGTAAGAGTATTTCAGAAGCCAGCGAATACGGGTCCTCTCAAAGTTGGACAGGTCCTCTTGTAGCTCATTGTGCGTGTCACTTTTTACTTGTTGATCACTAGTATGGTTGCCTCTTACCTATAGTTTTTAAGTTTATGGTTCTTAGTGAATATGCAATCATTTTATTTGTTTTCTTCTTGTTGCCAAATTATTGAATGATGTGAACTTGATAATGATTAGGAGTTTTGTATTGTAATATCATCATATTGTTGTCTGACTATAGAGAATCTGAAACCTCTGTACATATCGCAGAGATAATGCAGATGCCTTCCATATCAGAAATCATTGAAATGGACCTTATCTGAATATTAGTAGAGAATATGAAATTAGTTTGCCTTGTGTAAATTATTGCCATGTTGCAAGTGAATGATTGTAACTTGGACAACATTTTTTTCACTGGAGTGTAGAATGCATTGGATCTACTGATACTGATTGTTTTAGTATAGTTGGAAATCAAAGGTTTTTATTTTATTTTATTTTATTTTTTACCGGATGATGGTAAAAGCTTTATGTTTTGGGCAGTACTTGCGCTTGCATATCTATTAACTCTCACACACACACACACACACACACGACACACAGACACACACACACACACACACAGACTGCTACCAGATCAATAAAAAGCTAATGGACTTTGGCCCTGTTTGGTAGAGCTGTGGGAAAGTGCTTATAGCTTATACCTTAACAGCTTATAGCTTATAACTATGAACATAAGCTGATTTCTGACTTATAAATTAAGCTTCTCCTGCCCCACTCAAAGAATAAGTTGATTTCTGACTTACAAAAAGCTATAAGCTGTATTGTTAAGCTAAACCAAACACATCAAAATACTTAAATTAAGCTGAAAGCTGAAATAAGCTGAAATTAAGCTGTACCAAACAGGGCCTTTGTTTTAAACTTGTCATTGATCAATACAAACTGTTATCAGATCCTCTTTTTTGCTGGTGGCTGATGGTTGTTGCTTGTTGGTCTGCTGCTGCTGCCGCCCTCGTGGCTAATGCTTGCTGGGTTGCTGCTGCTGCAATGTTGCTGTAAGGCGGCTGCTACTAGATGTTGGTCTGCTGGATAAGTTTGTGGGTGATTTTCATGCCGTTTTGCCTTTGTTAGTTTCATGTTTTCATTTTATTATCTGTTGTTTCTAATGTGGGTTCACAATTTGGATGTATTGGGGTATTTTAGTGACTTTACCCTTTTAGGTTTTATACATTGCTTCTAAAAGCAGTATCAGTAGTATTTTTTTTGCTTGCACATCAACTTTAGGTGATTTCATATCAATGTTATTAGTTTGTAATAGTGGTGCATGAGGGATGCCTCTTGTAAATTTGTAAATCTTATAAAAATATATAAATTATTTTCAATTATTTTTGTTAGTAAATGTGTCGCCAAAAGTCTATTTTTCCCACTCATATTGTGTTGCTAAAAGTTGTATTTTTGCCAATGCCAATTTGTCCGTTGCCAAAAGTAAACCTTTATCAACAACAAATCGTCGGCAAATGGCAATATTTACCAACATAAATGTGTTGCCAAAAGTTTACTTTTGCCCACTCATATTGTGTTGCTAAAGTGTATTTTTTGCCAATGCTAATTTGTCGTTGCCAAAAGTGAAGTTTTATCGACAAACAAATCGTAGGCAAATGACAACATTTACTGACGTAAATGTGTTGTCAAAAGTTTACTTTTGCCAACGCATATTTTGTCACTAAAAGTATATTTTTTGCCATGCAAATTTGTGTCGCAAAAAGTGCCACACAATCATCATATTTGAATGACTTTTACCGACGCAAGGTAAATTGCCAACGATGGATGAAGGCTTTTATCGACAACTATGTTTGTTGCTAAAGGCATTACTTTTACCAACACAATGATAATTTCGTCGACAAAAACTTTTGCCGACTCACTTTTGCCTACAGGTTGCCAACGTAGCTTGGTGTGTCGGCAAAACTCTTTGCCGACGAATTTTCCCTTTTAGCAATATATTTTATTGCATTGCGAAAAATGCAATTTCTTGTAGTGGTATAATTTTTGTATAATTTGTTGTTTGGTGGTGGTAGGATGATAGGGGTAGATGAAGGAGGTTGGATGGAGATAATGGATATGGCAGGTATGTGCAAAAGACAGGGTGGTGAGTTTGGTAGTCTAGATAGCAAACGATACTGGGTTGTGTGATGGAGGTGGATGGTGTTGATGTTGGGATTGGCTATGGATGATTTTGGTGGTGGAGGAAAGCAATAGTGGTAGATGATTGTGTTACAGAGAGTCCAAGAGGAAGAAGATGGTGAAACAAGGAAAGGGTAGTGAAATGTTCATATTGCCCTTGAAAAAGGGTCATGTGCGGCTCACGTGTCTGTTTTCCGTCAACAATTTTAACTGGTGTTAACAATTGGACTAAAATGAAACGAAATTAAAAATGACAGGTTAAAATTGAGCAAATTAAAAATACAGAGACCAAAGTGACACAAGAGGTAAAATACAAAGACTATTAGTGTAATTTGCCCTTCAAATTAAAAGAATTAAAATTTATGTTATTATAAGAGTCAAATTTTGAGAATCTTGTTGTAATTTTTTCAAAATAAAATATATATATATATATTTTTTGCACCATATATATATATATGAGGAAATGATGTTTAACCATGGCCCTCGACCTCTAAAAATGTAGACTCATAAGGCCAATAATGTTTGGTATACCACAACTTGAGAGATCACATGCAATAATGCAAGAGCAATCGAAAGTTGCAAAATGTGAGAATTAATTTCGTTGAGGTTTCATTTAGGTCAATAGATATTAGATGTTTGGATTAAAATTTAGCATAATATAAATCTTTTAAGTCGGTGGAAATACTTGAGTCAATGAGAAGGGCAAGTATAGAGAAAAGCAGAGAGAGAGAGAGATTGAATTAAGGATCTCCAACCCTCGTGCCTGGCGTGCAACAGAAACGAATATATATATATTTATTGACTTAATTGTTATGTTTTTATTTACTATTTTATGGTTAAGTCATTGATTTGGGTCTCTAAGGCCCCGTTTGGGGAGTGGCTAAATTAGCCAATTAGTCAAAAAGTTCACCTTTTTAGCCAAAAAGCCAACAAACCCATACCAAAAAGTCAAAGATTCTCTTTTCTCTCTACTTTTTGCACAGCTTTTCGTAATTAGCCAAAAAGTCATACCCAAACATACAAGTTTTTTTTACCTACCTTTTTAGCCAATTAGCTAAAAGTTACTAAATTAGCCTGTTCCCAAACGAGGGCCTAACAAAGTAAACAAGTAATCGCCACATGTCTTCACATGGATGGCAGTGTTTTTTTTTTCTTTATTTTTGTTGCTTCTAATTTTAAGTCTTTTCCCCGCATCACACTGCTAGTTAGGAAGCAGGTAGAGAGAGAGAGAGAGAGAGAGAGAGAGAGAGATTTATGCTAGTAATGTGAATTAAAAAGTGAAGTAAATCCGAATATGCTGAGAACATAAATATAGAGTTTTCAAAGAAAATTAGTTTTTTTTCTTTCTTTTTTTTTTCTTTCAAATTTTAGATGTATATTTAACCATTTAACCTACTTTTAGGGCGTGGAGAAGGAGGAATTGGGATCCTCCCCCTTGCACTCCCTCTTTGTAGGGTTTTCGGCCCTATTTTTAGACCCAATTTTGATAATATGAACTGTTCATATTTTAAGATTTATTCAGTATATTATACCTGTAAAAAATCAAGTTGATCGGATATCAAAAAGCATGTGTTTGGAAAATTGTTTATTAAATTCTTTAAAAAATAATTTTTAGTTCGATTTTTCCAAACACATGCTTTTTAATATCTGATCAATTTGATTTTTTACAAGTATGATATACTGAATAACTCTTAAAATATGACACGCTTAGATGATCAAAGTTAGGCCTAAAAATGAGTCCGAAAACCCTACAAAAAGGAAGTGCAAGGGAAGGATCTGTGCTCGGAGAAGGAGAGTTAGTAGTTACAACGGGTAGCAAGGTGTACAAATTGAAATTAAAAAACATTAAAAATATCATCCAATTGTTGTTTCTGACAAAAGCTAAACTTTTAACTTTTGTACTTGAGAGACGAGTGACAACCGTCTAATCCATTGGTTGTGTCGGTTTGGTTTAATTTTCAAAAATTATTTTATATGGGCATTCGTTTATTTTGAGGAAAAATTAGGTAGGATCCGTTTATATACTTATGTAAGAGTATTTCCAACAAGTGTACCGGTACAGAGCCCGAATCACTTCCGGCTCGAATGGCTCGAGGTGCCAAAATGATGTCGTTTTGGCACCTCCTTTTTTTTTTTCCCCCCCCATAACTGAAAGGAGAGAAGAACGGAGGAGGAAGAAGATGAAGAAAGAAGAAGAAGAGAAACAGAGGAGGAAGAAGAGAAGAGAAAAGAAGAAGAAGAGAAGAGGAAGTTTTTTTTTCCAGATCATCATCAACCGATCATCATCAGCAAAAAAAAAAAAAAAAAAAGATTCAGAACAAATCAATTTCTTTTTTCATAACAGATCATCATCGTCGATCTTCATCATCTTCGATCTTCATCATCATCATCATCAACCGATCATCAGCCAAAAAAAAAAAAAAAAAGATTCAAAACAAATCAAAGATTCAGAACCGATCTTCATCATCTTCAAACCATCTTCAAACCGATCTTCATCATCTTCGACCTTACAGATCATCATCGTCGATCTTCATCATCGTCGGCTCTGTCTCTGTCTCTGTTTCCCCTCCCACTTTCTTCTCTTCCACTCATCCACCCACCTCTGCCGTCCCCTTCTCTTCTTCTCTCTTCCTCTGTCAAACAAAGGGAAAAGAGAAAGAAAAATGTTTGAAGAAAAAAGAATTTCGAGCCACATTCGAGCCAAGCATTTCGGGCCCTCAAACATTATTGTTCCAACAATCCTTCGTAGTTTCTTTTCAAAATGTTAGTTAAAAAGTGTCTTTCTTATTTTAGAGAATCACTTTTTCAACTATCATTTCCAACATTACTTCTTATAGGGAGTGATTATAGCATTCCTAAATGTAGAGGGCCAAAAGTTCACTCCCTTAAATAGTATTGAAGAGAATTATTTTTGTATTTGACTCCTTAAAGTAGAGAAATAGTGGTCGTACAGAGACTATTAGAAATGCTCTAAGAGTTTAAGAACAACAATCAAATTGCTTGTTTCCACTTTTCAAAAAACACTTTTCAGAAAATTTTACTTTCTTATTTTCTGTGTTTTTTTGTTTTTACTAAATTTTTTAAATATTTTAAGCAATTTTTTTACTTTTTAGACACACCTAACATAAATACACCTAAAAAGTAAAAAAATTGTAAAAAAAAAATCTTTTAAAAATTCACTAAATACCAAAAATACAAAAAAAATACAAGAATTCAGTATATTTTTTATATTTTTATGTATTTATTAATTTTTTAAAATATTTTTTCACAAATTTTTTACTTTTTAGATACATCTAAGTAAGGTGTATCTAAAAAAGTAAAAAAAATGTTTAAAATTTAAAAAATATTCACTAAAAATAAAAATAAAAAACACGAAAACCAGAAAAGTCAATTTTCAAAAAACTTAATCTAAAAAACTCAAACCAAACACACTGAATAATTTGTTTGCTAGTTAAAGTAACCAAAATTTAAAATTCCATGAAGATAAGACAAACTTTAAGTAAATGTCAAGAATACCCTTTTGACTCTAAACTTTTATCCAGTGCCTTCTCTTTCTTTATTGTAGACAAGTATTTTGGACTTATGTATTTCAAAACTTTAAAATCGAATAACTTTTGATATGAAACTCCATATTTTGTAAAATTTATATTTTTGAAATCATCTTGTCGAGATTTATCAAATAAGATTTAAAATATGAAATTTTGAAAAGAAAAAAAATTAAATTTTCATTGAATTTTCTAATTAAAAGTTAGAGAAATTTTACTGACTTTTTAATTGTCCAGGCTTTGGTCAATGAAAATTTCACTGATTTAGACTTTAGTCTTCATTGATTTCTTGCAATTTGACTAGAATTTAAGGAAAATTAGTAAATTTTAAAGAATTTTAAAAAAGTTTTTTAAAAAAAAATTATAGTGCCTTTATTCTAATGGTACCTCAAATTGAATAAGGTACACAAATTTTGTAATTTTCAATTTTTCCAATGGTTACTTCTCATTTAAGAATTTTTATTATTTTAGAAATAGAGAAATTCATTGATTTGCAGTCAATAACAATGACATTGACTAATAGTAAAATTCATTGAATTAGTCAGCAAAATTTTATTTTTATTTACAACTCAGTGAAATTTCACTGTGTTTTAGAAGTGAGTTGAATTTCACCAACTCTGAGGATAGCAAACTCAGTGAAAATGTAATAAATTGTTTTCTGAAATTTCATATTCATCATTGATCTTATTTGATAGATCTGAATAAAAAGAATTTCAAAAATATAAATTTTATGAAAAATGAATATCTAGATCAAAAGTTATTGAATTTATAAGTTTTGAAATACATTCAAAATCTAGAAACAGTGTCGCTTGTGTTCACAATTGCAAGGATATTTTAGTCCGAAACAGGTCTCCGAAAAAATAGAGGACCGAAACTAGCATGCAGTTGTTTTTTTTTCCTTAAACTAGTAAGGATCTATAATGAGGGAGTTGAAAAAAAGAAAAAAAAAAACTCCATTATTTTTAGTGATTTTTTTTTATATATTTTAATTAATTCTTTGTATTTTTTAGATGCACTTAATGAAAATACATCTAAAAAGTAAAATAAATTGGCTAAAATATTAAAAACAAATGAAAATTTGAACAAAAATCTATGTGAATTTTTGTTCGGATTTTCATTTAGTTTTAGTGATTTTTTTTTTTTCATATTTTAGTTAAACTTTTTACTTTTTAAATGTATCTAATCTTGATGTTTCCATAAAATAAAATTAAAAAAATTGATTAAAATACTAAAAAAGTTCAATAAAGACAAAGGAAAATCTATTTAAAAATAGTTTATGAGAATTGTAACCAAACGAAACAGTACAAAACAGTTGCCATTTAAATTAACAGAAGATGAATCACATACACTATTTTTTAATGGACTTGATTTTTTGAAAAAATAAAGTGAAATTAACACAATAAAAAGACAAATTTACCCCATCTTTTCCAAACCTAAAATTAGATTAAGATGTTAATTAAATTATTATTAAAAAGTAATCTAAAATATAATTAGATTAAGATGTTAGGAATTACAATAAATGATTAAGGATTTAGAATTAATTATGATTTAAAATATAATTAAATTAAAAATTAGATTAAAAAGTTAGGAATTAAAAGAAATAATTAAGAATTTATGATTAATTGTAATTTGATTGAATTGATGTTAGAACATCCCTAACAGTCTCCCTAAACCCACTTCTTACCTATTTTAAGGGATTGAAATCCCTTTATACACCTCCATCAGCTTCCCTAAACAACCCTTCAAATATAAGTGTTGCTACAGTGACTCCTATTTCTAGGGAGTCACTGTAACTCCCTTATATCTAATAAAAGGTGTGAAGGGATCTCTTTCCGGACGTCTCCATGAATGTCCATGATTGCCCTGTAAAACTGAAGAAAAAAAAGTATAAAATTGGCCCAACCGGTCGACCGCCCGATAGTCCGGCCGGTCGACCGCTCTGCTCTGCCACTGCTTTGCATGTGCTATTGCTTTCCATCACTTATAATTAAAAATATTATTTTAATAAAATATGAAAAGAATAGGGAGTTTGTTAGGAGAGGTAGATGAAAAAGTAATTCCTAAAATAAGAAATGAATTTTTTAATAAAATTTTAAGGTAAAATTTAGTTAATCTGATAATGATGCTCTGAAGAATTATAAATTATGTTGATGAGAGGGGAGAAAAAGAAAGGGTTTTTTTTTGGTGAAGACCCCTGCTTATGAACTTTTCATGTGAAAAGAAGAGGAGTTTTATTTGCGCTGCATTAAGGACAAAGAGCATGTGGCACGCATAGTTTTCTAATTTATGAAAATATATGCCATTTTTATTTTTAAACTTTAAAATTACACAACTTTTAATGTAAATATTGATTTTTGATGAAATTAAAATTTATGTTAACTATAAAATTCTAGAGAAAAAAAATACAGAAAAATTTTACTTTCCAAATAACGTTAATATAGTAAAATTTTACTCTGTTAATCAAGATAGTAAAATTTTACTATTTTAATTTATTATTTAAACTAAAATTTCACTATCACTATCACTACCCACTAGAACCTACAACTTTGCAAGGTAGAGTTATCAAAGAAATACATACAATCTTCACAAAAATTCACCGGCACAACAAAAGAAAAAAATTATTTATAATGGAAATAAAGTAAAATTTTACTTTGGTTTACAATAAAATTTATTCTGGTTGTCTGTAATAAATATACAATCTAACGAAATATCAGAAAATACTAAAAATAAAATCTAAATTCCATGAACTGGAACAACTCAATATGAATTCCACGAACATAATTAAAAAAAATTTAATTTTTCATTCTTGAATGATGATTTTGCCCGTCGAATTGTGAAGTAGAACTCAAAGAATTGCCTAATACAAGTGTAATTCAAGGCTCTATGTGAGTTTTTGAACCTTAATTTATGAGCTTAAGTCAATAATTATATGAATTGAAGAAGATAATGAGATTAATTGCATGAATTGAGCATATGATGAAGAATTAGAGGTTAAATCATCCATACATGTATAATCTTGGTTAGTTTCACCCTTTTGAGCATGACTCATGTTGTTTATGCATGAATTAAGGATCATACCTTACATGCATTCATGAATTAGGAAGTTTTGAAGATTAATTTCATGTTTTGAAAGTCTTGGAAGGGAACTGAAGTTGAATTGATGCATGTATAGAAGTTTTGAGCAAATGATTTATGAATGATCTTGTATTTGAGTTTTCTAAAATGTTTTTATGATTATCAAAGTGTTTCTATGAGTTTGGAATGGCCATGGAAGCTTTTACATGTTAAAATGCATTTTTGGAACTTAAATTTTCTGTCTAGAAATCCAGAAAATTCACAGATGGCTCGAGTGACCGAGTGGTGGCTCGAGCCAACATTGCGAGTTCCCAATATTTCGCACTTGGCAAAAGTTGGCTCGAGCAACCACATGGTAGCTCGAGTGAACTCAATTTTTGTCTTTAGTTGGCTTTAGCGACCAAAAGCTGACTCTAGCCAACAACTTATTTTCAGCATGTTTTCAAAAGACGTTTTAAATACATATCTTCGCCCCCATCTCTTTCTGGGCATTCTTAGGTATGAGTTATGACTTATTAAGGATTAATAAGCTAAGAAACAACATAAGTATATGATTAGAAAAGATTCATTCTGCTTGAACGTTGAGTTTCAACATGTGTACCATTATGTGTAATGTGTAGGTTCGAACGTTGTGAAAAAATATCGAACTAGTTAAGGTGAGTAATGTCCTTGTAAATATATTTCCGTATAAATCATTTTGAAATGGCTATGTTATACGATGTTTTATGAATTTATGTTGTGTTTACGAAATGTCCAATGTGATAAGTATTTTCTGAAATGTTAAGTTATGTTATGGAATTTCGAAGTGATTATAATATGACAAATTTTTTAAAAACTTCTATTTGATGAGAATGAATGAGATCTCTTTTGACTATCAAATGTGACATCTATGAATACATGCTTTGATTTACGAAAATCTCAGTTGATCCATTGTAATCGTTGTGTACACGTTGACTCGTTATGGTTGTTATGTTTAAGTCAATTCATTTTGATCGTTATGTATAAAGACCTAATATTTAGGTATCGAAGTGATTTCCCAACATTGGAAGTCCTTGATTTTATTGATTAGATAGTTTGATGTGTTTGTGATAGCCCATGGGCCATGGGTCGTAGGTATGTATGTACGTGGATCACCGCCTTAAATCCGTAAAACTAGGCAATTTTTCTAAAGTAATTTTTTGTATGGTTGTTGTAGCATCAACTTTTGACTATTTTAATTTTTATAAATTAAATCTTAACCATTTAAAATAATTTTAAGAAAAATCACTCGAGAGAATTCAGACTCTAAAGCTTTATTTGTGGATTGAAAATATGGCTGTTGCCTAAGTCAAAATTACAAAATTAAATCTTAACCATTTAAGATAATTTTTAAAAAAATCACTCGAGATAATTCAGACTGTAAATCTTTATTTGTGGATTGAAAGTATGGCTGTTGCCTAAGTCATTGATTCGTCAAGAGAGAATGCGAGTGAACAATTTTTTTTATTTTTATTTTTTTGTAAATGTTCTAAAAGTATGAATATCGACGTGTATATACTAGTGATTGCACACAATGGGTGTAATATGAAATCCACAATAGAAGTGGTTGATGGATTTCTTAGATAAAAAGAAAAAGGAAAAGGTAAAAGCATTTTTTTTACGGTTAAATTATTAATACGTCCTAATAATTAAACTTAATTCTCATCAAGTCCTATTGAAAATAAATCATAATAAAATCGTCACTAAAAATTATTTTTTGTGATGATTTTTTACATGTGTCGCTAAAAATTGATAATTAGTGACTTTTTTTGTCACGATTTTTATAAATTGTCGCCAAAACTTAAATTAGTGACGTTTTTCTGTACGAATTTTCAAACAGTCGCTGAAAGTTGAAAATTAGTGACTTGTTTTTGTGACGATTTTTTTAAACTGTCGCTAAAACTTATAATTGGTGACATTTTTTATGATAAAATTCTTAAATTGTCGCTGAAAATTAATAATTTGTGATTTTTTTAATAATATGTAATGAAAAATGCCATTAATTATTATAGGACCTATAGAATAATAAATTCACCTATTAAGACCTAAACGTAAGTCTCCTTTTAAAAAAAAAAATAAAGTGTTACAAAGCTTTACCAACTTAGTTGTAATTTATATAGGATAAATTACACTTTGCACCCTTACACTTTACATCAAATCTCACTTTAGTCCCTACACATAAAATCATAACAGTCAAACCCTTACACTTCTGGTCAAATTCTACTTTGGTCCTTACACATAAAATCGTGATAGTTTACTGTAACGACCCTCGTTACTGATTACCAGTAACCACTGAATTATATACTGATTATCGCTAAACTGAATTGCTAATGACTGATAATCGAATTGACTAAAGTACTGGATAGATCGATTGAAATCGAAACTGAAATTGAATAAGTTTAGTTATTGAATTGCATATTGCATCTGTTTGATTGATTGATTAATTGTTTGAATTTGTGTGTTTAACTGCTAATTGAAGGCTTTATCGGCGGCCGATTTAGTAACCGTTTGATGTCTTAGAATCAGTAGAATATCTCTGAATTTATGGTATGTTTATCTGAAAATTGATTAGGAATGATTAAATCAGATTAAATTAAGTCAATTAAAGAGTTTGTCATAATTACCGAAATGCCATTTTGAGTGGACCTTGTCTACTTTCATCACTTGAGCCTTAGAGACTTGATTAAAACATTTGATCAGCCTTATTCTTCACTCTTAGCCGACCAAACAAGGGAGTAGAGAGAGAGAGAGAGTTCATTTTGAAGAATTTAGCTCATTTGTTGATTTTGCTTGGAGATTGTTTGAGGATTGGCAAAGATTGCTAAATTGGACTCTTGGACCTTGGAATTGAGACTTAGGTAAGGATTATAACCTTTCAAATGTTGATTTTATGTTGTCTCTTGCATCATCCATGCTAAATTGTTGAGTTAGAGTGCTAAGAGGTTGGCTTATGTTAGAATTGTTGCATGCATGTTGAATTTGTTGATTTTTGAGGTTGAATTCATGGTCAATTGGTACATGCAAGCTCATATTCATATTTAGTCCATGTTTTCATTTCATTTGCCAACTATTGAGCTCACTAGAGCAAGATTTAAAGATGGAATTGGGTTTAAAACTCATGCATTGCATGTTTTGAAAATGTTCTTAAAAATGGGTTTGAAATTGTATTTAATTGACTCACCTTTGGGGCTTGAATTCTCAAATTGGCTTTTGAAACTTGTTATATATTGAGTTGGGATGTATTCCTCAGAATTTGGGCCCAAGAGGCTGAGTTTTGGATGGTTGAATACTTGGTTCGAACTTGGGAGACAAATCTGGAAATTCCAGATTTGGCTTCCTCGCTCGAGCGAAGGATTCCTCGCTCGAGCGAGCCCTTTGTTTTTGCAAGCTCGCTCGAGCGACCATCGAGCGACCATCGCGCGTAAAAATTGAGCAACCAGTACTTTCACTGTTCATGCAGATCGCTCGAGCGAAGGATTTCTCGCTCGAGCGAAGCCTTTGATTTTGGAAGCTCGCTCGAGCGAAGGAAGGCTCGCTCGAGCGAAGCTCTTATTTTCAGCAACTTTTGAAAAATGCCTTCCAAGTGTATTTTTGCATCCTCATCCCATCCTAGGCATTCTTAGGCCTAGTTTAAGACATCTTATGAGGATTTAGACATAGAACCACACCGAGGAAATTTAGGGATTTAATTATCATCCTTCCAACTGTAAACTTAGTGTGTGTTCTATTCTGTTAATTGTTTAGGGTTGGCTCTCGGGGACACGCTCTAGCTGCTAATAGCCCAATCTCTGTGAGTAACAGACTGTGTAAAGATATGTTCAAAATGGTTATCTTTTGAATACTGAACTGAAATGTTTATTGAACTGATATGGTTTATTGAATGAATGTATGTCCTGTATTTCGAATTGTATTGTGGCATCCTTAGCACCCATTGTTATTGACTGATACAGAGCTCTGTCGGTTTCCTCGTGGAACCATATTGTTATTGATTGATGGCCATCACTATTGTTGGGTCTGTTAAGGCCCGGTCCTTTTGAACCTATTGTTTATAGGCTAATGGATGTACCACATATGACTGATTGATTGAAATGCTGATTGATCGAAATACTGATTGATTGAAATATTGAAAGATTGAAATACTGCTAAATGAATTGATTTCATTACTGTAAGGACATTCATTCATAACCTCTTTACACATTATGTTATTCACTGGGCTTTAGCTCACTGTTTATATATATGTAGGTTCTCAGCAGCCCGACCGGAGCTAGGAGCGTGGGATTGGTCCCCAGTTTTGTCAAGCCAGCCTATGTGCCTCATTGCGAGGTTCCGTGTTGCCATGCTATGGCTTTGGGGTCTTTTGTGTTTCCCCTGACTGTCTCACTGTTTTGTACTGTTGTGGGACTATTGTATAGACTGTTACTGTTTACTGTACTGTCCAAGGGGTTAAGTCCCTGCTTTTACCGACTGTTATGGATGTATATATAAGTATGCCGTATTGTACTGTACTGTTTTATGTACATGTGAATGAAAAACTTTTTGGCATACAGATTGTCACAGCTCATTGGACACTATTCATTTATTGTTTTGGCTTCCGCCAGGCCCTGAACTCTGTTATATTGTATGATTGTTAAGCAGGCCTTTGGTAATCACGGATTACTGGCCAGTTAAGGTGCTAAACCCATAGGGCCGGGTTTGGGTCGTGACATTTACCCCCTGCATTTTTACTCAAATCTCACTTTAGTCCCTACATAAGTGTCAATGTCCCTCTTCTGTAACTTCATTTTTAAATTTTTAACAAAATCCAGTTATGTGACAAAAATATGACTACAAAATGAGGATAAAAAAGGAAAATCATCCATGTTTGCCACCAATACACTTTGTCATGCACGATAAGCACATGAGAGTTATATAATACAATATATATACATTTATATGGTAAAAGTTAGGATAAAAAAGCAAAAAGTAGAGTTTTTAAAATAAATAAATGTGACAAAGAAATCAAAGAGAAAGAAAGATGAATAGACAGAAAACTGTGTTACTGTAAAAAATAGAGTTTCGTGATTTCAATTTATGCAAAACCCTAGTTCATCTTCTTAATTGTTTACAATCTACATTTTGTTTTGGCCTAATACAATCATATTTTGATATAAATTTTGGAATAAAATGTGTATTGATGGAAAATGTAAATGATTTTCCATTCTTATCTTCATGTCGTAGTCACATTTTTATCACATGACCTGATTCTGTTAAAGATTTAAACAACTTAGTAACAAAAAGAGGGACATCAACACTTGTATAAGGACCAAAGTGAGATTTGACCAAAAATACATAGAGTTGACTATCACAATTTCAAATACAGGGACCAAAGTGGAATTTGACCAGAAGTGCAGGATGTTGATTATTATGATTTCATGTATAGGAGCCAAAATGAGATTTAGTACAAAGTGTAGGAATGCAAAATGTAATTTACCTTTTTATATAAGATGTAATGTAAATTCAAATATATGCCATTCAACCTTTACTGGAATAGTTGGTTGTGTTTGCACATGATTTTGCTTTTTCCTCTTATGCCAACTGTGTGAGTGATTTTCTGATCACACTGCCCTCCTTAGTAATCAGCTAGAGAGTACTGGCAGAATAGATGGCTTCAGCTAACCTGCAACAGAAAGAGAAGGCTCCGGCGGTGGTTCTTCCACCCGGGGGCACTCCGACGAGCAAGTCAGTATATCTCTCAAAGATAATCAAATGCTAAAATCACTGCTCAAAGTATCAATTGCGTACCTTAGACCCGCCAGGGGCGCCTCTCTTTTATAATGAACTCCATCCTAGTCCCACTAGAAGCCTTACTTCCTATGGACTCCAATTCCGGATTTACTTTGGACTCTTCAAGAGATAAGGATAGATTCCCTAAGAGGGCTATCTTTATCCATCTTGAAGTCTTTCTTCATTCTAGGACTCCTATCCCTTATCCGCTTATCTCGGATTCTGATATTTTCGGAGGAAACCTCGGCCTAACCGAGATTTCCTTGGCATAACGACCAGGACACGTGGCACCTCGGCTGACACGTCGGCGTCACCTTGCCACGTGTTGGTACTCAGAAAATACATCCCCACAACTGCCCCCTAGGTTCTATTACCTCGGTATCCTGAGGTGATGGAACCTGTATCGGTACTTCTTGCTGTACATCGGCTCAAGAACTCCTCAGCCGAGATTATTTACTTCAGGCCGACATGCTCTCTTCAGAGAACAAGTTTTCCAGTGAACTCTTTCACGCGCATGAGCTGTCACGCATCACTTTTTAACCGTTTCATTTATGCGTTTCCACCTCATTGGACCGTGCCAGTGACGCACTTTGCAAGCCGTCTTGCGTCTGTGTGTGCCGCCTAACGTATGCATTGTTCCAGGCGCATTAAATGCCTCGTTTTGCTGCCGTTTCAAGTTTTTTGACAAAAACCTTTCCCTCTTTCTTCTTTTCTCCACTTTTGCATTTGATTTTCTTGCTTTCTCTCTCTCTAAACCCTTTCTCTCGAATCCGCCATTGCTCAAGCTCCAAGCTCTGCAACTGCCTTCCTTTCTCCTTTCCTGTGAAGCTTTCGTCGTTTTGTTACATCTGTAACTGTCGTCTGACTTCGGCGAAACTCATTCCGGCTCCATTTTTCTGGTAAGCTACTATTCCTTTCGTTTTCAATTCTGTTGATATTCTTTATTACCTGTTGCCATTATTGTTTCAAATCTTGCGAATCACATATCTGAAAGTATTCAAATGGTTTTGATCTTTGCCCATATACTGTTCACCACTTTCTTGCACTCTTTGTCACTGTTCTTGACCCTGAAACTTCGTTCTTGTTTTTTTGTTTTCCAGATTTGTGCTGTCCATATTCGTCTTCATAGATTTAGGTTTGGGATTTGACTGTAGAAACAATCTTCACAAATTCTTGCACCAATATACACTTAGGTCTTATCCGAGGTTCACAAGACCTTTTTAGATCATCTCTTTCTGAAACCCAGTCTTTCTATCTTTAGGCCGACGTTATGGGTATGTGGAGGCATAGGGTAAACACCCCAACCAAACTTGAATACTTTAGGCAAGAGTTCTCCATCCCTACCGATGTCCATCTGAGGCTGGCTAGAGATAACGACTCCATTATGCCCACAGAGGTTTCCATGCCCTTTCCCATTGTAGCTTTTACTGAGTGTGGGCTCTGGCTCCCACTCAGCATCCTCTTTCGCGAGGTTCTTCACTATTACAAGTTGAACCCCATGCAACTGGCCATAAATTCTTATCGAGTAATCAATGGTATCATAGGCTTAGCCAAACAGGAAAACATTAGGATCACCCTAGCCGATATCCAGTATTGCTATACCATGTGTGCCCTTAATTTAAAAGAAAAAGGCTACATCTATTATCTTAAGCCGAGGTCCACAGAGTATAAAATCGTAGCCGACCTCCCAGACTCTAACAAGGGGGCTGGAGACGACTACTTCATTACCTTGGGAAATTGGGAGTTTGCTCCAGACGAGGACCACCATCTCTTCCCTCTTCCTCGATCAGTTTTAGAGGGCAAGGGTAAGAGCTCAGCATTCTGATTTTACCTGTTTTCTTTCAAAGTCTCAGATACTTTATATGTTTCTGATGTCTGTTCTTCTTGCAGCTGTTCGTCAACCACCAAAGGGTTTCCGCCAGTCTTTCCGGCCCAGCGAGGACTTGAAAAAACTTCTGGACTTGCCTGTCCATAAAAGAAAAGCACCTCTGCTGCTTAATTTTATTCCAACTTACAAGTCGACTCTGCCCGACGTCCCTAAGAGGAAGAAGAAAAGCCTCTCTCCTCCTTCTGCCACAACTACCCAGGCTGCGTCCACATCTCAGCCAGATCAAGGGTCAACACCTGATCCAGCCGATCAGTCATCAACTTCGGCTCCATACCTGATCCCAATACCAGAACGAAAACGTCGGCGACGACTTGTGCTTACAGCCAATATGGGCCGCCCACAACCAGTCGCAAAAGACCTCTTGGCCAGCCTTCCGACCAATGTTGATGCTGAACCAACTCAAACCATGCCCCCACCGAAGCCGAAAAGAGTTAAAAAAGCTCAGCCTAAGGCTAAAGTAACTCAGGTTGAATTTGAGGATACTTTGCCTATTTCTAAGCTGGCTGAGGGCAACAAATCTCAACCTTCTGTTGGGAAGAGGCGCTCTGAGTCTGAGCCATCAGAATCCCAAAAATCCAAAAGGCCGAGGTCATCATCCGCAACAACCTCGGGGTCAAAAAAGGCCGATATCCCCTGGGCCCCAAAAATTACCTTGGAGGACAAGCCAGTCATGGCAAGTGACAACGCCGATGATATCAATATCGACGTTGCACTCAGTACTACACTACTTCTGCCAGGCGACTTAGAGCGAAACGCCGAGTTTAGTGAGTACGAGAACTATGCCCTCATGCTTCAACGCTCTGTTTAGGCAAGTGTCTTCTGTTTGGAAATTCTCTTCTTTCTTTCTCTTTATTTCATACTTTGACTGTTTTTCCTTTTTGCCTTCAGGCCATCCAGCATGCCCACTCCTTCTCAATGCAATCTTTTGAGAACCGGAAGAGGCTTGCCGAGGTTAAAAGGGAGGTCTCCAGCCTTCAAAAAAGCAACAAAGGACTTCAATCAAAAATGAAAAAGCTGGAAGACCAGGTCGAGGCTGTTACTAAAGCCCAAACTGATGCCGAGGAGAAGGTTGGCGCTGCTGAGGCCATAAACAAAGTCCTCCAGGCCCAGTTGAAGGAAGCTGAGGAGAAAGTGGCTCAGGCCCAAAAAGAGCTCCAAGAGGCCCTGGCCACCAAGAAGTCCGAGATCAAAGAAGCTAATGAGAAGGCGTACACTCAAGGTATGGCCGATGTGATGGAGGCCTACCAAGAGCAAGTCAAGCAGGCATGTAACAGGGGCTTCTCCCTGGGTTGGATGTCTCTCTCCAAAAAACTCAACGTCCCCGAGGACTCGCCTTTGCGAAAGGCCGACGCAATTCCTCTGCCATTCCCTCCACCTCCTCCCCCATCTCAATCTGAGGTTGAATCTGAATCTGAGTCTGAGGAGGGGAATGATGAAGAAGCCTTGGTGAGGAAATCCAAGGAGGCTGTTGGGGCCAAGTCCCCTCCTCAAAATGAGCAAGTCCTTGACTTGACTCAAGATGAGAAGGTTGAGGAGGTTCCCAAGGAAGCTACCTTTGAGCAGGTATCATCCGACGTTCCTCAAGCCGACAAAAGTGTTGATGAAACTCTTGCCCAAATAGATGCCGAGATCGCCGCGGAGAAGGCAGCCGAAGTGTCTTCTCAACAGCCCTCCGACGTCCAGACCCATCCCACAACTGATGTTGAGGAGTCTTAGTTTTTGATGTCAAGTTTTTCTTTTCTTCTCTGTTTGTACTCTTTGTTTTTCAGACAATGTAAGCTCTGCATGTGGCCGATGTGCCCTTGTTTTCCACTTTAATGCTTAATACAATTTGTCTCTTCTGAGTGTTTGTACTTTTCTCTTCTCTTGACTGCTTCTGCATGATTCTATACTTAGAATATTTTGCAAGTCTTTCCTTCTTTGTGCAATCTTCTCGGGGTAACATACCCCGGGTATGTTGCCCAAAGATTTACTTCGGCAAGAACTTGACCTGTAAATTTTTCATAAATTTCAACAAGTATAAAGCGTATACTATTTTAATTTCAACTGGCAAACTTTTCTCAAGTTTCAACAAGTGTTTGAATCAACAATCTTGATTTAACTTCATCTTGTAAATTGCTACAAATTTCAACAAATGAAGATAAACAATTATCTCGGCTTAACTTCAACTTGTAAATTGCTACAAATTTCAACAAGTGAAGATAAACAATTATCTCGACTTAACTTCAACTTGTAAATTGCTACAAATTTCAACAAGTGTTAAGCGTTACTTCCGGTTTAACTTCAACTTGTAAATTGTCCATAAATTTCAACAAGTGAGGATAAACAATTATCTCGGCTTAACTTCAACTTGTAAATTGCTACAAATTTCAACAAACGTTAAGCATTACTTTTGGTTTAACTTCAACTTGTAAATTGTTACAAATTTCAACAAGTGAAGATAAACAATTATCTTGGCTTAACTTCAACTTGTAAATTGCTACAAATTTCAACAAGCGTTAAGCATTACTTTTGGTTTAACTTCAACTTGTAAATTGCTACAAATTTCAACAAGTGAAGATAAACAATTATCTCGGCTTAAGCGTTAAGCATTTTTGTCTTCTCTTTGCCCCCAATGTGAACCTAAGTTCCACTTGGGTTCTCATCGTTCAAAAAACATCATCATGCATAGTTTCACAAGTTGTGGAAAATTCTGTTAAGATTTTATTGATCACATCGGCAAAAAATCAAACAACATCTAATGATAGAAAAACTTTAATTTACAAGTGTTCCATGGTCTAGGCAATGCTTTGCCTTCATTATCTTCAAGCCGATATGCCCCTTTTCCTAACACCGAAGTAATTCTGTAGGGTCCTTCCCAGTTTGGGCCAAGCTTGCCTTCTCTGGGATCCTTCTTGTTGCCAACGACTTTTCTCAGGACTAGGTCGCCGACTTGAAAATCCCTTGGATTAACCTTCTTATTGTAAGCTTTGGCAAGCTGTTGCTGGTATGTTACAAGCTGTATTGCAGCTTTCTCTCTTCTTTCTTCTAGTAGATCCAGATCTCGGGCTAAGAGTACATCATTAGTCCCGTTCTCAACTCCCGGGGTTCTGATCCCTGGGATGCCGATCTCCAGTGGAATGACTGCTTCTGTGCCATAAGCCATGGCAAAGAAGGATTCTCCTGTTGATCTTCTCGGCGTAGTACGATATGCCCAGAGTACATTGGGTAAATCGTCTACCCACTTTCCTTTTACTGCCTGCAGCCTCTTCTTTATCCCATTCAGAATTACTTTGTTGGATGCTTCTGCTTGCCCATTGCTTTGGGGAAAACTTGGTGTTGAAAAGTAATTCTTTATCTTGAACTTTGCACAGAAGTTCTTGATAAGTTTGCTGTCAAACTGCATTCCGTTGTCGGCAACTATTGCTCTCGGAATCCCAAATCTGGTGATTATGTTTCTCCATATGAAATTCTTGACATCCACATCTCGGATTTTGGCAAGGGGTTCTACTTCTATCCACTTTGTGAAGTAATCTGTTGCTACCAGCAGGTACTTCCGTTGCCCAGTTGCTTGGGGCAATTGCCCAACGAGATCCATGGCCCATGGGGCAAATGGCCAAGGGCTGGAAACAGGGTTCAGGTCAGTAGCTGGCTGGTGTATCAAAGGTGCAAACCTTTGGCATTGTTCACACTTCTTCACGTAGGCTTCTGTATCTTTTTGCATGTAGGGCCACCAATACCCCTAGGTAATGGCCCTGTGAGGTAATGATCTACCCCCAGTGTGGCTTCCACAAATTCCTTCATGAATTTCATATAAAAAATCTTCAACCTGAAAAGGGTGTACACACCTTAAGAGGGGTCCAGTGAAGGACCTTCTGTAGAAGTGTCCTTCTGCTGTCAGACTGAATCTTGCCGACTTCAATCTGACCTTGTGTGCCTCTTTATGGTCTTCTGGTAACTTTCCTTCTTTCAGGAATGCAACAATTGTATCCATCCAGCTTGGTCCCATGTCCATACACAATGCCTCTTGCACTGTGCTCGGTTGCTCTATGCTCGGGCCCGACAGATAATCAATCATTATTGTCCTTGTTTTTCCAGTTTGTATGAAGTTGCTAGGTTGGCCAACGCGTCGGCGTAGCTGTTATCATCTCTGCTAACCTGGAGAAGTCGGCAGTTCTGAAACAAGGCTGCCAGCCTGATGACTTCTTTTGCGTATGCCGACATCCTTTCATCCCGGGCTGCAAACTCTCCAGTAGTCTGATTCACTATGAGTTGTGAGTCACAAAAAACTATTACCTCACCTGCTTCGACTGCTACTGCCAGCTTCAATCCAACAATCAATGCTTCATACTCCGCCTCATTGTTCGAGGCTTTGAACCCCAATCGAATGGACTGTTCCAATATCTCTCCATTTGGAGATATCAATACTACTCCTGCCCCTGCTCCCTGCCAGTTTGAGCTCCCATCAACGAAAAGTCGAAAGGAGTCGCCAATGTAAATGCTGCAGGGTCTGAGTTTTTTCTTCCTTGGTTCTTTTGCCTTTGGCTGGGCTTCTCCTTCCTCGTTTGGACATCGTTCATCTTGGCTCAACGGAGCCTGATGTTCGATAGATTCTGGCGTGAACTCGGCCACGAAGTCGGCCAAAACTTGGCCCTTAATTGCTGTTCTCGGCCTGAACTCCAGGTCATACTAGCCCAAGGCCACTGCCCATCTTGCTATCCTTCATGTTAAGTCTCCTTGTTGCAACAAGGATTTCAGCGGGTGCTTTGTTAGCACCACAATCTTGTGAGCCTGAAAGTAATGGTTCAGCTTCTTTGAAGCCATTACTAAGGCCAGCATCAATTTCTCCAATGGTAGATACCTTGTTTCTGCATCGACCAAGGTTTTGCTTACATAGTAAACAGCCTTCTGCTCTCCTTTCTTTTCTCGGATTACCACTGCACTTACTGCGTGTTCTGAGACTGCTAAGTACAAAAACAGTTCCTCCCCAGGTTCAGGTGTTGAGAGGACTAGAGCCGTGGTAAGATATTTTTTCAGGTTGGTCAAAGCGGCCTCACATTCCTCAGTCCATAGAAAGTCTGTGGCCTTCTTCACCAGATTGAAAAAAGGTTTACATTTGTCTGAGCTTCGGCTTATAAACCTGTTTAGGGCTGCGGCCCTTCCAGTAAGCATTTGAACCTGTTTCGCCGATGTCGGACTCTGTAACTCCAGGATGGCCTTGATCTGATCTGGGCTGGCCTCAATGCCCCTTCTAGTCACTAGGTACCCCAAGAACTTACCGAATCCGACTCAAACGCGCACTTCGATGCGTTGAGTCGGAGCCGATATGTTTTGAGTATGTCAAAGACCTCTTCTAGGTCGGCAAGATGACCTTTTGGTTCCTTGGTCTTCACAACCATGTCATCGATGTAGACTTCTACTGTTCGGCCAATCAAGTGTTTGAACATCTTGGTTACCAGTCTTTGGTAAGTTGCTCCTGCGTTTTTCAACCCAAAAGACATTACTCTCTAACAGTACAGGCCTTTTGGGGTGATGAACGCTGTCTTCTCCTCATCCGGGGGGTACATGGCTATCTGGTGATACCCCCTATAAGCGTCCAGGAAGCTCATCCTTCCATGTTCAGATGTGGCATCCACCAACTGGTCGATCTTGGGTAGAGGAAAGCTGTCTTTGGGACAAGCTTTGTTCAGGTTTGTAAAATCTACACAGACCCTCCACTTACCATTCTTCTTCTTTACTACCACGGTGTTTGATAGCCATGTCGGATAATTGGCTTCTCTGATGGCCTTGGCCTCCAGAAGTCTATCTACTTCCTCCTTCACTGCTTCGACGTGCATCAACGTCGGTCTTCTGGCTCGTTGTATTACAAGTTTGGTCGACCTGTCAACGTTGAGTTTGTGGCATGTGACCTCGGGGTCAATGCCAGGCATTTCATAAGGTGTCCAAGCAAACACCTCAATGTTTTTTCTTAAAAAAGCTTCCAGCTCTCTTTCCTCTTCTTCGGCTAAGCCCGAGCCGAGAAGAAAGAAGCGTTCCTCATCGCCCTCCTGGATGAGGATTTTCTTCAGTGCTTCTTCACTTTTCTCGGCTGGCTCCTTGCCGACATCATCTAGGACCTTTATGTCCTCTTCTTTAATTTCTGCCTTCTTTGGTTCCCGAATGTTGCAGGTGGATTTCATTGCTGCCATGGAGCAATTTTTTGCCTGCAATTGATCTCCTCTGACATCTTCAATCCCATGTTCTGTTGGGAACCGCAGTAGTTGATGCAACGCTGAGGGAACTGCCCCCATTGCATGCAACCACGACCTCCCCAAGATAATGTTGTATGGTGAGGGCGTGTCAATCACGATGAATTCTGTCTTCATCTTCTTAGTGCCAGCTTGTACCTCCAAGTTGGTTGCGCCCAATGGCCGTGTCGGCGTTCCATTAAAGCCGACCATCGGGCCATTCGATTGCTCCATGTCGTCAGGGTGAAGGCCCAGCTCCTTGTAGCATCTGACATACATGATGTCACAAGAGCTGCCTTGATCGATCAGGATGCGTTTTACTTGGCACTCCCCAACCTGGAGGGATACTACCAAGGCATCATTATGCGGATGCTGGATCATCTCTAGGTTGGCTTCAGTGAAGGCTATCATCGGTCCTTGGCACTCTTCAGACCGAGGTCTTTTCTGTCCGACCTGGTTTACGTGCTGCAGGTGTTTTACCTTCTGGGTCTCCCCCCGTATGTCGCTTTCGTTCACCTTTGAGTGGATTACATTGACCACCCGAGGTCCTCCTGCCTGTGGTTGCTGTGCTGGGGGAGGTGGGGCAGCTGGTGCTTGAGGCAATCTTGCATGTTCTTCCCTTGTCCTGGCCTCATCAACAAGATCTCTCAGATGGCCTTGCCTTACCAAGTCTTCTAAATGTGCTTTTAGAGCTCTGCAACCCTGAGTTGCGTGCCCTTCTTCATTGTGATAAGCACAACGCCTACCGAGGTTTCTTCCCATAAATTCCCCTACTGCCCTTGCTGGAGCCCTGAAATAGGGTTGGTTCCGAATTTGATCCAGGACTTTGTGGACCGGGATTCGGAACACAGTCGTCACTGCCTGTTTAGTCCTCAATTATGTCTCTTGTTTGTTCGATCCATTGTTACCTCGGCCTCGCTTCGGCGAGCCGTTTACCTTTTCTGGCTTTGTCTCCTTATTCCCCGACGTATCCTCCTCGGCTCTGGCATACTTCTCAATTCTCACCATGAGCTCTTCCATGCTTTTTGGCAATGTCTTTGCCAAAGACTTCCATAGTGGACAATCATCTTTCAGGCCGTTCTTGAAAGATACGACCGCCACCTCTTGGTTGCATTCGGGTATTCGATTGAACACCCCATAGTACCTTTTTGCATAGGCCCTAAGGCCTTCATCTTTACTGATCTTTAGAGCCATCAATGCGTCCACCATTAATGGCTGCAGTTTGTTTGTTATGAACCTGGCCACAAACATCTCGGCCAAGCCTTCCCAAGTCCTCACGCTTCCCTTCGGCAATTTGTGGAACCAGTCTGATGCAATTTCCCCGAAGGATGAGGGGAACACTTTGCAGAGCAATGGCTCGTTCCCACTATATAATGCCATTGAGTTCAAAAATAATCCGACGTGGAAGTTGGGGTCTGACTTACCGTCGTATATTTGAAACCTCGGCATACTGAGTCTTTTCGGTGCCTCAAACCTGTCCAATTCCACCGAGAATGGTGTCCTCGGCTTATCCGGGGAAGTTACCTCGGCGTAGTCATTCTGTTGTTTCCTCTTGAGGTAATCTCTCAAATCCTCTTTTGTCCTCCCAAGAGCTCGGCTATCTCCTGCTTTCAGTCATTTCGGTGCACTACTTCCGGCCTCGTGGTGAGTCCTCTTCGACCCTTCTCCATGTGTTGTGTCAAAGCACAACGCCTGCCCCTGAACATGCCGATGTCCCTTGGGGTCTGCTTCCTTTGCGTGATGCGTCCTCCGTGATTCTTCTCTTCTTGGCTCCCTTCGTCCGGCCTCCCTGGAAGGTCGGTGAGAGTGTCTTTCGCTCCCGTTGTGCTGTGGGGCTACGAGGATTGTTCTCTGCCCTTCCTTCTGGGCATTGGCCGCTGGAATTGGCGTGTCCTGCAGCGGGAACGGTGGCTGCATGACGTTATTTTGCATCATGAAATTAACAACCGACTGTAGGTCTGCCAATTTGTTTGCCATCTCCTTCATCTCTTCGTCCCTCCGTAGGCATTTATCCTTCCATACCTGGAGGTCATCTTCATTGTAATAGCCACTTCGATCTGGTTTCTTTGGTGCGTCGCTAGTCTAGCCGACGTCCTTCACTCCGTGATTCTAGTCACGAGTTTCTGCATTGTATTCATCTCCTGTGACATCCAGGTCAATAGGTCTCCCACTCCCAGTAGGAGTGTCGTCCCCAATCTTTTCCTTTTGTCCGTTGCTGGCCATCTATCCTTCTATCTTTCCCACAGACGGCGCCAAATTGTGTGAGTGATTTTCTGATCACACTGCCCTCCTTAGTAATAAGCTAGAGAGTACTGGCAGAATAGATGGCTTCAGCTAACCTGCAACAGAAAGAGAAGGCTCCGGCGGTGGTTCTTCCACCCGGAGGCACTCCGATGAGTAAGTCAGTATATCTCTCAAAGATAATCAAGTGCTAAAATCACTGCTCAAAGTATCAATTGCGTACCTTAGACCCGCCGGGAGCGCCTCTCTTTTATAGTGAACTCCATCCTAGTCCCACTAGAAGCCTTACTTCCTATGGACTCCAATTTCGAATTTATTTTGGACTCTTCAAGAGATAAGGATAGATTCCCTAAGAGGGCTATCTTTATCCATCTTGAAGTCTTTCTTCATTCTAGGACTCCTGTCCCTTATCCGCTTATCTCGGATTCCGATATTTTCGGAGAAAACCTCGGCCTAACCGAGATTTCCTCGGCACAACGACCAGGACACGTGGCACCTCGGCTGACACGTCGGCGTCACCTTACCACGTATTGGTACTCAGAAAATACAGTCCCACACCAACTTAGTTGGGATGAGATAGATTTGTTATGATGCAATTCTTGGCACTTTCGTATCCTTTATTGATGTAATTGTTGTTAATTTATTGATGCAGCTCTGGTAGTCATCAACAAAATAAAATTAGAAACGAAATAGCCAAAAAAAAAAAAAACCATTGGAGAAGCTCTTAGAAGCTAAAAAAAACCAAATGATTGAGAAGTTGTTAAAAAAAATTTGTGAATGAAAAAGTTTATGTGACATTTGACTTTTTTAATTAATGACAAACAATTTAGTGATTTTTTTTTCCTTTCAAAGTTAGACCTCATTTGGGATTCTATAATTGTCAATGGCTAAATCTATTGATGGTAGCGAAATTTTAGCTTCTAAATCTCTCCTCTTTTAAGCAAATTTTTAATTAAAAAATCAAAAAAATAAAAAATAAAAAAACAACAACAACAACAGAAGCAATGTAGAAACCTTATTTGTTATCATCTAAAAAAGCCAAATGTAACATTAACTTCTTTATTCAAAAAAAACTTTTACTATTTTTTAAATTCTCCAAACAGCAAATGACAGTGTAGTTGTTGATTATTTTAGGTGTCGCAGCTGACTTCTTGAAAGGCTATTTAAGGGATTGTGAAGAAGGGAACTCTGAGATCTGCTTATTTATCAATTCAGAACAGTAACAGTAGCAGTAGCAGTAGCAGCACCCAAATAGATGATGACGTTCATAACTTATGATGCCTTTCTTTCTTCATTATAGCCTACCAAATGGTGTTAGGTGGACAATCTACTACATTTTCTTTTTTCATTTTTTATTTCAATCTTGCTGCAGACCCCCAGTGGGGGTCGCACCCCCACTGGCTGAAACTCCAAAAAAAAAAATAAATAAAATAAAACAATTTTTTTTTACCCACTCACAGCACGCCACCTCACTGGGGGTCGACCCCCAGTGGGGGTCCAAAGCATTTTTCTTTTTATTTTTTGCGTTTGGATTAATTTGTGCTAGAATCTCGATTAATTTTAAAATCTTAAAATTAATGAGTTGATAAATCTATAATAGTCCTTTAGAGTAACTGAAACTCGAGATATATTACAAGATTAGTGTTGCACAAATACAATATGTATATATATATAATTATACAAAACGATGTGGTAGACCAAGGGTCTATCACGTTAAAATAAATGGCCAATTATACTAACAATCTCTATAGTTTGGGACTTCTGTCATTTTAATTTTTGACTTTTCAATTGTGATACATTTGATCATGAATTTTGAATATTGTTTTAAATAAGGACAATTAAATATATTGTTCCTCAATTTGAAGGGCAAAGTCGTCATGCGATTTATTTTGTGTTGGTTAACTTATGTGTTGTTTGAAATATGATGATTTTTTTTTCTTTAAATGAATAATGTTGGAACTTTTTTTTATTATAAAGTTCTATTTGGTTTGGTTTTAAAATTTTTTTTTAGAAAATTTTTCTAAGAAATTAAAAATTAAATTGGTGAAAACAAAAAAAAGTAAAACCACATCATTTTTATATAATTTTATCTTTTGGAAGTATATAAATAACTTTTTGTTGATATTTACTTTCGTTAAATTAGTTTTTATTTTTTCGAAAGTGAATCATGGTGATGACTTTAATGTCATTATCAGACCAATCCATTAAATCAAAAAATTCAAAACTAAAAATATTTCAAAAATTAAACATATCGATTATACATTAAAAGCCTAATAATCATCCATTACATGATAACCATCTAAAAATATCTATTAACAACAAATACAACCATCTAATACATGATAACCATCTAAAATATCCACACACAAAAAAAAAAAAAAACATTAAAAGATTATCATCCAAATATATATTAAAAATTAATTTGGTAAAAATATATAAATATAAAAAAAAAATTTATCATTTTTATATAATTTTATCTTTGGTGAGTAGAAATAATTTTTTAATATTTATTTTGATCAAACTAGTTTATATTTATCAAATTAATAACTTTGCCCTTAAAATAAAGCAATAATGTCTTCAATTGTCCTTATTTAAAACAAGATTCAAAATTCAAAATCAAATATATCACAATTAAAAAGTTAGAAACCAAAGTGACACAAATCTCAAATTATAAAGACCCTCAATATAATTCGCCCTAAAATAAATATAATTTTATACAAACAAAATTTTCATACCTAATTCTCATAAAGGATGATGTCTCCTCTAGATGAGGGTTTTTTTTTTTTTTTTAAATTAAAATAGTTTTAAATCACTTTTCTAAAAATAAGCCCCCGCTTTGGAAGTGACTTTGTTAATAGTTTTTTAATTTTTTAATGGGAGATTTATTAGAAATTTTTTTTTTATGTGTTTATGCTCCAATTAATCCATAAGATATTTTTATATTTCAATAAATCTTATTATTTGAATATTTGATCCACCAAATCTTAATTTTCATATTTAAAGTATTTTATAGACATTTTTACCCTTATAAATATTTTTTGAACGATTAGTAATTTGGTGATGTGAACATTCATATTTTACAATGTGAATATGTGACGCCCCAAAAATCACGAACTTCAGAGAATATATTATCAATTAAATACAAGGTTTATCTAAGGTTAGGAGTCTAGGAAACGGCACTATTGAGTCCTATGGCCAATAACCGAGTAAGATCTCAGATCACCGGAGGAGTCAAGTTAGCCTCCCTTCTAAATCTAGTTTTCTCAGGTAGCGCACCACCCTTTTGAAAGATCTTAAAAGGTATTGATGCAAGGTCTCATAAACAACGCAGAGATAGGCATAGGATTACAAAGTAAATAATAATCACAGCGTCTCAAATTTTAAATTTACAAAACGAGTTCCATTACTATTACAATCCAAAAAGAATAAATAAAAACACAATTAGACTAATAAGCGAAATGGTTCCAAACTTTCTCTATGGAAAAATTAATTCTTCAAATGTCCTTGACTCTTCGTTGGCTTCATACGTTTCTTCGATACTTGGCATGAAACGCTATAAGCTTTGAATGCCCAGTAAACGCACACACACCCCATCACTTTTTCCTAATCCAACACACCATTACAATTATAACAAGCAAGTAATGAAGCATGATAATCATTTAATAATAAAGGATTATAAGGTTGGATATTAGAAATCTAGAAATCCCCCAAAGAGAATTCGTCATCCCAACCACAAGAATCGGACGCGGATTATTCGGTATGCCCCCTCTTTTGCTGCTTTGTTGTAGAACTAACCACGGATACCTACCAACGGTTATATACTGCGTAGCGCCAACCGCAGGGCCTCAAAAGAGACGGTAAAATGGGCCTTTCCCAAATCCCTCCTTACACCAAATTCCTAGGGTCTGAATACAACCGCTCCGTTCAAGGGTTCCGAAAACCACTTGCGCAAGATTTTAACTTCCAAATAGGGAACGCATCCTGTCAACCAATCCTAATAATCTTGTCTAAAATTTCGCAACCCATTACCACCTATTAAGTTTCCCGTTTGAGTTAGATAATTTAAGTCAGAGTTAGGACATGCTCTTGAAATAACATCTATTGCACAAGTTTGAACAACTAAATAGTACAAATAGAAGGAAATAAGGTTACAACACATAAGATTCACGTATATATGAAGATAGGCACAAGTAGCTCTAGGCATATTCAAGTAGTTAAGGAAATAAATTCGCACATGAATATAATCTTCAGATTTGCATAAGTGTGAGCACCATCGAAGGATTAAAATAAAATACATAAACCTATGACATGTGAAATATCATATCGAGACATGAACATAAATTAATAAGCATATTCATGAACACAAGAGCATAAAACACTAATAAAAACAGAATTTTCAGATTCAGTACTACCTAAAAATTATACTTAAAAGGGTTATTTCAGATTTTTTCAGAGCCCGGCCTTCCTATGGTTCGTAGGGAATTTTATCTAGTTTTCAGAACATTTTTTGGAAATGGAACAGCTTTTACAGATTTGTAGTTATTTCAGAAATACTCCATTTCTGTCCAGATTCGTCGACCATTACGAAAATCAGATTTTCTCACAAACTGCTCACTCGTTTCAATGAAACCAATTTTACTTGAACGATAACTCCTTAAGAAAGATTTTGACATAAAATGGAGGTCTAGAATATTTTTATACATCTTTCTACAATTTTCGCAAGGTGGCTGTAAAATAGATTTTTCTGGCACAGTTCTTGAAAATAGAAAGTTAGTGAGAAAAGAGGTCAGTTAGGGGAAATTTTCCACTTATCTTGTGATGAAAATATGCTAAATAATATGTATTAAACTCAGAAATTTAAGGTGAAGGTGTGCCTTTGAAATTTTTGAGAGATTGATAGGGAAAATATAGTCTTATACTGATTAAGAGAAATAGAAGAAGGGTGGAATCAAGGCTCAACTCCTTTCATTTTTTACACAAGAATACCATTATAACACATCTGAAAGTACCATTTTAAACTTCTAATAACATGTATTTGAAAAAGGAAAATGGAAGAGAGAGTTGTGTTGTGGCTTACTTGAGGGTTGTTGGAATTGCTCGCAAATTTTTTCTTCCTCTCCTCTCTTCTACCAAGCTCACCCTCCTTACTTTCTTCTCTCTCAGCTGAATATAGTGTGTATAAGTGTTTTTCTTGTATGTAAAGTGCTAGGGGAGGGGTTGTTTATATAATGAATTTGGTGCAAAAGGTCCGAAATGTCCCTTGGTTGGAATTAGATTGGATAGTTTGGATTTAGTTTGAATTCAATGGAATAGTGGAGGATTATATGATCTAGTTAGGGTTTTTCTCCTAATCAAACCAATCTAATTGCTTATATACATGTATATAAAAGTTTGTACCAAGTCAAATATTTTTCTTCCTTAAATCATAGAAAATTGTCTCATAGTACATTCATTACACGTACAATGGTGATGGCTAGCCATATGATGGTGAATTTATGGACTTGTTTTATATTATATTTTTTTTTTTTTTTTCTTTGGTACAATTGTTGGAATTTGTAAAATAAAATGTTTTAGGATACAAGTGTATATATAAATATACAATGGTACTTGTTTGGGGTCGATTTGTGATTTAATAAAAATGTGAGGGCTTGCGCTCAATTAAAGTATCTATTTCAAGTGTAGAGTTAATAAATTAGTGTTACGAAAAATAATTCGGTTTGTATTATCTTGCTTTGAATTTAAAGGTAAATAACCGAACGAAAATTGTGAAAACCCGAAGTTAAGGTTTAGAGTGATTAATCTAAAATTTGAGAGTTAAATAATTAATATTAGAGTGTTAGAAATGATTTCTAAGCTTCCAGGCTCGATTAGGGTTTGTATGGGTTCGTCCGTGATGCGTTTTCGGTTCTAGGGTTTAATTTGCGAACAATCAACAAGTTAAGGGCTTTATTATAATAACTTAAAATTTAGAGACCTAATAAGGTTTACAAAAGTTAGAGGTCTCACAGAATATCACAATGATGTGTGAATGTTCACATTGATAGTGTGAACATTCGCATTGACATGTTAACATTCACATTGATGGGTGTAAACATTCACATCACGGAACATTCACAATGTAAATGTTAATATTATTAGGGGTATTTTGGTAACTATGTCACTCATAGGACTTATTATAATATAAAAAAATAATGTGGACTAAATAAAACATACGTAGGTCAAAAGAGATTTATGAAAAAATGCCTCATTTTTAATTAAAACATGAGATGAAAAAATCAATAGATTTGAAAAACAATTTTTTTTTTTTTAAGAGAAAACGTGCAAAAAATAAAGTGAATAAAAATGAATTTTTAACTTTTTTTTGGGTACGAATTGAAAATTTGTTATTAATTATTATTATTATTATTTTAATAAATATTTTTGATTTTTTTACTAAAATAAGCACTTGCCAGCGAGGTCTAAGAACTCATTGAGATGCCTTTTTAATTACAAAACTATCATTGTCATCTTATTACTATATTAGAATCAAATGAAATTATTATTCATTAGTCTCCCTATTCATGTCTATTCTCTTACAATGATAAATGTTCATTCCATTTCTAATGCAATTTTATTTTATTTTATTTGTATGTGAACTAAATGTGTGAATGAACATTATGACGAAAATGATTCTTTCATTTTATTTCAGTAAATTAAACATAGTATAAAATATTGGAAAAATTGGTGACAAATCCACTTTTATGGGTGTATATGACATTAAGTTCAATGATTGATTGATCTGGTTTGATGTTAAAAATGGTTGGATATACTTCCTTGGTGGAGTATGTGACCTAATTGATTTTTTAAAAGAATATTTCATTTGGTTTTGTAGGAGCCCGAAATGGGTTTGTCCTACATCAGTTTGAGAGGCATCCACAACACACTTAATAAGTTGACTAGCATGAGGCCTTTTTTAAAGAAGAACAAAATCGTGAGGCTCCAGTCAAAGCGGACAATATTGTGTTAGTGGGGTTGGGTTGGCAGCTTCATTTGGCGCCTTCTGTGAAAACTCCCTCCGATATGAGTCCCTTGTCATTCGGAGCCAATAAACTGTAGATTTAATGTGGGAGCCCAAAATGGGTTTGTCCCACATCGGCCTAAGAGGCATCCACAACCCACTTAATAAGTTGACTAACTCCTCCTAACTAGCATGAAGCCTTTTCTAAAGAAGAACAAAACCGTAAGGCTCCGGCCAAAGTGGACAACATTGTGCTAGTGAAATTAGGTTGGCAGCTTCATTTGGCGTTGCCTGTGGGAATTTCCTCCGATGTGAGTCCTTTGGCATTCGGAGCCAGTCAACTGGATACTTAATGTGGGGGCCCGAAATGGGTTGGTTCCACATCAGTCTAAGAGTCATCCACAACTCACTTAATAAGTTGACTAACTTCTCCAAACTAACATGAGCCTTTTTCTAAAGAAGAACAAAACTGTGAGGCTCCGGTCGAAGTGGACAATATTGTACTAGTGGGGCTGGGTTGGAGCTTCATTTTGGCACCGTCTGTGGGAATTTCCTCCAATGTGAGTCCCTTAGCATTTGGAGCCAGTCAACTGGACACTTAACCAATGAAGTTGCCAACCCAACCCCACTAGCACAATATTATCCGCTTTGGCTGGAGCCTCACGGTTTTGTTCTTCTCTAGAAAAGGCCTCATGCTAGTTAGGAAGAGTTAGTCAACTTACTAAGTGGGTTGTGAATGCCTCTCAGGCCGATGTGGGACTAACCCATTTCAGGCTCCCACATTAAGTCTCCAGTTGACTGGCTTCGAATGCAAAGAGACTCACATCGGAGGAAATTCCCATAGACGGTGCCAAATGAAACTGCCAACCCAACCCCATCTGTGGGAATTCCCTCCAATGTGAGTTCCTTGGTGCTTAGAGCCAGTCAACTGGAGACTTAACTTAATGTGGGAGCCCGAAATGGGTTTGTCCCACATCTGTCTGAGAGGCATCCACAACCCACTTAATAAGTTAATTAACTTTTCCTAACTAGTATGAGACCTTTTCTAAAGAAGAACAAAACCGTAAGGCTTCGGTCAAAGCGGACAATATTGTGATAGTGGGGTTGGGTTGGCAACTTCATGTTTGATTTTTCTTATAATATATTTTTTATATATTAAATCTAACTTTTTTAGAGGCCTAATAGACATTTAAAATCTATTTAGTGGCAATTAAACTTTTATGGGAAGTCCAAGAGTCAACAATACAATTTCTATTGTTTATTGGTATAGTGTAACATATTGTCATTAATTCGGTGAGGTTTGTTTTGTTGCACAAGCTAAGTGCTTTCGGCCCTGTAAAGTCTGAGGTGAAGTTCTCTGCTACTCTGTTTGTGCTTTGAAGGCTTCTATGTTTGGGTGCATCTTCAGTTGTTTTGGTAAAGTTGGTTTTGGTCTATTATTCGGGGTCTTCTACAATTGTTTTGAAAATAATTTGTAATGCCTGAAAATAAATAGACATTTAAAATCCATAATAATAACTCGTAAGACATGCGAAAGCCACCATTCTACATAGGCATATGACATCACAATATAAGAGTCCCTTAAATTCTTCCAAGAATCTATAACATGCTCAACATATACATTGATACAACAACATTAACCTTAACACATGATCAAAAGAATAATACTTGAATTATTGCTAGAGAATGCCTTAGGGTTTACAAATTTCTAAGACTTAGTCCGGTTACATCGAAAGAGTTACAACTTAATACAAAGAAGCCCTGGGCATTAATAAAATAAAACAATCACCCCATGAGCCTCAAGCTCCATGATACTCATAAGCCATTGTCTTGGTAAAGGTACGCCAATCTAGCTGAAAATGGTTTTCCACGTAGGGTGAGCATAAAGCCCAGTAAAGATAATCTTAATGATATATATGATGCTTAACAATGCCATCAGGTGAATGCATATGAAATGTCATGATAAAACATGCATTTTCTCGTTTGAAATAATGTTATGCACAAGTTCCAAAATCACATCTCCAAGACTTCCTTTTTAAAACAACACGATGGTAAATATAATGGGTAAATCTCTAGGGCTACCATTCAAAGAAATAGTGAGTTATATAAGCTAACTAAGCCATTTTACCAGGATTATCCGGATAGAATCTGCATCTACCGTGCGGGTTTCTAGTATTACACTATGGACACACAGGCCAAATTAATTACCATGCCCCCTTACAGCTTTACCATTATATTTATCCTTTCTAAAGACACAATACATGCGTTTCCAACAGAACCAATTCAAAACATTAAAATCTCCAGTTTACAAATCCATGATATGGACAATGCAATGTATGATTTGTAAACAATTCCATTTCTTAATCCACATGCAATTTATAACACATGGCAATACTATCCTCCACCGATAACTAAAACAGTAATCTCTAATGCAATTATTAAAAGATAAAAACAACAACAACAACAATAATAATAATAATATCCAAAATGATATCAAAGCTATAGCGATTCTGGTTTAGACTCGGCCCATTTGATATTTTGAATCCGAGTTTTATTGCCTTATACGATTGTTCATGTCTTATTTCCCTTTATTCCTCATTGAGTTTGGTTATTGGAGTGCCTTTGTTACGTTTGGAACAAGTTGGGAGTTAGTTTTTCAAAATGGTTTCTGTCCAGATTTTGGCTTCTTCGCTCGAGCGACACTTTTTGCGCTCAAGCGGTCTGTGAGAACTCTCAGTACTTTTGCAGGCTTGTAGAGATACTGGGAGTTGGCAATCTACTCTCGAGCGATACTTCTTGCGCTCGAGCGGTATTGGCACGAGCAGTCTTTCTTGAGCTCAAGCGATGGTCCTCTATCTGTAAAACTTTTAGGAGTTTGTGTTCTTCACTTGAGAGGTCGCTTTGTGCACTCAAGCGGCCACACTTATTGTGTCTGGTTGGTCGAGCGACATCCCTGTCCTCGAGCGGTCGGCGTGTATATCAGTCCGTAAAATCACCTTTTTTGGCTCATTTTTTCATCTCTCTCTCTCTCTAAACATTCTAAAAATCCGAAGTTGAGACCCTCTCTCTCTCTCTAAAACTCACCTTCTCTCTACAAATATACCTAGATCCATTGATTTCTTCACCCGTGTCCCTTTGATAAAAAGGTAGAACACTCCAAGAGCTTCCTTTTGATCGAAGTAAAGTTGGGTTTCAACTTCATTGAAGTTTTTCCATTCATTCTCTTGTCTTCTAAGCTTGAGGTAGGGATTCTCCGCACTTTCTTATGATTTTTAACTTAGTTATTTTTTATTTTCTAAAACTATATTGTGATTTGGGGATTTTGGACAAAACTAGAGTTTCGGGTTAAAAATCAAAGGAGGGGTTTTCAAATGAATGGTTGGAAATGATTGGAGAAATGTATTTATTATTGAGTTATGATGAAATGATGGGTTTTTACCTTTGAAATTGAATTATAAAGAAAAGGGAAATTTTGCCCCGAGAATATCAAATGTTGGTTTTGTAATGATAAATGAAATTGATGTTGGAAATGTGGAATTGAATTAATGTTGATAAGGATAGCAGACTTGGATATGTACTATCACTCCCATCTTGGGATTTTTGAAAAGTTTATCTTTATAGAAATTATTTATCTTTTTACAGATATCTGTTTTGGGCTTTCGGTGGAGAATAGCTATGATTGTTGTAGAAATTACATGAGATTTAGGAGAATTGAAACTATTTTCTCATCTATAGGCATTAGACATTGTCGTATATTAACACTTTGAAAATGTTAATTATTTTGAAAAAATGAGATGAGTACTTGGGAATCTGGGTAAGGGGTGTGGTTACGATATTAAGTTGGCATGTGTGTCCTTGGTAAAAGACCAAAAACCCGAACGGATAAGTGTCGATCCTTCTGGTTAATACCGGTAAAAATGATAATTGGTAGTACTTGTATAGTCTACTTGCAAACATGTACCTAGAGATTTACAGAGTTGTATTCACAGTCCTGCTTTCTATTGAAAATGAAACATTTTATGAATTGTGATAAAAACCAGGCATTACATTTTTTTTGGAAAAAATTATAAATGTTTGTCACGAGCATTGCATATGCATTCACCTTATGACTTTGTTAAGATTCATAAACTGTGTTAGAGTATTTCTACTGGGTTTTGGCTCACCCTGTGTGGGAAAACCATTTTCAGGTGCTACCAAGAACATAGCTTGGGAGGAACTTGGAGCTGAAGGCTTCTTTTTGTTTATTTGTTATATTTCTTTCTATACAAGCTTAAGGTTTTAACTGTGTTGAGCTTGGACTCAATTTTATTATAACCAAGTATTGTCTTGGAAAGTTATAGCCTTTAGCCTAGATTTCATATCTTTTGTCTATAATACATACTATAGATTCAAGGTGAGGACTCATGAATATATAATCGCATGTGTTATCTTTTGTACGTTCGAGATCATATGAAATAGAAGGGCATTATATTCTGTATTGTATCTTTATTTCATTATCATCATGAGATGGTTTCTTTGCTAGTTATTTTGGGACGTTACAACTTGGTATCAGAGAGTACCAAGTTTGAATACTTTGGGTACATAAGAAGTGGTTCTTACCATAGTGGGTTTATCTCGCTTGATAGAGATAATTGTATATATTGTGTGCTATGTGAAAACATGCTTATGTGACTAAGTGGGTATGAAATTTAATTTCTAAGATGTTGATTGGGTCTACAACTTTCTAAAAGTTCTATTAGAAGATCACTTGATAACTGCTATTTCTAACTAGAACTCCAGCAGCGCCGCAGGATAATCATTATCTAGAAAAGGAATGCGTAAGTGTTTATGTGATTATGTGGCGTGAATTATCTGTTGTCCACCGCATTAGGACGCGAGTGAATTAGCTTCGGCACATTTGTAAATGTGCTAATCTCTTATGTTACCTTCATTAGGATGTCAATATGTGGACGTGGTGATGGTAGGCGTGGTAGGCCTAGACGACATGAGCTGTTGTTACCAAATGAAATTCCAGTGCATGAGGAAGGAGTTGGTCAGGCTAATGTGGCCGAACCAATTGGTCAACAAGCCATGGGCACTTTGGCTTGTGAAGTGGTCGGAGCCTTGCGGGAATCCATGGACATTCTCAAAGCTGAGAATCACGTCCAGCCCTATGTTGCCGAGACAAGGCCGTCTTTCTTGAAGAGGGAGTTCTTCCAATCAAATTCAGGTGAGTTTTTAAGGGATCCAAAGGAGCCATTGAAGGCGGATTAGTGGCTAGAGCAGATGGTGAAGATGTTTGAGATGCTTGGCATCGAGGACGATGGGTTGAGGGTGACCTTGACATCCTTCCAATTGAAGGAAGATGCAGGTCAATGGTGGAAGTGCGCACGTGGGTGCATTGGGGTGACTTGAAAGGCCTTCATCAACGTTTTTCAGGACAAGTTTTTACCTCCCACTGTTAGGGAGAAGTTGAGTGAGCAATTTTCGAAGCTCAAACAGTTGAACACACCGGTAGCCAAGTTTAAGGCTACCTTCACTAGTTTATCAAGGTTTACACTAGAGCTTATAGCAACGGTAGAACGCCATTGCATCGAGTTAAAGAAGAGGTTGAAGACTAGACTGTTGTTCAAAGTGACCGGGTCAATGATTAAGGACTACAGACATCTTGTGGAGGTGTCAATTCATCTTGAGACCGTGGTTTAGATGGCAGAGGATCGAATGAAAGGCTCCAGGTGAAGTCAGGAGGTTCAAGGCGAGACATAGGACAGTAAGAAGTAGAGGGGTTCCACTTGTCACGACCCAAACCCGCCCCTATAGGTTTAGCATCATAACCAGCCAGTAATCCTTAGATTACCATAGGCCTCTTAACATAACAACATATAAATAGGGGCTGCGGAAGCAAATATACAAAATATACGTAGTCCATTGAGCTGTGAATACATACATAGGACAAATAATTTAAAACTTTTATAAACTTACAAGTGAATTCAAAAGATACAGTATTTACACATCACTCCATGAACATATTATCAGAAATCTTGCCTATAAATTAAAAGAAACAAAGTCTAGTACATTCATAAAAATAGCCACTAAACTTGACTTAATCTGGAACCTCCTCGGGAGGCATAAAGGTTGGCTGACAAAAACATAGACGCCAAGTTCTCAACTCTGAGCCTGGTCATGTGCCTGATCATCTACATACATAATATAAATAGTGAGCGGAAGCCTAGTGAATAATAACGGAGTAAAGGATTTAATGAATGAAATCCATACCAAATTCAGAAATCATAATTCAAATTCATAAATAGATTCATATTCTTATCCATGTTCAAAACATACACAGAGGTCAGAGTTCAAGCTTAATTATACGTGGTACATCCATTAGCGCTAACAGAACAGATACAGAACAGATGCAGAACATATGGTGGTTATGAATAACCAGTTCCATAAAGAAACCTCTGGATCCGGGTAACAGATGACAGATATGTTGAGCCCCATGATGAAGCCTCCGGTATAGGTAACAGAGTGTAGACATATTAAGTTCCATAATGGAACCTCTGATAACGGGTAACAGCTAACAGATATCACATGATGCTAAGGATGCCATGAATACATTGTCAGAAATTAGACAATCATTCATTGTACAAAACATATCATTTCAGAAAACAGATCTTAATTCATCATACAAAAAATAAATAAACTTGAAGATAGCTTTACTAAGTTATTACTCACAGTTGGCTTCAGGTGTAGACAAACAAAGCAGACTAATCAAACAGTTTACAGCATGTGACCTACATCAACACATAACAAATACACATTGAAACACATATTGGAACATACTTAACTCTTTACGTTTTATTCATAGTGTGTTTCTACACGTTACCCTCATGATTATGCCTTAATCTTGGCCTAAGGATGCCTAGGATGGAATGAGAATGCAAAAATACATTTGAAAACACTTGGTCAAATTTTCTGAAAACAAGGTCCCCGCTCGAGCATAGCTTTCCCCGCTCGAGCATGCATGCAATGTGTGAGGGGATGCTCAAGCGCAATGTTCCACGCTCAAGCGCTCTGTAAATTTTGAAAAAGTACTGGTTATGTGATTTTTACGCCCGACAGATGCTCGACAATTGCTCGAGCGTGAGGCTCATGTCCCCGCTCGAGCGCAACTCTTGTCACTCGAGCGGTCTGCAAAAACATGAAACTTCTGGGAGCATGTATTTCATGCTTGAGTGAACTTCTAGTCGCTCGAGCGAAAATGCAAAAATAAAGGTTTCCGCTCAAGCGTAGAATCTTACGCTTGAGCGGAAGTGCAGAATCTAAAATTTCCACATTGCACTCCCAAGCTCCAAGTTTGAATTCCACACTTCAAAACTCATCTTTTTGGGCCAAAATTCTGGAAAATATCTAAGAACTTGTAAAACATTAAGATTTGAAGATCATTTGATGAAATCGAGGCCTAAAAGTTTGTCAAACATGTGAAAATTCAACTTGAAATTTAAGAATATGGTATGAACATGACATGCATGTGTTCACTTGAGTTCATGGCTTTTAAAACATGATCAAATGTGGTCCATTGATGAGAAATGTTATGAATTCTTTAACTCATGCTAGAATTACAACATGCATGGGGAAAATCTTTGAAAACAACTTCAAAATGCTATAAATATGCATGCATGTATGGAGTGACTTAACTTTCTTCAATCCTAGCTCAATTCCTACATGAATTCACCTAATTCACTTGTTTTCATACATTAATCAACTACATTACAAGGTCAAAGACTAAAACTCTCACCTAGAGTCTAAACTGCACAAGTGAGGAAGCTTCAATTCCCAAATTCTATGCAAATCTCCAATAATTCCTAGCAATTCTCTCATATCCTAACTTTTGATCTCAATTTTCTTCTATATCTCTCTCTCTCTCTCTTCTACGTTTTTCTTGTGTGTGTGAGCTCAAATGTGTTGAAATGAAGAAAAAGGAAAGAGTGAAGGCATATAAGAAGTCGCCTTATATAGGCTCACTTAATGATAATTAATTAAGACTAATTAAGTGAGCATTAAATTAATCTAATTTAATTGTTCCAAATCGAATTTTAATTAAACCTATCATAATGTTCTAAAAATTCCAAATAATACATAAATCAAGTTAATTTCTGAATTAGATACCGATAAGGCCTTCAATTCGCAAACCGAAACGGAATCATGAACAGATCTACGTTAAATAGATATAAACACATATAAGGCATCACATGATGCAACATTTCACATTAATTACTTATTAGGCATAACTAAGCATGGATTAACACTAATCATGGGTCAGGGTTGTTACACCACCCCACAGCAGTCCCACGGAGCACAATCTAGATCCACTTTTCCTGTACCAAGTTTCGGGTTAAGGAAAGGTTTTCGGGGAGGGATCACTTGTTTCAAGTGTAGCCAGCTAGGTCACAAGTCTATAGTTTGCCTGCAGAAGGGAAGAGGGCAACAGTCTACACCGTCAATGGCTCGTTCTCAGAGCTAGAGTCAAGGGAAAGGGCAGCCACCTACCTGTTATCAGTGTGGGCAGTCAGGGTATGTGAGGAGGTTTTGCCCTCAGTCGGGTGGCGCATCTAGTGCGTCTGGTTAGAGGCAGACACAAAGTCATCAGCCTATACCATCAGCACAAGCCTCGTGGGCCAATCATGGAGCCTCTTCGGCTCAATCAGTGTTTTAGACTTTTGCTCTGAGGGGTGAGCAGGTAGAGCAGAGATTTACAGGGCGTATGTATGCTGTTACCACGCCAGACTTAGTGCCAACAGCTTCGATAGTAAGAGGTAACTTCTTGTTGTTTAATTCTATTGCCAATGTGTTGATTGATACGGGTGCATTCCATTCCTTTATTTCATCTGCATTTGTATCAACAATGGGGTTAGAAGTGGCTTGGTTAGCATTTCTACTCAAGGTAGAATCACCTGTTGGTGGTGAGATTGTGTTGGATCAGGGATGTCGGGGTTGTGAGATAGAGGTTGGCAATTGACAACTTCCTTTTGCATTTGTATTAATTAAAATGTCAAGTTTCGATGTTATATTGGGTATGGATTGGTTATCATCCTATTGAGTTGTTATAGACTATTACCATCAGAGGGTTACTGTATGTATCTCAAGTGGTGATTGTTTTTATTTCTTGGGGGACAGAGTTGATAGAGCCTTGTTGCCAGTGTGTGATCTGTGTGGCCGAGGTGAGCTTACTCTCTTTCTTGTTACGTTCTTGGGTGTTGAGAGTGATAAGATTCTAGTTGAGTTGCCGAGGATAGTTATGAATATCCAAACGTTTTTCTTGAAGATCTCACTAGTTTGCCACCCCACCATGAGATTAAGTTCTCTATCGACTTAGTGCCTGGCACGACACCGATTTCTATGGCACCATATAGGTTTGCACCTGCCAATTTAAGTGAGTTGAAGATTCAACTCCAAGAATTGTTAGATAAGGGTTTTATCCGCCCTAGTACATCGCCTTGGGGAGCACCGGCTCTCTTTGCCAAGAAGAAGGACGGCGCATTGCGACTTTGTATTGATTACCGAAAGTTGAACTGGGTAGCTATCAGGAACAATTACCCACTGCCTCATATAGATTATTTGTTTGACCAGTTGAAGGGGTCTTGTTGTTTTTCCAAAATAGACTTGAGATTGGGTTATCACCAATTGAGGGTAAGAAAGGAGGACATCCAAAAAATGGCGTTCCATACGCAATATGACCATTATGAGTTGCTAGTGATACCTTTTGGGTTAACCAATGCACTGGCCCTTGTTTATGGGTTTGATAAATAAGATATTTCGTGAATTCTTAGACCATTTTGTAGTTGTCTTCGTTAATGACATCTTAATTTACTCACCTTCTGAGGAGGAACACGAGGAACACTTACGAGTTGTGCTTGATTTGCTTACAAATTGTATGCTAAGTTCGGGAAGTGTGAATTCTGGTTGAAAGAAGTGAAGTTCTTTGGAAATGTAGTATCTGAAGAAAGGGTAACTATGGATTCTTACAAAATAGAAGCAGTACAAGATTGGAAAAAAACCTAAGAACACTTTTGAGATTCGCAATTTCTTGGGGTTAGCCAAGTATTACCGTCGATTTGTGAAAGATTTCTCTAGATTAGCCTCACCATTGACTAGGTTTACGAGGAAGAGAGTTAAGTTTGTGTGGAATGAGACTTGTGAGAAGTCATTTCAAGAGCTTAAGGTTAGACTTACCACAGCTCTAGTGTTGATTATTCTAGAGAGGGGGTTTGGGCTATTCTGTATATTGTGACGCATCACAGGAAGGTTTGGGTTATGTCTTGATGCAAAAGGAGAAGGTAGTAGCCTATGGCTCACGTCAGTTGAAAACACATGAGAGACTATCCTACACATGATCTAGAGCTAGCTGCGATGATCTTTTCCTTGAGGATTTGGAGACATTACTTGTATGGTGAGAAGTTTGAGGTATTCTCCAATCACAAGAGTTTAAAGTACCTATTTTCACAAAAAGATCTGAATTTGAGGCAGAGAAGGTGGATGGAGTTTATGGAGGACTATGATTTTGAGTTGCACTATCATCCAAGGAAGGCCAATGTAGTAGCTGATGCCTTGAGTAGGAAATCCTTTAGTAGTATAGCTAGTATTACCATCCGGGAATGGGAGATGTTGGGTGCCATTAGTGAGTTTGACTTGTGTCTTGGTGAGTCCGTTGAGTCGGCTACTTTGTTTACCGTAGTTTCACAACCTACACTTGGGAGCTGAGTTATGGAAGTACAACGGGGTGATCATGAGGTAGAGTCTATCTAGGAGAAGATATCTAGTGGGAAGGTAAAGAAAGGCTTAAACGTGTATTCTGACTCGAGTGTTAGATACCTTGATCGTCTTTTTGTGTCGGAGTCTTGTCGAGAGGAGATACTCTGAGAGTTTGACCATTCACGTCTTGCAGTACATTTGGGAGGCACAAGGATGTATCACGACCTTAGTCACTAGTGTTGGTGGAAAGGGATGAAGAAGGATGTAGCTGTGTTTGTATCGAGGTGCCTTACTTGTCAACAAGTGAAGGCTGAGTATCAAAGGCCAGCAGGTTTGTTGCAACCCTTGCCTATAGTCGAGTGGAAGTGGGAGCATGTCACAATGGATTTCGTTGTGGATCTTCCGAGGACTCAACGGGGTAATGATGCCATTCGGGTGATAGTTGATCGGTTAACTAAGTCGACGCACTTTGTACCTATGTGCACAAGTGATTGGTAGATTTTATTGCTGACCTTTACAATAAGGACATTGTTCGACTGCATGGGGTCCCTGTAACTATTATTTCGAATAGAGATCTGCATTTTATGGCTCGATTGTAGAAAAGCCTATAGAATACTTTGGGCACTAGATTGACTTTTAATACCGCTTATCATCGTCAAACTAATAGGCAATCAAAGCGTACCATTCAAATCCTAGAGGATATGCTTCGGGGTTATGTTCTTGACTTAAAGGGGTCGTGGGAAAAACACCTGCCTTTAGTGAAGTTTGCCTACAACAATAGCTTCCACTCAAGTATTGGCATGGCACCATTTGAGGCTTTGTATGGCCGGCCTTGTAGATCTCTTGTGTGTTAGGCCAAGGTGGGTGATGCACCTATGATAGGTCCAGAGTTGGTTCGAAAAACAACAAAGAAGGTTGCACTCATCCGTAAAATGTTGGTTTTGACTCAGAGTCGTTAGAAGAGCTATGTCGATCGTAGGAGGAGACCGTTATCCTTTGAGATAGGAGATCACGTCTTCTTGAAGATGTCATCTAGATGGGGTTTGATGAGGATTGTGAAGAGAGGGAAGTTATCTCCTAGATTTATTGCATCTTTTGAAATCCTAGAGCGGATTAGGGAGGTGGCTTATCGTTTGCCCTTGCCACCACAACTTTTTGGGGTTTATGACGTGTTTTATATCTGTATGCTTCGGAAGTATGAGCCGGATCCATCACATATGTTGGATTGGACCGAGTTAGAGATAGATAAGGATGCCTCGTATGAGGACAAACCAGTTGAAGTTTTAGATACTCGAGATCAAGTCTTACGAGGCAAGACAATTCCTTTGGTAAAAGTGTTGTGGAGACACCAGTAAGTTGAGGAAGCGACTTGGGAACATAAGGCAGAAGTAAGTGAGAAGTATCTAGACCTATTTGTTGATGTTTGAACTTGTATTGAAAATCTTGTCTTGCTTATTTAATATAAACATCGTATATGTTTTGGAGATGTGAATTGTATATTCAGTAATGAACACGTGTTTATCATGGTGATGAGAATGAATGACCGATGGATGGGTTATGGTGATGAATTTGATTTATTATCATTGTTGTAATTGGTTTAATCATGGTTTTGTTGTTGATTTAAAATTTCGGGGATGAAATTCCTTAAGATGAGAGGTTATAACGATTTTGGTTTAGACCTGACCCATTTGATATTCTGGATCCAAGTTTTATTGCCTTATACGATTGTTCATGTCTTATTTCCCTTTATTACTCATTGAGTTTGGTTATTAGAGTGCCTTGGTTGCGTTTGGAACAAGTCGGGAATTAGTTTTTCAAAATGGTTTCTATTCAGATTTTGGTTTCTTCGCTCAAGCAACACTTTTTGCGCTCGAGTGGTATTTGAGAACTCTCAGTACTTTTGTAGGCCTACAGAGATACTGGGAGTTGGCATTCTACACTCAAGCGGTACTTCTTGCGCTTGAGCGGTCTTTCTTGAGCTCGAGCGATGGTCCTCTATCTGTAAAACTTCTGGGAGTTGGTATTCTTCGCTCGTGTGGTCACACTTATTGTGTCTGGTTGCTCGAGGGACCATCCCTGCGCTTGAGCAGTCTGCGTATATATCAGTCCGTAAAGTCACCTTTTTTTGGCTAACTTTTTCATACATCTCTCTCTCTCTCTAAAAACTCTAAAAACCCTAAGTTAAGACCCTCTCTCTCTAAAACTCACATTATCTCTACAAATACACCTAGATCCAGTGATTTCTTTACTCGCGTCCCTTTGATCAAAAGGTAGAACACTCCAAGAGCTTCCTTTTGATCGGAGTAAAATTGGGTTTCAGTGTCATTGAAGTTTCTTCATTCATTCTCTTGTCTTCTAAGCTTGAGGTAGGGATTTTTCGCAGTTTCTTATGATTTTTAACTTAATTATTTGTTATTTTCTAAAACTATATTGTGATTTGGGGATTTTGGACAAAACTAGGGTTTTGGGTTAAAAATCAAAAAAGGGGTTTTTAAATGAATGGTTAGAAATGATTGGAGAAATGTATTTATTGTTGAGTTATGATGAAATGATGGATTTTTACCTTTAAAATTGAATTATAAAGAAAGGAATTTTTGCCTCGAGAATATCAAATGTTGGTTTTGTAATGATAAATGAAATTGATGTTGGAAATGTGGAATTGGATTGATGTTGATGAGGATGGCGGAGTTTGATATGTATTATCACTCCCATCTTGGGATTTTCAAAAAGTTTATCTTTTATAGAAATTATTTATCTATTTAGAGATATCTATTTTGGGCTATTGGTGGATGATAGTTATGATTGTTGTAAAAATTGCATGAGAACTAAGAGAATTGAAACTATTTTCTCATCCTTTGGCATTGGGCATTGTTGTATACTAACACATTGAAAATGTTAATTGTTTTGAGAAAAAGAGATAAATACTTGGTGAATTTAGAAAGGAGGTGTGGTTGCGATATTAAGTTGGCATGTATGTCCTTGGTGAAAGACCAGGAACCCATGCAGATAGATATCAAGCCTTCTGGTTAATACTGGTAAAAATGACAATTAGTAGTATTTGTATAATCTACTTGAAGACACGTACCTAGAGATTCACAAAGTTGTATTCACAGTCCTACTTTCTATTGAAAAGGAAACATTTTATGAATTGTGATAAAAACCTAGCATTGCATGTTTTTTGGAAAAAACATATAAATGTTTGTCACAATCATTGCATATGCATTCACCTTATGACTTTGTTAAGATTCATAAACTGTGTTAGAGTATTTCTACTGGGCTTTGGCTCATCCTGTGTGGGAAAACCATTTTCAAGTGCTGATAATATGCCTCCACCAAGAACATAGCTTGGGAGGAACTTGGAGCTGAAAGCTTCTTTTTGTTTATTTGTTGTATTTCTTTCTATACAAGCCTAGGGCTTTAACTGCGTTGAGTTTGGACTCAATTTTATTGTAACCAAGCATCGTCTTGCAAAGTTGTAGCCTTTAAGGCATTTAATTACCTATTTAGTCTAGATTTCATATCTTTTGTCTATAATACATGCTATAGATTCAGGGTTAGGACTCATGAATGTATAATCGCATGTGTTATCTTTTGTACATTCGATATCATATGAAATGGAAAGGCATTATATTATGTATTGTATCTTTATTTCATTATCATCATGAGATGGTTTCATTGCTAGTTATTTTGGGGCGTTATAATAGTCGAAATCCCAATGATTTATAAAAAAATCTCCACGATTCTCGAAAAAAATATTCACACCCTTTACGAGTCTTGTGAATCTCAACAAAAAATATTCAATCTCCAAAACCGCTCATATGGTTTTCCAACAAAACCCCTATTTCAAACGGAGTAACCAATACTTGATATTTTCCAATAGTTCAAAACATTTTGCAACCAAACCTCAATTCATCAAAATCCCAATACATTTACAATTCATTCATTTTTCCAATAAAACATCCAACACCCTAGGTTTTTATAAACTTTTGGGAATTCCTTTCCAAAACATAATTTTTTGTCCAAGACCTCGCTACACAACAACTACTAGCTTACCAATATCAACCATAAACCAAAATAAGAGTTTTTCCCCAATTTGTGCAATAATGCATATATAACTCAAAACCTAACTTTTCAAAAACCCATAACTAACAAAGCTAGCATATAACAATGATAAATAACATACACATTGGTAAGAAAATTCCTACCTCAAAACAAGAAAAGGAGAAAGCAAAATCCCCAAAATCCGATGACGACGAAAATGCGAACTTTCCATATCAAAATGAAGACCTCAACACCCTCTACTTTAAAGTCTTAAGTGCTAAAAGTGTGAAATGGGTAGAAGTAGATGAAAACTAACATTTTATGGTTAAGAAATTTGGAAATGGCGAAACAAGAGAGAGAGAGAGAGAGAGAGAGAGAGAGAAGACGTGCTCCAAAAAGATATTTTCTGCTTTTTGAGGGTATATATAGAATCGACGCATCGCAGGCGCAAACCACACAGTTGCGGGCGTGATCTACAAATCACAGCCTACCTCGAGGCCCCTCACAGGCCACGTACTTTCCTCCTATACGCAGATCTGAAGACATGTTTTGGTCGCGGTCTGGTCACGGCCTAGCGCAGGCGTGACCCTCAACTCATTGAATCACGGGCACAGTCCAAACAATTGCGGCCATGACCTACCAATCCAGATAGCCTGCTCACAAGTTCTAGGGTTCTATGCTAAGGTTCCAGGAAACCACAAGAGACCCAACACAAAAAAAAAAAATAACTCGCAACAAGTGTTAAGCCAAAGCAAATAAACAAGAAAGGTTGGGTCTAAACTTGGACCGTCATAATCTACCCCCTTAGGAAATTTCATCCCTAAAATTTAACGCTGCCACAATACAAACGAAAACACTAACGACACCACACCAAACTAACCAACTGAAACTATATTCTCCGTCACAACAATCCAAGAAGGTCAATAACGAAACAAAGCTTGTAACAACCACGCAAGAAGACCCAAAACAACTCGATTCACCCATATATAAGTGTTACACCCACCAGATTACTACAACGTCCACAACATAACATAGTATAAATAGAAATTTCAAGTAAAAGAATTTAAACACACTCCACAACGATGAAACAACACAGCACCCGGTTATCCCAAACTCAAAACCCTCCAAACACACATAACTACATGGAAAGTTCCATCCAATAAAAATCTTTATTCCTCCCTTAGCACGACTATGTAATCCTAAGAATGACCTCTCATATGGCAAGACTCTAGTCCACATTAATTCAACCACGCCACTTAAAAACACCAAAAGAACATACACACGCAAAAGAGAATAAAATTTCACCAAGCACCCACGATGAATTCCAAGTTATGACATTTATTGCTTAAACAAAACTTGTTACAATAGGTACACTGAAAAACCCTGAAATGGAAGTCAATGAAAACCTATCTTTTTATCTTTGGAAAATAAACAAAATAAAATAAATAATAATTTTTTTTTTCTTGCCTTGCCATGAAACGGACACCACTGTTACATCACAAGCCAAACCATACTAAAAAACTTACGTGATTTGTGATTTGAAATAGATTTAATTGCAGCAATTCCCAAACAATCAACACTAACAATCTAAACCATCCAGCACGTACGAAAGTGATTTAGATTGTTGTTTCACAATTAATAAATTGACACAAACGATTTTTATGTGGAAAGAACCACAGTTGGAGCACCTCCAATTATGATTAAAAAACCACTTGCGAAACACCACTAATCAATCCACTGAGAAGAATGAAAGTACACAATATTACAAAACAATTGACCCAACATGCTATAAAATTGTCTTCCACCACTTGTGCCTCTTTCACCAATACCTTTATCTCGGAATTGATTAGTCTAATATTGAATCCACAACACCCACGTCGAATCCACGACAACGAGCCGCTTCGAACTCTTTCAAGCCTTTACGCTCGAACCTTCAAAATCCACCGATCAAACACTCTTTGAGTAGAAGAATCAAACAAACCCCCTTGATGTGATAAACTTAATTCATGTGATGTGATCAATCTCACACAGACATCAAGGGAAACAAATAAACAAGCTCTAAAGAAAAACCATAACTCTCAAGTTTAAGATCTGGAAGCCGTAAAGAAGAAATTTGTCTTTTGCTCATCTTTTATAGAAACAAGATTGCGATGACCGCTCAAGCCATGGAATGGTTGCTCGAGTGGTGTGTCTTATATGCATGGAATCATAAGTGTCTTCACTCGAGCAACCGAAAGGTTCGCTCGAGCGCACATTGACCCCCTCATAATATATTTGCAGACAAGTTGAACTTCTAAGAGCAGAAATTCTTCGCTCAAGCGACCACTTCATCGCTCGAGCAATCCATGAAGAAACAGACCACTGAAATTACAATTAAAAAAGTGTTTGCTCACGAAATTGACAACACATGGAACCTAACAATCTTCCTCTTTGTCAATTCTTGGACAAAACACTTCTAACGTTTGAATCCTAACAAACTCATGCTCTAGACACAAAAAAACAAACTTAACCATTCTAAAACACCACCATCTAACCACCGTGTAAAGAGAACCAACCACCTTCAAAGGACACAAGCATCGCACAAATACTAGAAATGGATAGATAGATAATTAGCAAGCGATAAATAAACCAAACCACAAGCATAGCTATCATCAAATACTCCCCCTTTTTGACTGGGAGAGACAAAAGTTAAAGGGAAATGGTCCAAAAACATACTATCGACAAGCTATCAACCAAAATAATAAGCAAGAAAATATGTCCAATCAAGTAAAATAAGAACTGTCCAAAAAAGAAATAGTAAACAATCATGGATATGGTGGAGGTAGAGGAGGAGACTACTTCATCTGAAGAAGTGAAAGTATATGTTCAAGTTGGAGAGAGGACTGGTCCACAACATGCTTTATCTGACCAATGGAAGCCTCCAAAGTAGTGAGACAAGCGTCGGTGGTATCTCTAAGTTAGTGAGACGTGCATCGTAAACATCCATCCAGGCATCCAAATGGTCGAAACGTGCAACCATGGCCTGCTCCACCTAGTTAAGCTGCCCCAAATAGTACGAGCACGAGCAGGCTGCTCTCCTTTACTAGAAACTGCTGCATCCAACTCAGTTTTTACTTCCATTTGGTCCTCACCTGCACCTAAACCACCTGCCCCGGGCGACGCCCCCTTAAAATGTGTCTGACTCTGGAAAATAATCTATTTAGTGATAAGTTTGACTAGACAGGCAAACCCATCATCTGAAGAATAAGGGACAGAAATAGATGAGAGAATCCGATTGAGAAGACGCCCATAAGAAAGACCCAGAGACTTTTTTCCCTCAAACACCGAAATCATCTTTAAAACAATCATCTCCGAAAGATCATTGGGGAAGTGACAATCAATGCAATAAAGAACATACTCTTGATCCTGAGAGATGTTAGAACTATGGGTAATGACATGAATATTAGAACACACGATGATGTTTAGAAGACGAAATCGAGATAGGAGTTCATTTTGCTTAATGAGTGCCCCAGCAATGCAAGTCTAAGGTGTGCCACAAATTTCAGAGGCAACCATATCAAAATCGACATTGCGGGTGGCAAGGAATGGAAAGTGGCAATTGCGCACAAGAAAAAGACCAAGAAAATACCAAATTAACTCCGTAGTGATGTGAAGCTCTTTTGAACGGACCCTTGTTTTGAAAGATGGAACAACGGGATCTATAGAATGGATGTTGCAATAAAATTCCCTGACCCGACTCAAATTTTGTTGGCCCGAGAATACATGGAAAGAAGCAAACCTATAGCCCCCTAGCATGACTCTTTGAACAGTATTGATGCCTAAAAACAGTGCATGGGAACGTCGAAGTCCAACATAGGATTTATTTCCTAACTACGATAGATGGATATTATGGGGTTGTGCTAGCAGCCATTATTGTGCACTTCATGCGCTCTCTTTAGGTCTCAATTCAACAATTTAAATTATTAATCGAAAATATGTACATTATAACATATAATAATTTTAGAAATTAAATATTTTAATATTTAAAAGCAAAAATTTTGTTACAAAAGACATTTAAAGACTAATTTCTATCGTCATGAGCAGGGCGGAGCTAACAAGGGGTCAGGGGGGTCACATGCTCCCCTGGGTTTTGCAATTTTTTTTTTTTTTTTTTTAAGCAAACATAAAGAAAATATTTTAAATAAAAAAATTTATAAAAATATTATTTTAAATGTCAATGGCATTTTTAAAATAATAAGAATAATAATGGTTATTTTGATTAAAAATAAAGTTATTACGATATTATTATCTATAAAAATTTTAATATAATGGTGATATCTATCACTATTGACATGCAAACATAATTAATCTCAATGAAAATATAGAATTTATTGAATTGTTAGTTACATTTAATATGTAGCGTTCATTCTCCATCTGTTTCTTTACTATTGGTTGGTAATATCACATATTAATGATGACGTGGTATAACTATTATATTAAATTTCTATGCATATTTTGTATAAAAAATTATTTTATCATTATATAATTTATTTTAAAACTTTATATCCATGACTTTTTTTAATATTGTCCATGATAAACTAATTACAAATAATATTTAGCTTATTTCGTTCTAGTTTTTAGAAAACATTTTTCAAAAAATTATACATTTTTATTTTCCGTATTTTAATGTGTTCAATAACTTTTTTTTAATATTTTAAGCAATTTTTTTTTTAAATTTTTAGACACACCTAACATAAATATACTTAAAAAGTATAATATTTGTGAAAAAAAAATCTTTAAAAAATACACTAATTACCAAAAAAATATAAAAAATAATATGAAAATTCAGTAAATTTTTCGTATTTTTGTGTATTTATTAAATTTTTTAAATATTTTTTCACAAATATTTTACTATTTGGATACATATCTAAGTAATATGCATTTAAAAAAGTAAAAAGATTATTTAAAATTTAAAAAATATTCACTAAAACCAAAAAAATACGAAAAATAAAAAACTTAATTTTCAGAAACTGAATTCAGAAAAATAAAACCAAACACACTGATTATATATATATATTTTTTATCTTTCTTAAAGTTAATGGTAAAAATTTATGTTAAATATTTTTATAAAAAATTTTAATATTGTAATTAATAAGTGTCCCCTCTGATTTAATTTATTGGCTCCACCACTGGTCATGAGAATAGTTGCTAAAAAGTCGTTCCAAAAAGTCAAAAACAAGGCATTTAGTGACAAAATTTTAAAAATGTCACTAATAAATAGACTTTTAGAGACAAAATAATTTAGTTTTTGGGACAAAATATTTGATCTCAAAAGAATAATAATTCATCATTAATGTTGTTAAAAACATAAGAATGACACTTTTTGCAAGAAAGTTATTTTGTCTCTAAAAAATAATTTTATCCTTAAATTTTAATCTTTAAAACTTTAATTTTTTATAATGATAGCTATTTCATTAAATTAAATTTATATTTAAAAAATAAATGGTAAATGTGATTTTAAATATAAATTTGATTTGATGCCAGGGCTATCAATGTCTTATTATCATTTTTATTTTTCATAGATATATTTTACTCAATACACCTTAAAAATAAATAGTTCGTATCATCAAATTGTGATCCAAAGTGGGCCCCATCAGCACACCCTTAATTTGATTTTGTGTGAGTGATAAAAAAGAATAAACAAAAGAAATAAAGTTTCTAGGAATTTCATTTCACGAAAAATATTGGAAAAATTATACAAATAATCCCTGCAATTTATACGATGTGTTAATTTTGTCCCTGTAGGTTTAATTTGCTCGATTTTGCCCCTTTAATTTAATAGATTGCGTCATTTTAGTCTAATAAATAACGGTTGTTAAGTTAATTTAATATAAAGTCAAATAATGTGTCAATTTAGTCCCCATATTTTTCACAATGTGTTAATTTAATCCCTGTCAAAATCGAGAAGATTGAAACTACATGGACCAAATTGACACATCGTGCAAAGTACAGAGACCAATTGACATATTATTTGACCTTCCGTTAAATTAACTTACCAACCGTTATTTATTAGACTAAAATGACACAATCCATTAAATTAATGGACAAAATCGAGCAAATTGAAATTACAGGGACCAAATTGACACATCATGTAAATTACAGGAACAATTTGCATAATTTACCCAAAAATATTTATTATTATAGTTCAAAATTATAAAAATGACACTATTATATTTTTTCTTATAAATTTTATTTATAAAAAAATTTATCTGTAAATTATATTCCATTTAGCAAAAACGGAATTGGTGAACCATACTGAATTTAAAATTTATATATATTATTTTATTATTTTAGCGTCTTATTAGAATTATTCTTTAAGGTTAGAATATTTAATTTTTTTTGTTTATTTAAGTTGTCTATTTCGTCCATTTTCTTGTCTTATAAGAATTAAGATTGCTTGCTTTACAATAAATATTTTTATTTTTTTAGTTGTAGTTGTTTAAGTAATTGTCATCTATTAAGGGTTCGTTTGGCAATGACTTTTTTAGTTAACTTTTTGTATTGGGACTTTTCTAGTTTCGTTTGAGTTTTGTTTTAGGGTTTTTTTGATTTTTGTGAGAGAAAATGATTATAGGTAAAAAGTTATATTTTGTCTTATTGACTTATATAGCCTATTTTGTCTTTTTGTGATTATTTAGCTTCAAAATATTACCCAAACCATGGCTAATTAAGAATAATGATCGTAAGCCCTTGAACTATACAATTTTATTGATTAATACAGTTTTATTGAGAAAATTCTCTTTTTGTTTATTATTCTGATAATTTGCAGATCCAACAGAATTATAAAAATAAAATAAAATAAAATAAAATAAAAGTTGTGCTTCTAACATGCATCATGTGTAAGAGTAGGGGTCCAACTTGGGGGGTCCAACCTAAACCCAACCTTTTTTTTTTTTTTATAAATTTGGGCAATATATTTTTGAATTTGGACCGAACTTAAACAAAAATTGAAAAGGTCAAATTAAATTTGTGAAAGAATTTGGGTGAAGATACTAAATAATCCGAGTAACTTTGAAACCCAAATTGTATATATATATAAACAATTAACCATTGAATGATGGTAAAATAAATTAGATTGTTAGATTATATTCAATATATATCATATATACAAATAACCCAACAGAAAATCTCATTTTCTCACTCAAAAATTGTAAAAGCAATCATAGTGACATATCGGTTATTCATTTCTTATCTTTCTTCTTTACATCTCTCTCATATTATATAAATTATTTATTTTAATATAATTAATGATTTTATAAAGAAAATGTTTGTATAGTCTAATGTCAACAAATTAATTAACCTAGTTGCACAAAAAAACAAAAGAAAAGGGCAAAAAAAAAACTTAAATTTATGTACAGTTCGGGCAATCCTGGGCTATGTTTAGAGAAGCTTTTGAAATATGATTCCACCCCTTCCCCTGAACCCTCTGTTTGGATAGAGTGTTCAAGATCGTCCTACCGGTCGTCCTGTTGGTTGACCAGTACAGTGCGATTTTCTTTATTTTTTATTTTTGGACAATTAGCACCTGTAATTTTTTATATATTAAATAAAAAATATTTTCTAAATTTTTTATGAGTTTTGAATCGAATTTTGGGTTGTGTTTGGTTATGAGATGTAAGTTTTTTAATCAAATATCATATGTCACATCAATTATTCCTAACTCTTTTCAAAACTCATAACCAAACAAATTTTTCACACTCAAATCATAATTTCGAAACTCGCAAACTCAAAATATAACTATATTCTCACATCATAATTTTAAAATTCTATCAAATTCAATCCTGCTTTTTCTTAAGTCCGGCTTAAATAGACAATCTCAAATTACAATTTAGACAAATTTCAGCATAACTTAAATTGGGTGTGGCGTGGGAGAGTAGGATTTATAGGAGCATTAAAGTGATATCTACTTGCCAACTTAAATGCCGGGCCTGCCCTCATTTTAATGGGTTTAATGAATGCAATTTATGAACCCTCTTAACTTTACACACCTTCTTGCATGACTCTCTTGCAATCCAATGTTGGGAATTTGCCTATCCTACCCACTCTTCACTCTCTCTCCCTCTCTCTTCCAAGAGTTTTCTCAATCTAGGTTGGAAAATACAATTTTGATATAGAATTTTTCATTAAAATCTTATAGAAGTGACATTTTTATAGTTAAATATTATTTTAATCAAAATGTTATTGTTTTACAATTTTAATATAAAATTATTTATTAGAATAATGTGTTAATTATTAAAGTATTGTGAATCCTAATAAGTACTGATCACTAACCACTTGACCTCAGATATTTTGGAGTATCCACACTCATGTGTCGCTGCCCTTTTTTCGTGTATTTATAGTAAAGGATGGACATTTATCTTTGTATCATGTAATTCTTTGATTATAGGAAAATCATAGTAGTTGTGGATATAGTTTGGTTGTGTAATAAACCACGTAAATCGTTATATTTTGTGTATATGTTTGATTTTTTATTTTTTTATCTTGTTCCTATTATTGTTTTGTGTCTTACCAATATTATTAAGAGAAATGTTAGAGATCATGAAAATTTTGTCATGAAAGTGATCATGAAAATTTTGTGACCCTTAGATTACCTTGATTAATGTGTAGTGTTTTATTATAAGTGTAATCCAAAGATCACAAATCTTTCATGACTATTTTCATGAAAAATTTTTCATGATACCTAGCATTGCTGTATTATTAAGTATATCAATTTCTAACAACGGCATTTTTTATATTAAGAAACATCTTAATGAGTTTTTGTTCTAAAGTGAAATAACCACAACTTTGTCACATTATGTATATATATAATTTCTTTTATATGTATTTTTTGTTTAGCATTACTCCTATTTTAATAGACACGTTTTATATATAAATTGTTTACAATTTTTTCTGTCAGTATATATTACTTGGGTTGGCAGGGTTTTCATCTCTTGTTTCTTCTGACCCATCATATAATTTAGAGGGAGGGGGAGATAGGAAGATGAAAAAACTTATGCAACAAGAAGTGGCATATGATCACAAAGAAGATGATGATGATAAATTAATTCTAGAGAACAAAAGCCAACAGTTTGTAAGGATAATGGAAGTACCTGAGCTTTCTTTGTCTCAAACACAGCCTGAGCTCATTTCTGAATACTCCTCCAGTCTTTGTAGAAAGAGAAAGTCCCAGTCAGATCAAACTAGTGTTGATCTTCATCTTCAAGATCCCTTGCCATTGGATTGGGAGCAATGCCTTGATCTTCAAGTATTTCTTCCCCTCTCTCATTATGTATATATATATTCTAATCATCAAGAACATATATGTATGTATATATTATCATGTCCTTTATTTCTTATGTCTTTTACATCAAGGGACAAGCTTTTCTCCAGTTCGAGTATTAGAACTGAAAGTTCAGCCTGAGATGGCAAAATATGAACACTAGAACAAAATTTTGTTTCCTACATGAAAACAAAATTTTGTTTTTCTTGTTAATGTTTTAAATGTGTTTATATTCTTTGAAATATTTTATGTATACAATATATAAGTGTATCATATTAATGAGATTTGCATGAAAATGTCATCTTCTATCAAGTATTAGTATATTGCTCACATATAGGATTTTGTAACTTTTTTATTGAGATGTGTCATAAAAAATGTATAATGATTTTAAATTTTATTAATCAATATCTAAAGCTTACTCAATTATTAGGCTATTTTGTCTGTCACTTAAGACCTACCAAGAACACCTTGAAAAAGTCTTATTGGCAAAAACTTCCAATTTTTCAAAGCTCAATTAGAGAAGATCTGATTTTGGCTTTCTCTAACTACAATAGTGGCTTCTTAAGCTTCTTAAGCTACAGTCACTTCTCATGTTTAGGAAGCATTGGTGTCTTGAAATCTTGCTTCTCTCTATGTCCAATGAATTTTCTTATTTCTCTATTAAAAAAAAAAGGATTTATATAGAGGGGAGGATGTGACTCAAAACCAACAGTGTACTTATATACAAACTTTCAAAATTGGATTGCAATATATAGTTTTGCTTTCTATAAATTAAAAGGGGTTTTCCAAAATGTTCATATGTCTTCCAAACTCTTTACTGTAAAAAAGAAATCTTTACAATTTAAATTAAAAATAGAAGGATGAATATTTTAATAGAATAGAGAAAGAATATGGAGTATTGTTGGAGGTAATTAAAAAAAGTGATTTCTTAAAATAGGAAATCAACTTTTTGGTTAAATTTTAAGAGAAAATTAGGGATAGTTGTTGGAGATGCTATAATAACCATTTGATTTTTGATGGGTATTGTTGCTGCAGTCAGGAAGAATGTACTATCTAAACAGAAAAAGCTTGAAGAAGAGTTGGGAGAGGCCTAAGGAGCAAAAGTTAGACCTTGAGCTCAACATCTCAAGCTTTTCTCAACAATGCAATGCCTCTGAAAAGCTTCAAGGCTCAAAGAAGCTCCAATCTTCAAGCACTAGCACTAGTACTAGCACTAGCACTACTAGTAGTAGTAACATGGTTGCTTTGGCTTGTTTGAATTGTCATCTACTTGTTATACTCTCTAAATTATCTCCATCCTGCCCCAACTGCAAGTATGTCCACTCGCTACCAATCCAACAACCACCACCACCATCTAAAGTCGCAGCCACTGTTGTCAAGTCGTTGGACACCTTAAGCCTCTTGAACTAATTGAATCGAGGTGCCAACGCATGTCATAACCAAACTCCCCACCCAAAAAGAGGAGGTGGAGGCACTAGATAAGAATCAACTCTTTGGTATTAATCATGCTATGTTTGCTTTTTGATGATGTATCTGAATGAGTGACTAAAAATACAATAGTTATCTTTTTTCACTTGATACAGATTCCCATCTCGAGGTGTAAAATGGGCCCAACTGTTCTTCATGTTGGATTGGTCATGGTTGGGTTTCAATCCGTGTCAGAGTTATGTCATGCAAATTGAGCCAGGACTATAGGTCTAAGGCCCAACATGGCCAATTGGCATGGCACAGTTTGTACCTTATGCAATGTCATGCCCAATCATGCCAACACTTGTAGTCTCTAAAATATGCAATTTGTGTCATTTTAGTTTTTATAGTTTAAATTATGTCAATTTAGTCCCCAATACATATAATAAAAAAAAATTATTTCAATTTGGTCCCCAAACACAACTTCATCAATAAATACCATTAAAGACAGGAGTAAGGAGATGGGAGCTCTACCTGTCTCAACCCTTAACCGTCATGGGTTCAACATTCCATCTGATAGCAGAATTCACAGTGGCAACATTGTTATCAGCTCAACCTAGCTTTCACTAAAATTTATTTCTTACAGACTGTTGTTAACGAAGTTCCAAGATACCCTATCATAAGTTTCTGTCAATGTCAATTTTTATGAACATGTGTCCCCAAATTTACCTTTTTTATTATCTCCTGAGTGATGATCAAATCATCATTAGTTCTCCTACCAGGCACAAGACTTTTGATCAGGGCTTATGATAACATCAAGCATAGGTCTAATTCTATTAACCGTGATTTTGCTAAGAATCTGTTAAATTACATTACAGAGGCTAATAGGCCTAAATTGTTGATTATTAAAGATTGATTTCAGAAAATAATCTTTTTCTCCAAGAAAAACTATTTTCAATATTCTGTGATAACCTCATTCTCTAAATTAAAGAGCCTCACTATGTTATTACTTTTCAGCCTTCTACTACTTTTGGATTTCACAACATAACACATCACACAACTAATATTTTTAACAAGACCATTCTTTCATTGGACTAAAGGAGCAAGGAGGGAAAAAAATACAGGCCAAGTGTTTTTAGAAACATTCGGAGAAAGTCCTTATGGGGCGTGAAAAAAGGTTCACATATGTATACAGAGAAAGAGTGAAATAAACCTAGCTAGCTAGCATGGTTGGAGGCGAATTGGAAGTCCTTTTTCGGGAATTGGCAACATGGTGCCCAAAATTTTCTCATTGGGAAGTAGTACCTCCCATTTAAACTTCTTAACCACATTGTGGACGAAAACGAGCACAGCTAATCGTGAATACTCTTTCCCAGGGCACATTCTAGGTCCACCTCCAAACGGCACGTATGTGAATGGAGGAGGTCCATCACCATCAATGAACCGAGAAGGGTCAAATTTTTCTGGTTCTCTGAAGTACTCTGGATTTTTGTGTGTTGTAGTTACTGTCCAAAATACCTGTAAGAAATAAAGCTAATTAAATAAGTTTAACAGATTACTCACAACAAAAACAAAAGATCAGATGCACAACTTTATTTGAGATTGAGAGCTGTTGTTGGTTGACAATGATAATATACCTTCCAACCCTTTGGAATAGTGTAACCAGCATAAGTGAAGTCAGTTAGAGCCACTCTAAAATTTCCTTGAACTGGAGGAGTAAACCTCATCACTTCACAGATTACAGCCCATGAATACTTCATTTTCTGCATGTCATCCCAGCTTAAATATTCTCCAGCCTGTTTCCCCTTTGATATCTCCAATTGCTCTGAATTTCACCCCAAAAAAAGAAAAAAAAAAAAAAAAAAGAATTCCATTATTTTTGGATATGTGAATTTTGGTCGTCGTGGTGGTGGTGGTGATAGTAGTAGCAGCGATTGAAAGACTTGGTTTGTCTCGTTAGATTCAAAAACGTTTTCAACTTTTAAACGTGGAAAACGACTTCTTCTCAAATTCAATCATTTCTCGTTGACCACGTAAAACATATTATATTAGTTTTTGTTTTCTCTCCTACCCCAACCCTATAAAATGCATATGATATTTTTCAAAAATTGTTTGCTGCCAAAATAACCAGAGTTTAATTAGTTAGCAGAAGGAAGCTGAAGGTGGGGTGAAGTTAATTAGAGAAATAAAAGGAGTTGCTATTGCTATGCTAGCTGCTTGGTTTTAAATAACAGTATCACGATATATGTTTCAGTGTGAAAGATATGACACGGTCACAAATCAGTCAATAGTAGACAATATCAGCCGATATATCATGAATAATTGTATCGAAAGTCTAAAATCTCGTTACGTTAGGATGTTTTGTTACCTGATAGGATCTTATGATAAATGTCAGGTCTCTCTCCAACATATTTCATGAAGTAAGTTATGGCAGTTGAAACAGTCCCATATCCAGCCACAATCAATCCCATAATTTTATCACCAATCTCTGCCTCTGCCTCACTTCCATCCTCACTGCTGGCTGCAATCATATGTGACAGTAGGTCTTGTGCTTTTGGTGCTCCTCCTTCTTTTGCAGCCGCCATTTCAGCTTTCTTCTCCTGAATTATCCCCAAAAGCTCCTTCCGAATCACATCTGCAGCTTTACAAGCATAATAAAACGTCGTCCCGGGAAAATCCAATGGCATAGAATGCATCCCCAATGTGACTTGATCAAAATACCCAACAAGCCTCGCGATACGCTCTGCACTAATCTCCATTCCCAAAAAGTATCGACAAGCGAGCGTCAAGGTTATATTCCTCGAAAAGGGATAAGCCTTCACCACCTCTACTTCATTTAACTCGGCCTTGATTTTTTGCTGGATGATTGAATCCATAGCTGCCACATAATGGATCAACGCGTCGGTTTTGAACACGCCAGGGCCGCGTACTAGTTTTAAGTCTTTGTCGAGGGAGGCTCCTTCTTCGGCGTGGGATTTTTTGCGGGATGATGAAGAGAGGAAGAGCTTTTCCATGGCTTTTGGGTGGAATTGAGAGAAGAGTTTGTGGTCATTGGAGAAGAGGAATTTGTGACCGTTGGGACCGCATATGACAGCGATTTTTTCATTGAAAAACTTGGTTTTGAAGATTTCGGGAGAGTATTTTGTCATTCTGTCAGTCACAAATTTCTCAGGATTGTAGAAGAATTTCATGGTTTCGCCAATAATCGGCCATCCATAGCTACCTGGTGGAAGTGGCAGCCTGGTTGTGTTATTGGAATTGGATTTGAAAGCAAAGATGAAGCAGAGAGTAAGAAAGATAACAAGAAGAGCCACACAAAGAGACAGTGAGATGGCCTCCATGAAGGTGAGTTTGACAGACAAGTGACCAGAAAGTTCAGTTTTTATAGACTCAGTAGTTTTGTATGGACATAAACCGATTACAAAATAGATGAACACTCCCAACAATGCGTGGATCCCACCTCTTGTGAGTATTCTGTGACCTATTTCTGTACAAATATCTTTCTTCTTTGTAGATTCGTCTCGTTTGACAATATCATTTTTTAATTTAAAAATTTAAAAAGTCACTAAAAAAATTAAAAAATCAATAACTTATATTAAAAGGTTAAAAATTTTCTGGTTTTTTTTTTTTAATTTTTTACACATATTTTTATAAAAAATCAAAAATTTACATCATATTTTAACAAAAATACTAATTTTTTTTATATCATATTTTAACTAAAAAAATATGTTCTCGAAACCTAATTTTGCAGTTAAATCAAATAGGGGCAGCTTGTCTCCGGTCCCTAATTGGACTGGACGGTACTGTTTGACCCGTGGTAGCCCACCACGGGTCCTGTTTTGATAATCCGAACGTTCAATGTGTAGAACTCATCGAGTACTATATTCTTGTAAAAAATCATGCTGATCAGATATCGATAGCTATCTCATCTTACCAGTTTTTTGTCAATCGTTAATTTGCACACCGTCCATTTTTTTTTATACAAAACTGATTTGATCACATAACTATCGATATCCAATCAATATAATTTTTAATAAACATATAGTATTCGACGATTTCTACACATTCAACAGTTCAAGTTATCAAAACAGGACCCATGATGGACCTCCATGGGCCAAACAGCACCGTTCAATCTCATTAAAAATTAGAGGCAAACTGCTCCCAATCAAATATCACTACTCTGTTAGCTAGTAGGCCATCAAAATTGAATATTGATGCGACTGTTATTATTATATTTTGGAAAAATTATATTTTAAAATTTAGAAAATGATAGTTGTCTAGTTCATTTTCATCATGTAAAATTGTGGCATCATCAATGGCTTCGAAGGTCCAAGATTGACTATATTTATATGAAATTTTAACACAAAAATTATGTTTGTATAATATTTTTATATATATAATGAAAATTTTCAAATAGTAGTGTTAGTTCAATTGTCCAAAAGTCTAAAATGATAATGCTGCCAGAGAAATCAAAACAACCGTCTGGGTGTCTGGTCTGCTAGCATCACTACTTGCCTTCTTTGACTATATATATTATATTACATTACCTATGATAAAAATAAATAATAAAAAAAAAACAAGAAATAAAATAAAATTATAGGTAAGTTGAATTGAGTTTCTCTCATGTCTAATTTGTAATTATGATATAATTATATTAGATATTTGAAAATTTTAATTCAAATAACACTTGATCTTCTTTTTATTAATAATTTGCCAATTATACGAACAAAAATGTAATATTGTTATTTCTTTTATATTGAAATATATATGTGTTTTTATATATTCTTATATTTTCAAACCATTTGCATTGATTCTGATCATCTCTTTAACTTCATCAAAAAATAAATTAATATAATTATATTAAAATTGTAGACTTTATTATATTTTTTTTAATTTAAAAGGCCTATAATGTAAATTACCCACATTTAAATAGTCGAGTCAAAACTCGATCAAAATTAAATTCCAACATGATAATATTGTTGCCAAGGGAATCTGTTAGTCTAGTTGCCTTGTTTGACTGATGAAAATCTACAAATACGTAATGGTTGCCAAAGCTTGACCAAAATTTTCCAAAAATACTGGTCCTACGGGAAGCGAGCTGTGATTCTGAGCACCTCGGATAGCTAAAAAAAGACTTGTTAGGTACTTTAACCAATGTAATTTTAATTTGTTGCCTCTGTTGGGTTAGCCATTTTACTATCTTACATTTTCGCTGGCTACAATTGAAGAGTCTTAGAGGATCTACAAACAAATATTATGTATATGTCTTAGATTTGGGATTTTATATGTTTTATATATGTATATGTATATATAGCAATCTTGTATGTTCTTTTAATTCTGTTTGATGAATTACGGAATAACTTATTTTGTATTTCGTTTTTTTTTTTTTTTTTTTTTTTTGGTCCTCATTCTACAGGTTTTATATTTTTGTATGGGCAAATTTATTATTATTACAAATTTACATTAGTAAAACATCAGGAAATAGTATTTTTTGTTTTAAAATTAGTTAAGTTAGTTTGAATGATTAGCTAAAATAAAGAGTGTGGTTGGAGAACACAATAACTAAAGTAATTAGGTAAAATAAAAAGTGTACTTTTTTTTGTACTTTAGTTAGTGAAAAGTGGAGAGTATGGTTGGAGTTACATCATTAATTGGTAATGAGAGACTAATTTGTATAGCTAAATTGGGCAAAGCTAAGTGGAAGTGGACTTTCAGATTTGGGTCGCATTGGCGGACCACATTGTGTTCTGGAGGTAGCTGAGTTTGATCGAACTAGTGATGCCCACATTCTTAGATCGAGCTACTTCCTAGTGGCAGTCAAAGGTTTGACTGGACTCTATGGGAAGATGATCAAAGGCTACTGGAAGCAAGGCTTTGACCAAACAAGGAGGAGAGCCGCACAATGTCAACATGGTGGCATGTCATGCAAGGTTTGCACAGTGCTGTGTGTTGCACGACTAAGTCAGTGGCGGATAAAGTAAAGTAATTTGGTTGCTCTACTAGAAGCCATGCAAAGAGTTGTGTCATTTCACTTGGCTTGTAGTGAAGAGGGTGTTAAAAGATAAGCATTATCCTTTAAGAATGTGATTCCTAAAAAGACTCTACAAATGAGAGTTAGAGTCATACTAGGATTATGCCATGCAGAACTTACAAAAGCTCAAACCAAATCCTAATCTAGGTATTGCAATTGGTACTCCCGAATTCATAGAGTTTTTATCTTCTCAGTCTACTTGCTGATTTAGGCATCAGAGGGATTTTCGGCACACACCCATCGGCCAGCTCACGTTTGTGATTTCGGATGTTACGACGACATTTGGAAGGATGCAAGCTTGATCAACAGAATTATACGAGTAAAAATTATTTCATGCTCGTACAAGTAAGTATAATAAATTTTTTTAATTTAAAATAATTATAAATTTATATTCTTATTTCATAACCATCAAATATATAATAGAGCTTATTCATCACAAACATATATAAGACATGATCAAAGTCTGCCTGGATAAGGCTTCCCTTCAGTTGAGAAAATTAATGAAAAATGTTAGAAACTCCAAAAGTTTTATCAAATATTCTATCAAATGCCTCACAGGATTTCGGGTAGCTGCTGTGCGGGAGTGCACAGCATCCACTGTTGTGTATCCAAATGGGCGCATTTCAATAATCCGAATCGTTTACATTTTAAAATACATCAAGTAGAACATACTTGCAAAAATCAAGTTAATCGGATATGGTTTACCTATTTATCCACTCACATTTGTATCTACAAAAATAAATAACAATTGCGATTTAAAGTATTAAAATGAATACAAATGTGAGTGGATGAAAGGGTAAACAATATCTGATTAACTTGATTTTTTGCAAGTATGTTCTACTTGATATATTCTAAAATGTGAACGGTTCAGATTATTGAAATAGGCCCCAAAATGGGCTCATTTTGGTGCACAATAGTGGCTGCTATGCACCCCCGCACAACAGCCACCCCAATCCCAAGTAGAACATAGAAAAAAATCAAGTTAATCGGATATCGTTCACCTTTTCATCCACTCACATTTGCATTCATTTTAATACTTTAAATTACAATTGTTATTTATTTTTGTAGATACAAATGTGAGTAGATGAATAGGTAAACGATATCCGATTAACTTGATTTTTTGCAAGTATATTTTGCTTGATGTATTCTAAAATGTGAACGGTTCGGATTATCGAAATGGGCTCCAAAATGGGTCCATTTGGCTGCGCAACAATGACTGCTATGCACCCCCACACAGCAATTGCCCCAAATCCGTTCTACTTGAAATATTTTAAAATATGAACGGTTCGGATTATCGAAATGGCCCCAAAATAGGCCCATTTGGCTACACAACAGTAGTTGTTGTGCACCCAAATCCTGTCTCACATAAGTGTGGACCTACATCATGTGGGTCCCATGCGAGTCCCCTATTTATGTAAGACATTTGGTAGAATATTTGGTAAAATTTTAGGCGCCTAGCATTGCTCAAAATTAATTGGAGGTGTTGTTGGGCTTTTGTGGGTCCATCATGGAGCCTACATTAGTAATCTAAACTATTCATATCGAAGGGCTCACCGAAAAGATCGTGTTTGCAAAAAAATGACATTAATTAGAATACTTTTTAGATGCATTATTATATTCCATTTGTCTTCAAAATAATAAATAACCTAGGATCAAAATTATAATGGTTGCCAATTTTTTTTTTTTTATGACAAATATGATCTAAGCAACAATCTAATTTTCTGCAAGAATTTGCTTCTTAAGAAACTGTGGATATGAAAAATTTGAATCATTGTCCCATGATAAGCCAATGGAGATCCAACAACACCTCCGATTGATTTTCCCTAGGGGAGGTAAGTCAAACCTTATTTGTTTATTCACCTATTTCATTTCCTTTTTCTAAACTTTCTATACTCAACCCATCAGGTCGCACAAGGCATGACCTTTGAAAGAAGTCGTAAATTCAAATTTTTTGAATTTGATTCTTCTCCTATTACTTGGATTAAACTCCGATATTTATAATTTATAATTGATTAAAAATATTTAGAATTTATTTTGCAGATATGCGTTAAAAAAAAAACTTAAAAAAATTAGTCAAAATCCCCTCATAATAAAATTTTAATACAATAAGGATAAGCATAAAAAGTTTTCCTTAAAAAATCTAACAAATATTACTATTATCAAAATATTAAACTTTAAAATAATATAACTTTTGAAGTAAATGTTGGTTTTTAATAAAATTAACATTTTTAGAATTCTCTCATTAAGATCTATCAAATAAGATCTAGGTTGACTATAAAATTATTTTTTTAAAAACATTTATTGCCGCTGAAATTGATGTAAACAGTAACAGTAATATGTTACTATATTTGACAGTAACATGTTACTCTGACGATATTGTCTAAGAAAGAAAATATATATATATATATATTACTTTGTCCTTACTCAATTATGTATTTTCTCCTTAGGGGGTTTATGAAGAAAAATAAATTGGCTGTCCTTTCTACCAAACAAGGATCCAATGAAAAAATTTTGACTAAATTTCCCAAAAACGTATCTTAAAGAAGTTCCTTGCCATAAACAAACTAAATGAAGAGGCTAACCTTTTGTTCTATTCCACTTTCTTTGTCGAATATATTTTTTGTGTTCAACTAAATCAGTCTTACTTAAATCATTTTGAGATTATCAAATTAACCAAAAAGGTTCAAAGTCAATGCAAGCATTTGCATTCAAGCCCTAACAAGTAGCAACTTCTATGATTTAGATATTGGCATTCATTCACTCCATTTGATAATTATAGTAAAGCAATATTTAGGCCTAGATACCAATTAATGTCACAAACAACATGTCCAAAACTTGCATTTTGTACAAATTAATGTGATACCCAGTGAATCAAATCATAGCAATTGTTTTCATGTTTGTCTTTGTAACATTTGGTTTTTATTTAATCTTTTTGTTTTATTGTGCTCTTTTGGAAGAGTAATACTATTCTTATCATATTTTATTTACGGTAGTACTACATGCACTAATTAATATACTAACTAGTGTACCAACATATATTGTGGCATTATTATTAACCACACTCATTATACAAATTACGAATAATAAAAAATTTTTAAATTATGTTACATCATCAATTGATACATTAATTAGTTTATTAATTAATATATGTATATATAGCATTATTATTTTATTTATCATTTAATGTAATACACTTAATTAATATATGTATATATAGCATTATTATTTTATTTATCATTTGATGTAATACACTTATACTAGATGTTGATGTGAGACTCAAATAAATTTATGTATTAATGATTGTGAATTGATTAATAAATGAAGGGTACCGCTAAAAAGTGTAATAAATGCAATTGAATATATTGGGACCACCTACTATTCATTATTCATTCCTACAGATTTGATGCTAATCATAAATATTGAGAGCTACTATTTATTCCAACTTTTTTACTTGGCTCCCCATTTCTTTGAACATCCACTCAATAAAATGAGTCTCCTCCATTTTCTTGGGGGCTTCTATTTACACACACAATATTCACTCTTTGCACATTCTTCACAGTAAACACACCAAAAAAATTAATCCCTAATTATTTTACTCACTGCACACACGTTTCATTCCACATCTATCCTCATACACACACACACACACCCCAAACTCTCAAACCCAGTTCTCTCAACGGTGCAAATACACACCCATTGAAGCTATATCTCTCACACACGTCTCTCACACAAGTCCTCTCTCACAGCTTTCATCCCCAAAGCTGCATCCATCAAGACATCTCATTGAAGCATTGAATTCCAGCACATTTTTTATCCTCATTCGTATTTAGGTTAGTTTACTTTTCAATCCTCATTCCTATTTAATTTGTAAAGTAAAGTTTTGTTTTTACCATTTTCGAAACAAACGAACGAATGCCCATCGAGTGTAAACAAGTTGTTCGGAACTAGTTTTTCGAAAGTAAACAAGTTGTTCGGAAGTAGAAATCGGAAAATAATCGTTTATTTTAACAGTAGATTTCTGAAATTTGTTCATTATTTCGATAGTCAACTTCCGAATATTTTTAATTCGGACAACATTCAACTTCCGAAATTAATTATCAGCCCTCTCATAATGTAAGTATGCGAAAGCTACAAAGAAAGTCATTTCAGTTGATGTCACTCCCACAATTTCAAGAAGAGGAAGACGATATCTGTTGGTTTTTTATGTGCAATCCATAATTAATATACGTGGGAAAGACTGAAATAAGTCCAAACTAGTAGGATGTGCCCAAAACAAGTTTGTCACAGTCATTGTAGACTCTTCACATCGATGGCGCTCAATGTAATTATACTTGGCCAATTCACCCAATAAATGTTGCATCTGTGATCTTCCAGCTCTTTGTACCACCATGTTTCGATGGCGTACATTGTAAATGGTTTTAAATGTGCTTACATTGAGGGCATCTTGCTGTTTCAAGGTTACTATGATTTCTTTTGGCCGAACCATGCTCTTTGACATATCCATTAACAATGCTTTCTCATCCTTTGACAGTCTCCCCGCATATGAATGTCCCTCAAGGTGCTCCGCAGGTTGATGGTTATGCAATCCGCATACTACGATCAATATCCATTCATCATGTGTGGTAAACCTGTGAGCCCTCATATCAAAAGGACAGCCACACTTCTTCGTACCGGTTATTCTTGATGTATTGTTGCCATCATGTTTTAACTTCTTTGTCGCTCTATATTGGCCACTCCTCTCACAAACAAGATACATCCTAGGTCTTTTTTTCCCTCCACCATAGTCTGATGTTTTGATTACAATGACCAAACCATTTCTCTTTCCAACTTCACGTACCCAATTGAGCAATTCATTCTTACTTTTGAATACCTACAAAGTCAAATAAATATTGTCAAGCATTTACATTTGTTGAGCAATTCAAAACACAATCATTATAATTTGGTAGAGTGAACCTGTTCAGTTGTGAATTGAGCACTATTCGCGCAAACCTGACTTCCTTGAGTCGACACATATTCCTACATGTTTTGTATAACATTACAAAATTTTAATGGCATTATAAAGATTAATTTGCAATTCGAAACTGTAAATTTAGTATGCAGTTTACAAATTTGGAATATAAAATGGGAAAAAAAAATTTAGTTTATTCGGAAGTACAGTGTTGAACAAAATGCTAATTTTTTAAAATAGTTGTCCGAATTAATTTTAAAATTTCGGAAGTTGAATGTTGTAAAATTTAAATTATTTTGGACAACAACTTCCGAAATTAAATAATTATTTTAGTAGTAGAATTTCGAACAAAATGATATAATTCGACTTTGGTTATCTGAATGACACTGGAAAAAAAAAAAAAAAAAAAAAAAAAAAAAAAAAAAAACAAGACTTTTACATTGCAAAACTCATATTTCCTTGGCTATCTTTCTCATAAACATTTATTTGCTTCTGAAAATCTAAATTTTCAGAAGAGAAATCCTCCATAACAATGATGAATGAGGATGAGGTTAGTGTGTAAACCAATGGAAATGGAAAGCTACGAATGGATTTGGAGCTTCAACAGCTTCAATGGAAGAAGTAAAAGCTACGAACTTGGAGCTTCAACAGCTTCAACAGATGGATGTGAAGTCTGGATGTACATTGAGATGTTTGTTTATTTGAATTGGGTATGATGTCTAAAATAGTAATTTCACTTAGGGATAAAATTGTAAGAAAAATAAATATCATTAAGTGTGTGTATAGAGTGGATTTAGTGTGTGTAAATAGAAGCTCCCCATTTTCTCTTTGAACCCCCACCTTAATACCATGTATACCCCTATTCTTTGGACCCTCAACTCTTCTTCTTCTTCTGGCAACCCATTCCACTGCTGGCAGCCCTTCACCTTTGGCAACCTTCCTTTCGGTGACCTCCACCTCACCAACAATGGTGGCTTCTCTGCAACTCATTGTGAAATCCTTCAAAACCCATCAACCGGTACCTAGTGCCACCGCTACCCCCTTCTTTTTCTCTCGTGATCTCAATCTTAAGAGATTGTCGGTCGCACCATCGTCGGTCACCATCCCCACCATCGTCAGTCACAACAATCTTCCCCAATACATCTCCTCCTTGTGCTACCACTGCAAGACTCCCTTCTCAATTCCTTTTCTTTGCTGCTAAGAACCCTAGGCGCTATTTGAAAACCCTAGGCACAGTGATGCTAAAGAAAAAGAAGAAGAAGAAGAGGAAGAAAGGAGGTTCGCGATGATGATGTTATGGGGTTGAAGAGTGGTGCTAAAGAGTGGTGGTTGTGGTGGGACAGACTGGGGAGTAGTGGTTGCGTCGGGTAAGGTGCTATGAAGGTGGTGGTGATCGCAACAGTAAGACGTTAGAGAAAGTGGTGGCTACGTTGACTAAGCGCTGTTGGATGATAGTCAGAGATAGTGGTGACTACCGGAGTTAATGGGGACGAGATTAGGGTTAGGGTTAGGGTTAGTGTAATAACCCACATTCATGTCTTAGTCATGTTCATGTGCATTTTCATGATTTCGTCTTGTTAAGCCTGCATTTGTAGACTTAGACTTGTTTTGTCTAGGTAAAGGTTCTTGTCTTGTCTTGATGCTATCATGTTTTGCCTAAGTGTTGTATGCATGCTTTGTTCCCTCCTTGCTGTCTCAAGCCTAGGTCATGTCAAGCCTAGGTCATGTCAAGCCTAGGTCATGTCAAGCCTATGTCATGCCAAGCCTAGATCATAGTAAGCCTAAGTCATGCCAAGCCTAGGTCATGCCAAGCCTAAGTCATGCCAAGCCTAGGTCATGCCAAGCCTAGGTCATGCCAAGCCTAGGTCATGTCAAGCCTATGTCATGCCAAGCCTAGGTCACACCTTTGAACCTCTTACACCTTGGACCATCTTGGAACCACTTTGGTTGACCTCCACCATCACCTAGGCATATAGGCCGAGATGTTATTAGCTAGGCGTCCAAGATCCTTAATCCTTGCACCTAGTGATCTTGTTCTGGGACTGGAATGACCTAGACCGAGGTGTGGCACATCTAAGCCGAGGTGTGGCACAGCTAGGCCAAGTGTTATCCTTCCTAGCCGAGATCATTGAGACCTTACTTGCCAAAGCCTATGTCCTTAGCCGAGATCATTACTTGCCGGAGTGCCCTTGCCTTAGCTTGTTGCATACGCTTTGTCATAGTCTTGTCTTGTCTTTCAATCACCTTTTTGAGGAGAACCAACCCGGTAGTGCCACGTGTCCAAACTGATTGTTAAGTCGGCCAGCAGAGAGAGAAACCTATCATTTGTTATATCCTTGTTTTGAAGAAGAGAGAGAAGCTCTAGAAGGGAAAGAGGAGTTCTTGAGGGAGAGTAGATTTCCAAGCTTGATCCCTAGAGATCGAACCGTTAGATCCGTATCCTAAGGTTAGATTCTTAATCTGCTCATATTGTTCTGTATGATCATGTTATTGCATTGTATGATTGAATGTGATTTGTAAGCCATGCATTGCTTTGAAGTTCGGTTTTAGAAAGAGAAAATAGTATTCATGTGTTCTTGAGGAAAAATCATGTTTTGATCCGAAAGTTTGTATCAATATCCATGTTTTCGTGTTTGTTTTCATATGATCTTCAAGTATGGGTACCCAGGTCCACGTTTTCGAACTCATGCCATGGAATCCCAGATTTTGTAATAAAGAAGTTATGATTTTAGCATTCATGTTCTTCATGTTCTTCAAGAGAGGGAAACCCAGATTTCCCGACCTCATTTCCCTAGGTGTGGTCACCGAGACCACTCTTCCCTAGATCACACACCTAGGCCAAGCATCGTATCTCACCTTGGCCTACCTTGCGTGATCACTTGCACCTTTAGTTGTCTTGCATGCACCTCGGCAGGCAGCTGTACGCCGAAGCCTAGGTAACCACACCTCGGCCAAGAGGTGTGGGACCTCAGCCAAGACCACCTGAGATCACTCGGCTAGGTCATTTTTGCCTAGATCATTTCTGTGCATCCATTCCAAGACCTGGTTGGTACCCAGCATGTTTTCCCTAAATGTTTTCCAGCATGTTTTCCCTAGATGTTTACCAGCATGTTTTCCCTAGATCATTTGCATTCATGTAAAGCTTGCTTTTAAGAGTGCATTCAATAGGCTTTGCCATGTGTTTGTAGGACTTGGATCCTTGCTTTAACCCCGACGTCCGAAGAGCTATGTGAGTGGTATTTTTAATAAAGCTATGTTATCATGTTTTGATAAGCTAAGCTTTGCTTTGCTTTGCTTTGTTTTGAAAAGTATTTGATCAAGCCTAAATGATTATCCCTATTTTGTATATCAAGTATTATCTCGTTTTGATGACATTCTTGGAAAAGTCCTTAGTGCCGGGGACTATAATGCAACGGTACCCTTGTCTTGAAAGTCCTTAGTGTCGGGGACTATAATGCAACGACACCCTTGTCTTGAGAGATCTCTGCCATCGACGGTCTGAGAACGGATGGCCCCCACCGACGGTCTGGGATACGGGTGGATTTATCTAATCGATTCCGGGTCGATTATTCCCTTGTTTTGTTTTGTTTTGCCACCGACGGTCTATGAACGGGTGGGTTTGTTTTGTCAGGAATGTCATCACCCCATGTATTATGTAGATGTTATTAAACATCCCAAGAAGATTTGAAAGCTCAAGTACATGTTTTGAAACAAGCTATGATATATGTATTGTTTTGACAAAACCTCGGGAATCATTCATTAAACCCTTTATTACTTGTACTATTCACTGAGTATCCAAGCTCACCCTCTCTATGTATATATGTAGGTGTTTAGCATGAAGGCGGTGACGCCGAGATGTGTGTTTTGCAAGATGTTTTGGATGCATGTTATGTCGGCAATACTTATGTCGGCAATCTTAAGGACTTATGTATTTTGAACATGTCGGCTTGAACAGCCTTTCAATCAAGATGTAATATGTATTTTATTCTGCTTATATCCAAGTTGTAAAGCTATGTAAAGATGTATGCCATTTCATTTGACTTATGCACAGCTCTTATGAACTACTTAGACCTATATATATTGCTTCCCCACATGTAAGTCCCATATATTATACTCTGATTGTGTGTAAATTTTGAAAGTTGGCCTTCGGTAATCTCGAATTACTGGCCATCACGGCACCATTCTACTAGGGGCAGAATGGGGTCGTGACAGTTAGGGTTAAAAGATTAGGGATGAGGATATACCTTGAATTTTTTGTTTGGATAAAATTGAAATTAAAAAAAACAATTAAAAAAAATGAAGGATGTGGGGGTTCTAAAAAAAAAGGTAAGGGTAAATCGCAACCTTCTAAATATTTATAATTTTTTTTTTTTAATTTTAACCTTAACTTTTTGTAAAGAAAATTATTTTTTTGTGGTTTGGAATATGAGTTCACCCTTCATTTGTTTTGTCTCTTTTGCTTTGTGAATTCATTTCCTACAAACTCAATGGTTAATTTATTTATTTTTTTTAGAATAAAGAATTAAAAAATAAAGATGTTGAATAAAAATTAATTTTCATATTAGAAATAAGTCAACATAATTTCTAATTTAATTTTTTTTATAAATAATATCATTCTCGGTCCAAAATTAATAAGCATATAAAACTCTTTCTAGGTTAAATGAAGAGTTAGGTTTGATGTGTAAAAAATTTCAACAACTTATAATTATTATTACAACAATGATAGAGACTCTTTTTTGAAAGACTCCCACAATCCCCAAAATAATCCACACCATCACTTTGGAGGTTGTAGGGTCCTCCAAAAATGGGGTCTCACTCATTTTCCTTATTATTATTAGATTAAATGAAAAGTCCGATTATGATATTTTTGTTATTTGCAATATTATTGACTTATTTTAAATAGCATACTTTATTACTTTATATGTTATTTCAAAAACTTTGTTGAGCATTTATTAAACAAAAACATTTATTATCATTTATTGTACCTTAATAAAATGGCTCCTCTCCTCTTCTCCCAAATTCAAAAATCTCTGTAAATCTTCTTACACGTGCATCATACAAAAGAATTAGCTCATCTTTCTCACGGCATTTGTTAACATTTGTCATAAATAAAATATAATAGCTCATTCTTTCATCAAAATTATATGAATTTGAATGCTAGTTTTAAACGGCACAAAAAATTTGATGCAATCTAAAAATGTACATGGACAAAAAAATATTAAGAGTGGTCAAATGCGACACTCCAAAAATTTGAAAAATACCATATATTATATTTAAAAAATTAATAATTTAAAACTGTAGAGATTTGCACTCCCAAACATACTTTACTTCCTTAATGATAATCATAAGTCTATCCCTAACTAGTAGATTCATCCAATAATATGAGTTTCATCTAATATTATATCTAGTTAGTATATTAATTAATACAGCAGTGATTTAGACCCCCTCAAATTTCAACCCCCACCACCCCTACACACACGTGGCGGGTGGTGATTGGAGGAGGAGAAAAAAGAGAAAAAGAAAAAGAAAAAGTGATCAATCAAAAAAGAAAGGGGTTCAAAAGGAGTGGGGGAAAGGGGGTCTCAATCTTTATTCTAATTAATACACTAGATTAATCTCACTTAGGTTCATCTTATTGACTTGGTGTAACCCCCTATCTATAATTATGTAACGAGAAAAATTATATTAATTGATAAATTTACAATTTCTTTATAAATTAGTGATCGTTTGAAAAGTGAATTTTTTAGTAATTTTTTAATTAAAATATGAAATGAAAAAAATCATATTCTCTGTTTGAAATTTTTTTTGATTTTTTATTAAAAAAAATGCAAAAAATAGAGTGAAAGGGAAGGAATCTTTATTTATTTATTTTTGGTATAAATTTTTAGTGTTTTGAATTTTTTATTTTTTAATTAAATTAACTTATTCCCAAACGGACCCTTGTGTCGTATACATATAATTTAGTCAACAAAGGACAAAGGGACAGCTCGAAAGAAAAGTAAATGGAAATGCCATAGAAGAAAAATCCAAACATATGAATCTCTCTCCCTGCCTTTGTTCGAATCAGGTTTGAGGCTATTGCCAAAACGATGTACAACTGTCTATTGCATAGAGCAACTATTCTCTAGTTTGAAGAAAGTGATTATCTCCCTTTGGCAACAAGAAGGTTGTCATTTAAGATTATTGAAACTATCATCATCCCATTTATCTGTAAATTAACAAAACTTTCTTATTTATATTTTCTTTATTTGCAATTATTAGATATATGAAGCTATAATTTATGCAATTTTACTATAACATCCAACAGCTAGAATATCAATGCAGCACATCTACCATTTTTTGCATTTTAATTTTAATCAAATACAAATACAATATATATAGCGACAACTAGGTAAGCTCTTGCACCTCTAGAAGGTCAAGGATTTGAATCTCCTCCTCCCACCCGAAAGTTACAATATTTAATATCCAAGGGGATGATACTTATACAGTAATCTCATAACACCTTGTGACATTATCTACTTTGGGAATTCCAAAGATTTGTTTAATCGATACAAATTGTGACCCTGATCTTGGCGATATTTCATTTTTAGCGAACGATGATGCTATAGCTTCAATCCGATTAATTCTTAACAAATTAGTATTCACAATTTGTAAGGGTCATTCTAGCTATATAATAAATCCTTGATTAATAATAAGATAAATAAATTACTTAACAAACTACATAGATTTATGGAATTGGTTACTATTTGTGAACCTCAAAAAAAAAAAAGAGCAAATGAAAAAGGAAGAAATGAATATTAAGAAATAGTCGCTTCTAAGTGAATTCTCCCTAGACACATCTATTTAATTAAATTATTGATTGAGCCCGAATATATGGATTGTGCTAAAGATTTAAAAACCCCATTTTCATCTCTCTTTTTTTCAAAAAAAAAGATGCAACAAAAAAATCCAACGGATTTAAAACTTATTTTTCAGTAAATCTATTGCAAAATGCGTTTCTAGAATGCCCAATAGCCATAGGCATGGAAACAAAATTTGTAGAAAACCGAACAATTGTTATTTGAGAATAGACTACTTTAATAATCTTTTGCTTTTACAAAAAGATGTGCAATGTAGAGGAAAGATGATGTGACTCAAATAAGAGGTGATGTGACTCAAATAGAATAAAAAGACAAAAAGCATACTTTTTAAGGAGGTTGCCAAACAACTTATACAATATTTGCCTTATGTAACATGTTGGGATTATTTAGCTACTATGTTTACAGAAGTAACAACCGAAAATGCACCAAAACAATTGGGAAATATTGAGAGCCAGGTATATAAGAGTAATTTAGGGGCAACTTTTAAAATTGTGAATTTTTATTTATTTTACTATTTAATAACTTATAATCAGATCCTGGTAACTAACTGTTTATCACTTGAAAAGTGACAGTTTAAAACAAACTTTTCAAGTAATAAAATATTATTTAATGGATAAAAATGGGAAAATTTATAATCCAAATCCATGCAATAACATCATTTTGAATCCATTCAATTTGAATTGGTATTTTCTCCATCACAATTATTGTGAAAGACATCTACAAAAATGAATGCGATAAATTAGATCAGATTTTGCACTACCTCGATGTGACATGAGCGTGAAAGAGGTTTTAGAATACATTTTCTTTTTATAAGGGATAAAATCACTTCTTTTGACTTTTTAATCCCATATTGTTGGGTGGATCTCGAAAGATGTAAAAGATCTCCCTCCAAGTTGTACATACGACTTTCATCGAACACGACTTTTCACATAATTCTATATGTCTCTATGAGATCAAGTATCGAATTCTGTTTACGGGAAACAATTCTCAAAGATCTTTTTTTCCTTTTGGACATAGGGTCCTCTTATCTCTTCCTTCTTCGAGCTCAGATTATGAAAGGAGAAGAAGGTATTAGCAACAACTGGTTTTATTACGAGAACTCATGATGTTCATATCGATCTATTATGCGCCAATGCATCTAGCATTGGCTAGACCTCATACAATAATTGTCCTAGTTCTACCCTATCTTTTGTTTCATTTCTTCTGGAATAATCACGAACACTTTTTTGATTTTGGCCCCCGAAAGGGTCACTAACAAAATACCGCATTTAGAAGTCCATTTATTACATAATTTGGACAAAAATAGAGTTGTGCTACTCAAAACTTGGGTAGAGATGGGGATATTTTAGTATGTAAATTAACGTTCTAGATGGTGAAAGAATCATCATATGCGTTCTAGATGGTGAAAGAATCATCATATGCTCCGGAAGATAGATTATTACGAGCCATACTTGGCACTCAAGTACCACATATTACTCGATCCATTTCTGTATCGCTCATGATATATATCATAACTCAGACATCCATTTCAAGTGCATATCCCATTTTTGCACAGCAAGCTTATGAAAATCCACAATTGACTGAGCGTATTGTATGTGCCAATTGCCATTTAGCTAATAAGCCTATGGATATTGAGGTTCCACAAGCAGTACTTCCTGATACTGTGTTTGAAGCAATTGTTCAAATTCCTTATGATATGCAATCAAAACAAGTTCTTGCTAATGGTAAAAAGCATGTATCCTTAACATATTGAAACGATTGCCATTATTGGTATCAAACCAATAGTGATTCATACAAGCTAAATCTTCTAATAGATAATTGGGCCAAAAAAAGAATTTGAATTTAATTAATTTATCTCTATCAAGATCTTTATTTTCATTAAAAAATCAACTCCAATTTTTGACCTTGTTCCTGTAAAAACATTGCCAGAAATCTTAATTCATCAAAAGAGACATACCTTTTGAATTTCCTTGATACCTTACATAATGAATAAAAGAATTCTTGAACAACCACAAATGACCTGAAAATCCTTGAGTCCTCTAATTGAAATATGAATACACACTAATTGCACAAAAAAAGTTGTTTTGCATTGATCCAAAGCCCTAAAAGACGTTTTAAAAAGATTAAAAAGGTTCATTGAGCGCCTAATGACTATGTCATAATAGATTCAAACACTCTTTTTCAAGAACAAAGAAGAGAAAAAGGACTTAAATCATAATCTAATGGATTTGATTATTTTATAGGCTCAATTGCCATTGTAATTCTATAGATAAATAGAACTTCAAATCATTTTTTCTTGAGCCATACGAGGAGAAAACTTCCTATACATTTCTAGGGGAGGTAGCATTCATCCACATCTATCCCAATGAGCCATTTATCAAATTGTTGCACTTGATTGAGAATGAAAAAAAAATTTAAAAAAAAAAAAAATCGATCTACTTTCATGCTGGTATTTTGGCCTGACTCCTCGATACTCAATCAAATACTCTTTTTTGACAAATGAATGCACTTCTATAGTCCCATATTTAGTAATTCCTGAATCCTATTTTCGATAGACACAGTTGACAATAAAATTTGATTTTTCCCATCATTTTCATATCTGTAATAGTGCGAAAAGAGCCCAACTCCAAGTTGATCAAGAATAGTGCCTAGTTTTTCAACCCTTCTGACTTAGGATTAGTCTGTTCTATTTCTCAACGGAGGCATAAAAAAAGATATTCTTGTGATACGCCCTGTTCCTGGTCAGAAATATAGTGAAAACACATTTCCTATTCTTTCCCCAAACCCTGCTACTAAGAAAGATGTTCACTTCATAAAAGGCAGAAATAGCATTCCAAATCAATTACATAGATGAAAATTTTACGAATGAGACGTGCTAAAAATGACTCACTTTAAAGTGTGCTGCAGTTTCTCATTTGCCAAAAATACAATGTAATCAGTGACACATGGTAATATCTAATCATCTTTGAAAAGGCAATTGAACAAAAACATGTCTCTTCAAATTCAAATCCCTTTAACAGCTCTAATTAAGAGAGAGAGAGAGAGAGAGAGAGTGAAAATTATCATCGCATTCTGTCAAAGAAAAGTGAGACGGAAAAAAGAAGAGAAACAAGAAGATCCAGCTGAGGTGAGCTTAAACACAGGACTAAAGAGGAGCAGTAGATCGCTTCTTTGAACCGTCTTGTTTCTTATCAGCAGCTGCATCTGCAGCCTTTCTCTTGTCCTTCCTCTCCCTCTTCTTCAAAGCAGTCATCCGAGCCTTGAGAATTGTTGCATATGAAGCTTGAAACCGTTGGTGATCCTTTTGCCCCACCTTTTTATATATTACAATAAAATTAAACCATGAATGGAAGTCTATGAACAAAAAAAAAAACTAGGCAAGTTCCATGGGTAAACATCCAAAAAACCTGTTTGCAAGTCTTATAAAAAATGCTAAACTTTTATTTTTATTCAACCTCCTTGGGTAAGCTGCTTCAAGATACAAACTGACAGCCAATAGACATTCTAAACTAAAACTAGAAACAGAAAAATGGAAGGAGTAATGCTGTTATAAGGCAGGAAAAGTAATGAAACATCATAATTCTTCAATGATCTTAGGAAAATATATATATATAATAAAAATCAATAAATAAAAAAGAAACCAACATCAACATGGACTGGAAAGACTTCATATGTACATATAACACAACAATTAGACAGCAAGAGTTTAAAGATTTTATGTACAGGGTAGAAAGGAGAGTTCACGCTTACCATGCCTAGACCTCACACGTCAAGAACCTAACCATATCTTAACATGCAAATTTAAAACTAAAACATAATATTAGAAAATCTGAGTGCCACTATGTTGAAGTTCTGATAATGACCGGATTTTTGGAGTTGGTGGGGTGCTCAAATTGGGCCCCGGCGGGTGTGGTCATTGGCACCTTTATGTTTGATGTGGCTTGTTTGGTTGAAGCGGAATAGGCAAATCTTCCCAGAGGTTTCTCATGGTGTTTCTTGGTTAGAGAGTCGTCTTTTGGTAGTTTTGTATAGTTCGATAGAGAGGAAGGTCGATCCGGATATGTTTGCATTTTTGAATTTTTTGGATGGCATGATTGGTTAGAGCTTGTTTTTTCCATTCTTTAGGGATGCCTTTTTGTATTCTTTGCATTATTTGGATGCGTTCTTAATAAAATTAGTTTATTTATCAAAAATAAAATAAAATAAAATAAAATATTCATCTCAAATCGGTCTATTTTTAAAATCATACTTGTGATATCCTCCATTTATTTGTAGACAAATGTAATGAAATTATATGGTCATAATTCATAGGACCTGGACTGCAAGATCCATTCTCTTCTCCCAACTAGAGAGAAGCTGAACTCTTAAAGAAAACATTCTTCATAAACACAATATTTTATGAGTACGAAGACAATTCTTTTTTTTTTTCGTTTTACTCGAGTCCAGACATTGAATACAACTTCAGCTCTTTTCAATACACCTTAATCAAGAGGATGAATTCCATCTATAAAATAAGGAGGGCATCCAGATCATGACCAAATTAACAAGAATAAATCTATTTATGGGGACCAACTACCATAAAGTAACACTAATGGTAGCTTTTCAAAAGTGATCTGAAGGCTACACTGAAGAATTACATCAAAGTACAAAAAATATGGGGACCAACTACCATAAGGTGCCACTAATCTACTATACTAACCAGCCTATTGGCACCTGCTACTGCACCCAGAATGTACAGTAAAAAACACCCGATCTAGGGTCTGTTGGGTCCTATTTTCAAGTTGGTTCAGTATGCACCTATGTTACCAGAAAACGCAAATACTCTAGTGAATTACGTATTGGTACACACGTTCCGAAACATGGTTCACTTTCATTCCAAAACGGTAAATTTAGTGACCCGAAGTGATCCCAAAAGTTTTTTCCAATATATTTCTTTAAATGTTACCTTAGGAGAAAAAAAATCAAATATATGAACTAAAATCTAAGGTGAGTTAAGTTTTGATAAGACAAAAGTATAAAAAATGGGTCATAATTTTCATAGAAATGATTTGCCACATGAAAATATATATATTGGATACGTAATAGTTAAAAGGAAACTATTCTAGAAATGCCTTAAATTCTTAAGTGTACTATATATATATAAGTCAAGTCTACTCCTATCGTACCACATTTTAGAGCATGTGGCATACCACGTTCCCGTTCCCATTCCATGTACCGGAACGATCCGAGTTCTAGGTAACATAGGTATGCACTATGTCTAATATACCAATGAAATACCCAGAAGCCTTAGAAGTTAACTGTCAAAAAAAAAAAATAGAAGCCTTAGTACTGGAGTGAAAATCAATACCTTGATGCCAAATTTCTTTTGGGCCAACTGTCATAATTTTAAAATGCAATAAACTCACTTGATATACCTTTGCACCCTGAAGGTGTGTCCCCCAAATCGTATATGCCACTCTCTCATCAAATTGTCATCTAACTTTCATTTGGACAAATGCTCCTATGAAAATCTAAATCAATCTGAAATTGCAGGAAACAGTGTTTGAAGAGAACAGTGACTGTGCTGGTCAGTGTACAAAATCCTTTGGAGTTGGTCATGCAAACTTGGTAATATTATAGCTGCACAAGTTGGTTTAGGAAAAGCTAAAACTAAAAACTATTCAAATCTTCTTACAAAGGAGGCAGCAGTATCATATTTTATTCCAGAAGAAATGGACACATAGACCATTCAAGTTATACCACTTGGTGAAAGTGGTTCATTTAATCTCTCCTACCTTTTCATCTACATGCTGCAGGGGCTTAACTGAACCTATACTTTTGTTTCGTGAGAGAAGTGCTAAGGTGCCCTACAATATTGAAAAAGAAACCTCAACTGAGCTATAACCAAAAACCTTGCAGATTTCCCTATACATGTTTGGACTTTTTCTTCTACTTCAATCATGTCTGCTTCTCCATGCTTCCACTTTCTTTTAGAAAAGTTTCTTTTCATTTTTTTCATTTAGGGGATAAGGAAGAGTACTAAAAAAACGGGTCAAAGGATGCACCACACAAGGACACATGATGTGGATGAAATACTATACGTTCCCACACAAGCAAAATCAGGGCATCTAAATTCGTACCAAGTCCAAATCAAATCAATTAATGGATTTACCCTTCCGGTCAAATCCAAAAATCACTTGTGAGCATCCACTCATTCAACTAACCGCCTATTTTGTTCCCTCCACCCCCCATATGTACCAAATCAAGCATAAAGGATCAGCCTTTGTTGCCTGCTTATGAGGAATTCAACCACCTTCCCAAGAAAGAAATGCATGAAATGGATGTTCTTTTTGTGAACAATAAGAGAACTGTAATATTAACAGAAACTTTACTTTATTGTTTTTTTTAAGTAATAATCTCATTAGTAAAAACACGTCACCAATGATACTAAAAAAATCTTTACTAGTAATTAAAATTTACATTTCTAAGTCTATTAGCCATTCTTTGATTGGAGGTTACTTGTTGCAAAAGAATTAAATAACATTTGCAATACTGGCATTGCTGCTGCTGTTATTATGAGAACAAAAGGTAGCAAGAGGGAAGAGGAGTTCAAATAAAAACTTTAATAACAATCCCGAAAAATGCCTTTTGACCTATTGAAAGCAGGAGCTAAATAATAACGCAATCTTGCAGCTCTTTGCAGTTACATATGGAAAGTAAACAAAAAATAGGTAGGCAAACAAGCATAGCTGGATGTGAGGAACTACATAAGAACAACATTCCATTTCTTGTAAACCAATTTTTCATTTGACATTCAGGTACCAGTACCACCCATTGATTAGGCATCAAGTGATCAATAACAACAATTTCATATTAAGGATACTCTCCAAACAGAGAAGGCCATCATATAAGAACATGCAAAGTAGACTTGGCTCTATTTGCCAAATTTCCATAAGAAAAGCTCAGAAAACATACCTCCATGAGCCACAATTACACAGCAAGCAGAGCATCCCATACTTGCATGAAGCGGGAATGAGCGGGGACGGGGGCGGGGGCGGGGGCGGGGGCGGGAGCGGGAAAGGGGAGTGAGGGCTCCATAGAAGAGTTCAAGGTTGGGAGTGGGAGTGAGGAGCAAGGCCCCCATAAGAGTTTCCTGCTCTATTAAGGGGCACCCCCTGCCACGAGCAGCAATAGGTGTATGATAATGGGATCACCTGACCCCCCATCAAATTAAGAAAAACTAATTGTATATAAGGTACTTCTAATTTTGGAACATATTTCTTGTGTGACCCCAACAAGCTGAATGAAATATGTAAAGTAAGTTCTTGAGGTCACTCTAATCTTTTTGGTTATCATTTAAGATTAATCTGATCTTTTTGTTTACTTCTTTGGAATCTAGTCCAAACAACCAAACTAATTAAGTCTCATCAAATAGGGTCGGCTACATGAATCCTTCTTCTTCACTCAGTTCTATCAACAGCCATTTGGTTAGTCAAATTAAGGAAATTCATCTCTCTATTTACTACACTAACCCACGTCAATTTAGATCTGCCCCTTCTCCTAACATTTCCACCTACCATCAATGTATCGCATCTCTTCACTAATGCCTCTGTTAGTCTCTATTGTATAAAACCAAACCATCTCAATCTTTTTTCTCTCAACTTATCTTCTATCAGTGCTACTCCTATCCATTCACGAATATATTCATTCCTAACTCTGTCTTTTCTAGTCTTGCACACACATCCACATTAGCATCCTCATCTCAACAACACTCATCTTATCTACATATTGTTTCTTAATTACCCAGCATTCCGCCCGATACATCATTGTTGGTCTAATAGCCGTTTTATAAAACTTTCATTTTAGTCTAGTGGGTACTCATTTATCGCACAGTACCCCAGACACACTCCTCCACTTAACTCACTCTGCCTTAATTCTATGGACCACATGTGCTCCAATCTTCCCAAACATTGTGATAATTGATCCTAAATAACGAAAATATTCACTCTTAGATAGTTCTTGGTTCTCAATCTTTACTTCTGCTTTGTTTCCATTGATACTGTTATTAAAATTACACTTCATGTACTCTCTTTAGTTCTGTTATCCTAAATTTTATTCAAGTACTGTTCTATCTTAATTTTCTTACGATTCTTAAGTACTTCTCTCCAAGTCTCCAACTTAGTGTTAACTCCTTCTCTAGTCTCATCCACTAACACGATATCATCTACAAAAAGCATATACCATGGCATATCATCCTGAATATTTCTCGTCAACTCATCCATAACTAAAGCAAAAAGATAAGGACTTAAGGTTGATCCTTGGTGTAACTCCACAGTAATTGAAAATTCACTTGTCTCTCCAACCGGTGATCTAATAGTGGTCACCACACCTTCATACATGTCCCTAATTACATCAATATAACATTTTGTCACCCCTTTCTTCTCTAACACCTACTAGATTATATCCCGAGACACTCTATCATATACTTTCTCAAGATCAATAAAAACCATATAAATGTCTCTTTTCTTCTCTTTATACTTTTCTATTACTCTCCTCAAAAAATAGATCGCTTCCATTGTTGATTTACCAGGCATAAACCAAATTGATTCTCTAACACCTCTGTTATATCTCACAATCGACATTCCATCTCTCTCCCACACTTTCATTGGCCCCGTTTGGTAGAGCTGTGGGAAAGTGATTATAACTTATAGCCTAACAACTTATAGCTTATAGCTGTGAACATAAGCTGATTTTTGACTTATAAATTAAGCTTCTTCTCCCCCACTCAAAGAATAAGTTGATTTTTGACTTACAAAAAGCTATAAGCTGTATTGTTAAGCTGAACCAAACACATCAAAATAGCTTAAATTAAGCTAAAAGCTGAAATAAGCTAGAAATAAGCCCTACCAAACAGGGCCATTATATGACACATTAGCTTAATTCCTCTATGGTTGTTGCAATTATGGACATCTCATTTATTCTTATAGACTGACACTAAAATACTTTTCCGTCACTCCTCTAGCATTTTCCTAATCAATAAAATCTTGCTAAATAACCTTAGTCAACCAAGTAACCCCCTTCTTACCCAAATAAATAAATACAACTTAAGATTTAGTTTTTGAAAAAAAGGGAAATTGAATTGAATTGAAATTAAACAAATTTTCATGAATAATTTTATTTAATAAAGCTTTGTTTAATATAATTTAACTTGTGAGGACAAAATTGAATGACCCCATTACAAAAGTCCTAGAGCCGCCATTACCCCTTGTTGTACTTTTTTTATTGGCAACAAAGGAAATTGTATTAGAGAACATATCAAGGGGGCACAACCCCTTATACAACCAAAAATAGAAAAGAAGGAAAACAAGAAATGAGAAAATAACATAACAAATGTCCAACACTCATTAACAACCCGGGATAAAAAAAATTTAAAAATTAAAAAAAGAAAAAAACCATTCACACCCAATCCCTGATATGCCTCGATGATGCGCCATTTCCACAAAAGATGCTTCTCATCATCTACCATCGACTTCCATAAATCACCATTACTTTCCCAATAACCGCAACAAATTTAACATCTGGATAATTTTCTGTAAACTTTCTTCTACAAGCATCCATAAAAGTAAAAAACAAACTGACATTCTTCTTAGGTAGTAAAAACTTCCCTCCATAATGGCCTTAATGGACCCCTTAGAAAACACCACCTCTTTATTAGTCTCAACCCCATCTCCAACCTTCCCCTTTCGGATTAAGTTGCCCTTCTTTCTTCCTGTAAGCCTCTGCAATATATGGCCTTCCATCATAATATCTATCATAATTAATCACGCAATAAAGTCTATTTAGCTCCCTTTCCTTTCTAGAAAGCTTTTTTCCTTCTTTTTTCATTTTTATCTTACTATCTTCCAAAATCTCATCTCTCTCCGAATTAATTGAACTGATAAGAACTATCTTCTCGAGACTAGTACATGTATCAATCTTCCCTTCCACCTTGTTACCACTATCTGCCAACTCTCTCATCTTCCTAATTGCCTAACCAAATTTGTTAATGACTCAATCAATCTCTGTGATCATTTGTGACAATAAACATTTCTGTTTCGCCACTTTTCCTCTTTTTTAATTAGTAAAAAATACGTATTAGAAACAAAAGAAGCACCAACAGAGTGCTACCTAAGTACAAAGTGTTAGCATATAATATATTAGCCGAAAGTGTTGCATTTTTTATTCACCGAAAGTAGCATTATATTAGGGGGTTGTATTATTCTATGCCCTAAGGGCCTATCTTGTCTCTCTTATAAACCCTAATTTCATCTATAAATAAGGGATGATTTTATATCATACCCTAAGCTGGTTAATCAAAGCTTCATGGTATCAGAGCTTGAGCTCTAGGGTTTCGGCACACCCTCACTGTTGGGTTCGAAACTTACCTAGGTGGATCCGCTGCTGGGTCGATCTTCAGTCGTCGTTGTCACTCTGCTTCATCTTCATCAGCCGGTGGATCATCGGCTTCGGCTTCGTCTTCGTCTTCCGCCTCAGTCGCCGTCGTCCTCAGTTCGTCTTGTCGCCGTCGATCTCCAGCAGTTCTGTCGCTCGTCTCGTCTCTGTCACCGTCGTCTCTACTAGGTATGATATACCTCTGTTTTGTATAACACACCGACTCATACATGTATAAATAAATAAATAAAGCAGTAAATATATATATATATAAAACAAAAAAAAAAAACAAAAACAAAAACAAAAACAAAAACAAAAACAAAAAACAAAAAAAAAAAAAGAAGATTTCTTAATTTTGTTATGCTCTTATAGTGGTCATTGTGCCTGTTCTTTCACCACCACCTTCCGGGTTTGTGATTACCACTAGTTTTGTTGCCGGTTTGGTAGTATTGTATCCATGACAGATTCCTCCAGTGTGTCCCCTTCTTCTCAACCACCAAGGAATGAGAGTCCCATTAAACCTACTACCATGACTGAGAACCCCAACCCTAGTATGAAAATCACCACCTCTCTATTTAATGGTCAGAACTACCTAACATGGTCTCAAAATTTGACTATGTTTTTGAAGAGCAGAGGAAAGATGGGGTATGTTGATGGCAGAATACAGGCACCTAGTACCACTGACTCAGGTTATGACCAATGGGAGATTAACAACTCTTTGATTATGAGTTGGCTTATCCATTCGATGGTTCCAGAACTTGGTGAGGGTTACTTGTCTATGGAGACTGCTCAGGAAGTTTGGGATGCTGTGGCTGTCACCTATTCCCGCAAAGGGAATTTTTCACAGGCATTTGAGTTGCGCCGCTCTATTGAGAGCTCAATTCAGGGAGAGCAGACTGTCCTGCAATATTTCACCTACCTCACCAACGGATGGAAACGCCTTGACCACCTGGAAGACTATAAGCCCGTTTGCCCTGCTGATTCTGCCGGGTACAAGAAGTTCCTCGCACGGGAACGGGTCTTTAAATTTATGGCCGGCCTAAATGTGGAGTATGATCCAGTTCAGGGTCGAGTTCTGGGTATAGACACTCTTCCTTCACTTCAGGAGGCATTTGCCTATGTACAGAATGAGGAGAGTCGCCGGTCTGCTATGATGTCCCCTGTCTCTACTGACCGCTCAGCATTACTGTCTACTCCTCGAGATGGCCTCAGCCTGACTCCCATCCCTCCGTCTGCTGCTAAGGAGTCTGTAGTCTGTGATTACTGCAAGAAGCCGCGGCACACTCGTGAGACGTGTTGGAAGCTTCATGGGACTCCATTCGGGGGTCGAGGTGATCGGTCTAGTTCTCGAGACGGTCGGTCAGGCCAATCTAGAGGACGTGGTTCCTATTCCCGGGCTCATCAGACTAGTGCCGTTGATCCACTTGATTCTAATTCTGCTTCTGTTGGCCAAACTTCTGATACTGAGCTGGAGGATGCTTTGCGCCAATTGTTGGACCGCCGGTCTTCTCCTGCTCTCAGTACAGCTTCCTCATCCTTTGCCCGCTCAGGTAACTTAGCCTCTTCTCCTTGTGCTTTCCTGTGTCATAAGTCTTTGCCTTGGATCATTGATTCTGGTGCCTCAGATCATATGTCTGGCTCCTCTGATCTTTTCTCTGTCTATAAGCCCTCTTCAGGTCAGGACAAAGTTAGGATTGCCGATGGTACTGTTTCTTCCATTTCTGGAAAAGGTTTAGTCCACGTCACTCCTACCATATATCTGTCTTCTGTTCTCCATGTTCCCAATTTTTCTGTTAATCTATTATCCTTGAGTCGTCTCACCCAGGATTTGAATTGTAGTGTGACGTTTTTTCCTGATCATTGTCTTTTTCAGGACCTTGTCACGAGGAGGACGATTGGCAGTGGTAGTGCAGAAAATGGTCTCTACTTCCTAGATCAACCGGACAAACTTGCTTATTCTTCCACCACATCTTCTACTACCCCCGCTGATTTATGGTTGTGGCATCAGCGTCTTGGGCATCCGTCATTTCATTTACTTAAGCATTTATTTCCTTCTGATTTTGCCAATCATCATGTGTCTGACTTTCTTTGTGAGTCTTGTCAACTCGGAAAACAGCACCGAGCTTCTTTTGCTCCCAGTTTGAATAAAAGTTTAGTTCCTTTTTCCTCAATACATTCTGATGTTTGGGGTCCCTCTCGTGTCATGTCTGTAAAAGGTCATCGCTGGTTTGTTACATTTATTGATAATTTTTCTCGTACTACTTGGGTATATCTCATAAAAGATAAGAGTGAGGTTTTCTCTGTGTTTCGCACTTTTCATAAGATGATTTGTACTCAATTTGGGGCCACTGTCAAACTCTTTCGTTCTAATAATGGCGGGGAATACATAGATTCTGGGTTAGGACAATATTTCTCTACTCATGGCATTATCCATCAGACCTCTTGCACCAATACCCCTCAACAAAATGGGGTGGCAGAACGCATGAATCGGCATCTTCTTGACATGGCTCGGTGCATGTGTTTTTCTATGAATGTGCCTCGGCCCTATTGGGGCGACGCTGTTCTCACCGCTGCCCATCTCATTAATCGTCTCCCTACCCAGGTCTTGCAAAAACAGGCTCCTCTTCACGTCCTCCTAGGTTCTCAGTCTTTGTTTTCTATTCCCCCCAAAATTTTTGAATGTGTCTGTTTTGTTCATAATCACTCTCCCTCTCGTGGTAAGTTGGACCCTCGCTCCCTCAAGTATGTTTTCCTTGGTTACTCTCTTACTCAAAAGGGGTATAAATGTTACCACCCTTCTTCTCGTAAGTGGTTTGTATCCATGGATGTTACTTTCTTTGAGTCCCAGTCCTATTTCTTGTCCTCTCCGGTGTCACCGTCCTCATTTCCGGGGGAGCCTATGGTGGAAGTGAGTCCTGTGCTTCCTATGGTGGAACCAGTTGTTCTTGCACCACCCTCTTCTACTAGGACTATAGAACCCACTATCACCAAGGATAAGGTCGGGCATGTTTATATCCGGGACATAGACAGACAACAAGTTAACTGGATACAAGGGACCACTTCTGCTACTCCACTGCCATCTCCTGCTTCTGATGAGAGTCTAGGTAACTTTGAATCTCTTGAATCCATTGATCTTGATGTTCCTATTGCCAAGAGGAAGGGTGTGAGATCTTGTACTCAACATCCTATCTCACAGTTTGTGTCATACTCTCATTTGTCATCCTCATATAGAGCATTTGTGTCCAATATTTCCTCTGTTAGCATTCCTAACCATTTTCAGGATGCTCTTGCTACCTCTGAGTGGAAACTAGCCATGATTGAGGAAATGAAAGCACTTAGGAAGAATGGCACTTGGGAATTGACTGAGTTACCTACGGGCAAACGACCTGTGGGATGTAAATGGGTATATATTGTAAAACACAAAGCAGATGGGTCTATTAAGCGTTACAAGGCAAGACTTGTGGCAAAAGGGTTTACTCAGACATATGGCATTGATTATCAGGAGACCTTCGCACCCGTGGCTAAGATGAACTCAGTCAGAGTACTTCTCTCTCTAGCAGCTAATCTTGATTGGCCGCTTTATCAGTTTGATGTCAAGAATGCCTTTCTCCATGGTGACCTCGAAGAAGAGGTATATATGGACATTCCTCCTGGTTTTGAGGATCATCAGACAGAAGGCAAAGTGTGCAAGTTTCGGAAGTCATTATATGGTCTCAAACAGTCTCCAAGGGCTTGGTTTGAGAGATTCACTTAGGCTATGTTTAAATATGGCTTCAAACAAAGTCAGGCAGATCACACATTATTTGTGAAACATTCCTCACGTGGTAAGACTACAGCACTTATTGTTTATGTAGATGACATAGTTCTTACAGGCAATGATAGTGAGGAAATACCTCTGTTGAAGAAATATTTAGCTAATGAGTTTGAAATCAATGACTTGGGAAGCTTGAAGTATTTTCTGGGAATTGAAGTTGCTCGCTCTAAGGATGGGATATTTATCTCACAGAGAAAATATGTGCTTGACCTATTGAAGGAAACTGGGATGCTTGGCTGCAAGGCATGTGCCACTCCACTGGAACCTAATCAGAAATTGGGGGACGATGAAGGAGGAGAAGTTGTTGATAGGGGGAGCTATCAGCGATTAGTGGGTAAACTCATTTACCTATCTCACTCCCGTCCTGATATTGCTGTTGCTGTCAGTATGGTTAGTCAGTTTATGCATACTCCTCATCAGATTCACCTTGAGGCTGTCATGAGAATCTTGAGGTACTTGAAATCTGCCCCTGGTAAGGGTCTTTATTTTTCAAAGTATGATCATCTTCGTGTGGAAGCCTATACAGATGCTGACTGGACTGGATCAGTAACTGATAGGAGATCGACTTCAGGGTATTGCACATTTGTTGGAGACAACGTAGTTACTTGGAGGAGTAAGAAACAGAATGTGGTTGCCAGGTCAAGCGCAGAAGCTGAGTTTAGAGCTATGGCACAAGGTGTGTGTGAACTTTTATGGATCAAGTTATTGTTGAGTGATCTAGGTATTGATCAGAAGGACTCCATGCGGTTATACTGTGATAATAAGGCCGCCATCAACATCGCTCACAATCCAGTTCAACATGACAGGACAAAACATGTTGAGATTGATCGCCACTTCATTAAGGAGAAACTCACTAGTGGTACCATTTGTACTCCTTTTGTCCAGTCTGGTGAACAACTTGCTGACATTCTCACCAAGGGGGTTAGGAATAAACCATTTCATGACATATTAGGCAAGCTAGGCATGAGAGATATCTTCGCACCAGCTTGAGGGGGAATATTAGCATATAATATATTAGCCGAAAGTGTTGCATTTTTTATTCACCGAAAGTTGCATTATATTAGGGGGTTGTATTATTCTATGCCCTAAGGGCCTATCTTGTCTCTCTTGTAAACCCTAATTTCATCTATAAATAAGGGATGATTTTATATCATACCCTAAGCTGGTTAATCAAAGCTTCACAAAGCACTAAACAAAACGTCGTCTATACATTCACTAATATGAATGCTCTAAAAAAATCCAAATTTGATCCATAGTTGGTTCAACACTACCTGAGAACCAACTATACAAACGGTCACTATACTTTTGAAAAAAATAGAAGTATCAACTCCATCACAAATTCTCATATTGCATTCCTTTCGAATGATCCATATCTTTGCCAAGGGAATGGAACACCAAGACCTCCTCCCAACTCCAACTCCCCTCCAATAGAATAAAAGCTCCATAACAAAATAAGGGGATAAAAGCTAGGATAAAGACCAAAACTCTTGAGCCATCAAGTAAATGGATAAGAAGATGGTCCACCATCTCACCATATCTCTGGCACATGCAGCACCAGTTAAAGTGAATTTGCTTCAACCAATTGAGATTATCAAAGGTGAGGATTTTACCAAATGCCACTTTGGAAGGAACTTTAGTTCCCCAAATCACTCACTCTCCAAGGGAAGGAGATATACCCCCACAACTTGGAAGAAATGTCCCAAAAAGATTGGTCCCACTTTTTTAAAGTAATCAATGATTGCCACCCTTTGTCGGCCATAATCCCAAAAAGATTTGGAAATACCAGCTCCAACCTCTCCTCCACACACCAAAGGCAATGCCAAAACAAAATCCTCAATATATTACCAACTAAGAAGCACGGACAAGCACATATGATACGACACAGACACACTACTAACATGCGAATTTTTAAAAAATGTACTGCATGACATGTTGGTGACAAGCACAAAATTTATAATTTTGTATGTTTATTACATGGCATATATAAGAATAAACAATTAATATATGTTATATATGAATATATAATTCAAAGATAATAATTTTGAAATGAAAAAAATAGGTATAAATTTCTATTTGGTTGAGTTCCATAATATGTTTTCTAAAAAAAAATTCAAAAGTTAGTTTGTGAAAAAATTGAAAAACAAAAACAATTATTTTCATATGGTTGCTCTTTTTCAGGGTGAAAATCATTTTTTTAAATTCAAAAATACCTTCTTTTGTGTTTATTTTTGTCAAAATAGTTCAAATTTTACCAAAAGAAAATTCAGAAAACAAATTCTAAGAACTCAATCAAATAGGGCTATTTTTCTTTTATCATTAGATTCCAAATTAATTTATTTAAACTTGTAATATATTTCATGTTTGTCTATAGACACGTGTTCTCCAAGTGTTTGAAGCGTGTCCGAATCTATAAAGTTTTTAAAAATAGTTGGACATGGTTAGATGTGTGTCCAATATCTTTCTTTATGTTTATTTTTGTCAAAGTAGTTCTAATTTCTTTTTTTTTTTCTTTTTCTTTTTTTAAGCCGACCCCATTTAATGAGACTTAAGGCTTGGTTTCGTTTCGTTTCATTTCTAATTTTTTTAAAACAAATTCTAAAAACTCAACCAAATAGCATATGTTTGATTTCAGTTTTCTGAATTCAATTTTCTAAAAATTGAGTTCTTTGTTTTTCGTGTTTTTTTTGTTTTTAGTGAATATTTTTAAAATTTTAAGCAATTTTTTTACTTTTTTAGTTGTACCTTACTTAGATGTATCTAAATAGTAAATTATTAGTGAAAAAATATTTTTTTTAATTAATAAATACACAAAAATACGAAAAATGTACTGAATTTTTGTATTTTTGGTATTTAGTGAAATTTTGAAAGATTTTTTTCACAAATATTATACTTTCTAAGTATATTTATGTTAGGTGTGTTTAAAAATTAAAAAAATTGCTTAAAATATTTTTAAAATTCAATAAAAACAAAAAAAAATGAAAAATGAAAAGTAGAATTTTCTAAAAAAGTGAATTCTGAAAAGTGGATACAAACAGGGTGGTTTTTCTTTTATCATTAGATTCCAAAAAACTTATTCGAACTTGTAATGTGTTTCATTTTTTCTTAAGCAATAGACACATCGGAAGCGTGTTCAAATCTTGAAAGTTTTTAAAAATAGTTGGGCAAGGTTGGATGTGTGTCCAATAGGTGTTGGGAAGTGTTGGATGAGTGTCACTTCATGTTGGGTCCGACACAACATACTGTCTTATTAGAAGTGTTTGTGCTTCTTAGATTACCTACCACATACCTCACATGGGACTGGAAATCACCCCAACTGTGTCTAATACCCTTCCAAAGTAGCAATCTATAACACAGCAATACCTCTAAGGACATCCAATGCTCCCACAGACACCTATATTTTGCCTTCACAACACTTCTCTACAACTTATTGTACTCACAAACATTTTCCACAACCACTTTTCCAGCAAAGCTTGATTAAAAGTTCTAAGACAAATCCCCAAGCCTCGCACCCTGATAGGGAGCAAAAACAAAATCCCATTCCACCAGGTGATATTTAAATTCATCACCCAGCCCTCCGCACAAAAAATTCCTCAGCCAACTTTTCTAATATTCTCACCTATGAGAGAGAAATGGTTAACACTGACATGAAGTAGGATGGTAGGCCAAAGAGAGCACTCTTGATCAAAATAAGCCGACCACCCTCGGATAGATATCGTTGCTTCCACACTGCCAACCTCCTCTAAAATCTATCAATGACTGAGTCCTACACGTTTAGCATTGAAAGAAGAATCCAAACGGAAGCCCAAGATATGAAAGTGGAAAAGACACCACCCCTACAACACAAGGCAGTGTTTGGGAAGTGAGGTATGAGGCTATTTTAGCCTCATTCAAACAAATAGCCAAAAAGCTTTACTGTATCTGAGGTTTGGCACATGGTTCATGACTGTGCTAGACAGAGGGTGAAATTACAATTTTGCCCTTTTAATTTTTGACCAACACACTAACTCAACATTCCAACACACATGGGCAATTTGGTCATTTCTTATCCCAACACATCAAATCAGCACGTCAGCAACAACTTTTTAGGGGTAATTTGGTTATTTTTTATCCCAACATCATTTCAAACACATTTTCCAATACAACATTCAAACAAAAAATTCAACCCATTTTTCCAAACACAAAAATTAAAATAGCCTACTAAAATGGCCAAATAGCCTAAAAATAGCCACTTCCCAAATGAGGCCACAAAATGGAGGGAAGACATGAAAACTCAAGACAACCTCAAAGCAAAGGAGGATATATCTAAGGTCGGGCGGAATCAGGCGGATTGAAAGGTTGTCTAAACCCAACCCAACCCAATTTGTGTAGAGAACTGTCCAGGCTCGCCTAAGCCCAAATTGTAACCTAAGGGTGTTTTTACAAACCCGCCTTGAGTTATGTCCAAATTGCCCAAGTTGCCCAAATTGCATATAAATTTGATTTTTTTTTTTTGTGCATGTGTGTGCAACTAAATTAATTAATTTGTTAAAATTAGACTTTATTTACATTTTTTATATAAAATCATTAATAACATCAAAACAAATCGTTTATATAATGTGAGAGACAAGAATTGAAAAACCAATGTACAATTATAGTGGTCTTTACAATTTCATAATCAGAAACGAGAAATGTATGGTTTTATGTTGTGTTACTTATATATATGATATATATTTAATATGATCTAACAATCCAAATTAATTTAACATCATCCAGTGGCTAATAATTTTTATATATATAATTCGGGTTTCGGGTTGCTCAAACTGTTTGATGTCTTCGCCCAAGCCCTCCCAAATTTAGTTCAGACTTCAGAATTTTTGTTTAAATCCACACCTTATTCAAAAATATTTTGCCAAAACTCTACAAAAAGTCAGGTTAGGCTCGAGTTTCTCAGGATGAACCCACCCAAGTTGTACCCCTAATCTAACATAATCCAACCAATGAGGACTAATGCCATAAAAAATGACAGTATCATCTACAATAACAAATATGACATCAACAGAGCATCCTCATTGACCTCCCCACCTCAAAAGCCTTGCTTAACACCTCCATCCCCAAAACGAAAAAACAAACAAGGGACAACATGCTTATCTTAATTGTTGGTTCAACTTATGCGTGGCGAAAAAGGGACAGTAGTCTCAACTCTCCTATTGCAATCCTGAGATGACTAAAAAGAAAAAGAAAAAAAACACATTATTCTACCCAACAAATAATCAAGAGAACCCAGTCAACATGATCATGAGCTTTCTCAATGTCAGGCTTGCAAATCATCTTGGAATGCCAATCCTTAACCAAGAGTCCACCCCTTCATTGGCATGCGACACTGCATACAAATCTAATGACTGCCAACAAAAGAAATAGGGGAAGGCAAGACCTCCTTCAAACACCTAGCTAACACCTTGGCCAAAATTTTGTAAATTCCTCCAATCAGGTTACTTTTGTGTCAGCCTTCTTAATAATTGAGAGACCTTTAAGAAGTGCAACCGTCCCCAATAGCCTACCATTCCCCCTATAAGCACAACCCACCGCACCCTCTCTATAATCTAAACCCATAGTCTCCCCCTTCCTAAAAGGAACTATATTTGATTCCATAAAATCCCTCTTTCCATCTGTAATAAAATCATTCCTTTCCCCCATCTTTTTTCCATTAAAACAAAACCTCCCTTATAATCTGATGAACTCCAAAATTCCCCTCTACCTTCGGAAAAACACTCAATTCCCTTACATGAATCCATTTGGCATATATGCTTCCTTTCATCATAATTCAACCTATTCATATATGCCCCAATGTCCCCTCTCCATAATCTAAACCCACAGCCAACCCCTCCCTAAGAAAAACAATCTTTGATTCCATAAAAGCCCTCTTCAGATCTGTAAAACCTCTCTTCTAATTTGATTAGCTCCAAAATTCCACTCTACCTTTGGAAAAACACTCAATTCCCTTTCATCCTCTCACACAGCTCCCTTACATGAATCCCTTTGCCATATACGCTTCCTTTCATCATAATTCAACCCATTCATCATATCCCATTGCACCAAACTGAACTATTCTCCTCAAATTTCCAAAAGTTCATCATCATTTCCATTTCCATTTCCACGAATAAAAAATTGTTGATCCAACCCCTTGGAGTCCAGAATCAACATTAATTCCACAATCCCATGCAAGTTACCATCATTTGTTGCCCCATTCTCCCCACAACTAGAACGAGAAACAAAAAAAATTTACAGATGTTTCCTCACATGACAAATCACCCTCGAGATAAGGCCCAACCCATTACCAAATTGCTCAAAATTAATTAAAGACTTAGCTATTACCCCATTATTTCTTGATTGAACCAGGCCAATCCATTAAAATCTCCTAACCAACTACCAATAGATCTGATACGTGACCCAACAAAGTTAAATTTCTATCTATTGGACTCACCCATAACCTGAGCCTTAACTTTAACCTTACATGAGCTTGAAGAACTCCTTTGTCCACTGAACTCTCATGTAATCTAGGATAAAGAACCAGAAAAATCTTGACTGGGCTTTGAATTTTATCCCCACTATTCTTCACTATGGGGCTTTTCTTAACCTCAGCCCAACATTGCTTTTTATAACCCAAACCCAACTCGCATGGCCATTAGGCCTTTGAGTAAAAGTCCTTAATGGGTTGCAACCCAACTCATACACTTGAATAAAGACCCTTACCAACAAATCTATGCTACCAACGCAACTAGATCTTGCCCACTACAAATTAAAACCAGACTTATAGGATCTTCCATGGATACCTGGCAAAACCGTTTATCTTCCCTTTCCTCTTGAACAATCCATCCATTCATTGTCAATAGAACCTAACCTACCCCCACGTTCCTTAATACTATAATCACCATGCACCACCATCTTTCACTTCTCCTTCAACTCCAAAACACCATTTCTGACCCCATTTCCATAGCGAACCCCGCTTCTATATCCCTGACTACCCCACCCCAAACCAAAACTCGAATCTCCACCAATTTCGGACCTCCAACTGTCAGCGTTCAGATCATGAATGCACAATTGTAGTACCACAAATCTCCAAAAACACCTTTTAATATATCGCAACCATGAAACATCCCCTCCATCCTAACGCCACCATCTCTGTAAATAAACCCTTGCATAACCAAGTCCAAAACCCTATGCCCATGCTTCAATCTTGAAGTGAAATAAAATAAAAAAAACCCTCATAAATCTTCAGATCTAAACATGAATTGCAATAGTCTTAGGTTTCATCATTTTATCCATTTAATGGCTCACATTTCCTCTAACTTAAGACTCCACAGATTATACTATTGCAATTCAATTACGACTTTCAATCTTTTTAGCATCGTAGTTAAGTGTTTTTCTCAGCCTTAACCAGTACCAATAATTGAATTTCCAAACCAGCTAAATAAGCACCTAGATGTTGATGCATATCCAGTTATGTTGTCAAACACCATCTACCAATAAAATTGTCCACCTTTCTTGTAAAATTCCAAAAAATTAATTCACATATAGGTACCAATAAAAAGAATTATGATACAGAACAGAAAACCAGAATAAATAGAATCTTAGGATAGTTACCGAAGTGGAAATAGTCTTTTTGCCATAAGTTGCCCGAACAAGACATCTGTACTCAATTTCGTCACCAGCCGCTGCCATTTTTTTCCTCTTGGGCTTAGACTTCATGGATGCTATAAAGACAAGAAACAAAAGCATAAATCAAAATAGCCTGCTAAGTCATGCAATGATGAATAACAAACAAAGATGTAGAAGAAGAAAAATTTACAGCGTTTGAGAGTAACCCAAACAGAGCCTTTTTCTGTGCTGCGCTCAAACATGCTAGTAAGCTCATTGAGAAATGGGTCTGGCTGTAGAAGTACCTACAAAAGCAATGGAAAACAACACAAAGTCATTGATACAAAATAAATAAATAAAACCTATATAGTCAATCTTAACCAGAAGCACACTAAGTTTAAGTGGAAGACATGAAATAAAAGAAGGATAATTAATAACTAACTGTACATTAGTGCCGAATGGTATAAAATTAATAAAATCTTTATGTATAATTTGCACCAAGGATGGCCCAAGGGGAAGCAGGCTTAATATAATACTAATAGTTTAGAATGTTTTCAAATTATATATGTTCGTCTCCACTAAATTTTTTTCTGAAAAATAATAGTGCCATTGTAGGCCTTGGTGTATTCTTGCGTCTGTCCCAAATTCTCACCACTTAGCCGATATTTAATAAGCCCAGTTCTATTCACACTCCTCTTTTATACAAAAACACTATATTGTTTGTCTTTATTCTACAAAATTACAATAAAATTATCTTTTCTCTCTCACACTTTAGAGTGGTTTAGAGTGTTTTGCAAATTAAAAGTAAAGAATGGAATTTTTATTATTTATTTATTTATTTATTTATTATTATTTTTTTTTATTTATTTATTTTTATTTTTTTGGTAAAAAAAAGGGAGTGCGAATAGTAACACCCTTTAATAATTATTTGCATCAATTATACAGACAACTGCAAAGTGTTTTTAAACTAACCACAAAAAAGTACACATAAAAATTTCAATAACAGTGGGAAAATCACACAATTGCTTGTGCAGTGAAGAAATCACTTCATTCATCTTAAGAACAAAAACTATTGGTAACAAGGATCCTTTTCAGCTGTGAATATGATCATGTAAAAAATCTACTATTTCAATTAAGCAATTCACTTTAAGGTTTTGATAAAATTGAATACCCAATTATTATTATTATTATTATTATTATTATTATTATTATACAAAGTTTACTACAAACAAAACTTATCGCTTCTGAAGATTGACTCAGAGCAAAAAATATAATGGACGAAATGAAATCGACATCAATTCATTACATACACAGTAATCAAGAGCGTGTGTGTATACCTTAGAAATACAAGAATACACAAGAGAGTGATTACCATGGCGAAACCTCAGTTGGAGACTCGATCGCAGAGGCAAAACCCTTAATCCTCTACCTCGCTCGACTTCACACGATCACGGGGAGAGAGAGAATTGTGACTCGTACAGACAGAATGACTTCCATCATATTATATATATAGGGTTCTTCTGCAAGTTTTTTTTTTTTTTTTAATTTTCTTTTTCTTTCTTTTTCTTTTTCTTTTTCTTTTTATTTTTTATTTTAGACAAATTTCACTTTACTGGATATACTTTTGCTCATGTAGGGATTACTCTCTCTCATTTAAAAATAATTATATAACCCTTATATTCTTGTAAACTAAAGTATATCATTAAAATTTAACTTATTTTAATAGAAACGCGTGCTAAACATAAAAGGATTAGGGAAATGTTTTGTAGCTCGAAACATTTTGCCCCGAATGGCTCGAGGGAGAAGACGCAGAGAGAAGCAGAGGGAGAGAAAAAGAGAAGCAGAGGGAGAGGGAGAGAGAGAAGCAGAGGAGAAGAGAGAGAGAGAGAAGACGATCGTCGCCCCTCCCAGCCGCCGATCGTCGCCCCTCCCAGCCGCCGATCGTCGCCCAGCCCAGCCCCGCCGCGGCCTCCGACTGCCGTCGCCCCGCTTCCGCCTCCTCTTCCCCCGAATATTATGCCCCCTCCAGTCCTCCTCCTCCTCCTCCTCCCTCCTTCCTCCTCTTCCTCCTCCTCCTTTCTTCCTTCTTCTTCCTGGTCTTCGTTCTTCTTCTCAAAAAAAAAAAAAAAATCGAGCCATTCGGGCTCCCCGTTTTCAAGCTACGTAGCACGATTGAAAGGATTATTATATATGTTTATTTTCAAATTTTTAGAAGTAAATCATACATTAAATAAAGCACATGAAGTTAAAGTGCACTTTGCTTTAGACAAATGATAAAAATATCCGTAATTCACACCTAAGTAACTTACATACAGGGATATTGTAGTATTTTTTATTAAATTGTTAATGGGCCTAATGATATATTTTAGTTCATAAATCACAAGGGATTATGTAATTATTTTTAAATGTGAGAAGTGATCTACACATGAGCCAAATCACAAGGTAAAGTGAAATTTTCCTTTTCACTTTTTATGCATCCCATTTTTATGTTTGGACACCTTATTTTATTTCAAAAAAAATTACAATTCAGCCTATTTTACTAAAAATATTTACAAAGTCATGGGGTCTAACTCTTTTCTTCTATGTAAAAAAAAAAAAATACAACAAAAGTTGCATCCCAAAAGATTCTCACATTTTGGTAATTTTTCTCACCTTTTCCAATTAAATAGTAGTTTTCCTTTTCATTTTTAAGGTAAATTGTTCACATATACATTATGTTCAATTGTTTATTTTCAAACAACTTCTTTTGTTTGAAAAATTATGGTTGAACATTTCATTTTGTTCAAAAATTTATATTCAGAAAGGACATAAATAGTGTGTATTGAGATTTTTTATAGTAAGCAAGTAAAATTATCATATGTTTAATATTTTTTTAGGGTAAATGACACTTTCAATCTTGTATTTTTGACCTAAATGTTACTTTGGTCTCTATTATTTTAAATCGAATATTTTAATCCCTTTACTTTTAAAATAGGTTCAATTATTTTAAGTCAATCTCACAAGGTGTCAATGTAGAAAAAATTAATCCTTGACCTATTCTCCCTTTATTTTTTTCACTTTGTTGGCCAGCCTATAAGGAGAGAAAAAGAGTTTGAGAGTTACAACAAAAAATAAAATAAACACTAAGGAGAGATGAGAAAAAGAGAAGAAGAAGAAGAGTGAAAAAGGAAGGAAACTAGGAAGCTAGCATAACTAAGTCACACTCACCCTATTTTCTTCTCCAACCTCATTCCTCTTTCCTCTTTCCTCTTTCTCATTCTATCTTCAACATGTCATTAAATAAATGTAATACGATGATATGCATGGCAAATGTGTTGGGTGTTGGGGATTTGCATGAAAATAGGGTTTGGCATGCCTTCTTCTTCTTTTTCCTACACAATTGGTATTTTCCCCTAATTTTAAAAAATATCAAATCTTCATGAACTCTAAATCTTTTTTTTATGGGGAGATATTTGATGTGTGTAGAGTATGTGTGAGCTGTGGTGGAACCTAAAAAATTGTTTTGATAGCCTAAATGCCTATTTCAAATTTTTGGCCCAAAGTTTCTAAAAAAAAAGAAGCTACCTTCTTGTACTTTCATAAAATTCCAGAAAAATCTTCTCATGTTGGTTTTTATGTCAAAAAGATAGATTTTTTAGTCCCCTTTCCAACAAGATTTATTTGAGCAAAAAAGTAGTTTGAGAGAAAATATATTTTTCCCAAAGTGTGACAAATCTGGACATAGTCTAGTAAATTAGGAAAATCTTGAGTTTTCAATATGATATCCTAATTTTACAAATTGGAGATGAATTCAGACTTCTTGTTTTATATTTCTCTCGAATATTAGCCTCTAAGGAGACCTGGAAGTTTGTTTACCAATTTATTCTTTTTGTCTTTGAAAATCTAAATTGCTGGAAATTCATGTACTAATGTGTGTGTTGGTTTTAAGTGTTTCCAATAACTTGTTGTAGGCACCCCATTTTTACTGCCCCTAAGACTTGGGCGCTTCATTCCGAACACTTGATGATGAAATATTATACTGTGCAATCTTTTCGAATCTTTAGCAAAGGAATTCAATTTTGAGCTTCAAACCCAAACATTGTACCCTATTTGGACCAAAACCTGCTTTTTTAGCCTAACCATTCAAAAAGCAGCAAGACCAAAAGTTGATCAGCATGCCATTTTTTTGGGCCGACCGACCATGTTCTACGAAGTAAATATTTTGCAGCAGCAGGTTGCTCCCATGCATGGGATTTGGCCAGCTGCTATCTTTTGAAAATATTTCCATTGAAGGCGGTTGAAAATCTATTAAAAAAAATTAAAAAAAATAAAAAAATAAAAAGACCACTTGACCTCGGAGTTTAGGGTTAGAACAATTTCCCAAAGGCTTGGAAGATTGCCCAAAGCATCTTTACACCCTCTTGAATATAGATACACTATAGATACACCATTGAAGCTCAAATTTGAAGCTTTTTGCTAAAGTTGTGAACCTTATTTCAGATAATTGAGAGTGTATGAATTGAAGTTTGTGAATCAAGAAGCTCTTCCTCTTTTCAAGAGGTTGATCTTTGAACTCTTTTCATTGTCTTTTCTTTTATCCTCTTGTTCTTCATCCTCTGTTTTAAACACTGATTTTCAGAGTTGTTTTACGCTTAAAAATGTTCTTGTTTCTCTCTCTCTTCTTCAAAGTTGTTATGAACTCTCTTCTAGTTCTATCTTTGAAGCATGGAAATGGATGTCTCATCCATATTCTATGATCATCACATACTATCTTGTGATGTTTGATGATTTATGAAGTATGTCCATCTCTTTCTTGAAGTAACTTCATGATAGGAAAGAGGTATGTAGAATAGTCTTGCTTTTCGTTGTGTTTAGTAAAGCCTTTTCCTATCGCTTCTAAGATCATGCAACAACTTTGCGATAGTTGATGATTTGAGAAACAAATCTACCCTTCCCTCGAATATCTTCATGATAGGGAAAAGCAGAAGGGATAAACATCCTTTAGAAATCCTCTGTCTTGCTCTATCCCAATTCTGTTGCAGCAAGTTTTCCTCCAGAAATAATATCCGGCCGACCACCATCTTGTACGGCCAACCATCTCATTAGGCCGGCCAACCACTTTATTTCTACGGTGGTGGTGGTTTTTCAACAAAACAGAGCAGATCCGAAGGTCCAAAACAGAACTGTTTTTCTAACTGCGAATAGGGCAGTTTCTGGCAACAAACATAGAGGTTTCTGGAGGATGTTATTGCTTGTGCACACGCGATTCCCCGCCTTTCATTCAATTCCTTTAGATTAGTCGCTTTGAAATTCATATTTGTAATAATTAGTTTGTTTTGTAATAATTAGTTAATTAGGACATTCGGACCCTCTTGTACGAGAAAAAATTTGTAACACTTGATGTATGTCTTCCAACCTCCATTTTTTTCTTTCTTTTATTTACATGCTTACTGTGGTTGTACAAAACATCATGTTTTTGTTTCATATCATTTCCATGCCTTGTATCCATTTTATCATGCATTAAGATTCGGCTCATCACACTTGATATCGTTAAACATTTCCTACTTGATTATGTGCACTACCTCATGCTTTGAGTTGATTCACATGTCATATTAGTAACTGAATCTAGTAGTTGCATTTTCGTATGCGTTGCATTATTAGCCATTTTTTCATATTAGGATCTTGCATGTTTTCTAACTACCTTCTTTTCTTTGGCTTGCCACAGTTAAGTACAAGGTGAGCATTTTTTTGCTTTAGCATATTATATGTGTGTTTGTGTTACCATGTTGAGCATACTACCATGAGGCTACTTGCTTACTTGAAATAATTCTATGAATGCCTGTGGATGGAGGGTATTTTTCTTAAATTGTAATGATTTTGATTGTTGTACATATGAGCTCGCTTTTCCTTTGAGTTGCACATATTCAAAAACTCTTTTCAAGAAAACATGAAATCAAAGCATTCCAAAGTAAATGACGTGGTCTATACTTGTTTGCTTCACATAGTAATGTTAGTATATTAAATAATTAGAACATGAGCATATATGTCCATAAAATTCACATCATGATTTAGTAAAGGCCGATCTTTAATTGGGTGAGTGGGGTGCTCAATTCATGACCTTCCCCTCTCATACCTAAGTTCCCGAACCGAGACACCTTGGTTTTGACGGACAAGTGGCCTTTGGCATGAGTCACGGGTTTTCTAATTTTTTCAAAATATTAGGTGGCGACTCTGAAATATGGCAATGCAATCCATTTTTGACATCTCTAATGATTAATGGATTTTCTAAGATTGCTGGATTTGGACTCTTATGCGTTTTTCTATTTCACATTGCACTTGTGAAATCAGATTCAGAACCATGGGAGTCCAAACTGTAGAGAAATCGTATCCGAGAAGACTAAACCCTTTCGAGGAGTGCGAAAAACCAGCTACAGTTTCTGGCGACTCTATTGGGAAAATTAAAGAACTTGACTTGAACTTCATGATATAAACTTTTATCTACATATATATGTTCTTTGCATTGTATTTGCATAGTGCTCATAAGTCACTGTGTTTATCATCTGATATCCTGGACGGCTTGCCAAAAGCTTGTCAAAAGGCTGGACGAATGTAGGCAATGTCACGTTAGAAACACAACACTTGGATCTGGGTTACCACCGTACTGTTTGATCCTCCTTTCACTTTTCGGTGTTAGGTGTGAGAGGTATATTAGGTAATCTTGCCGAGGCACCATTTTGACCAATTGGCCTAGTGTATATAGTAAGCTCTAGTGACTTTTCCAAAGTAGGACAAGATGCTCTCCCACATTCAGGATGTTGTGATACCACTTGTTTGAAATAGTGGAACTCTAGATCATGCCAAAGCTAGGACAGTGTAACCCTACCTCCTCATAGGGATGTTTTTGCTCTCTTTATTTACTTTGTTCTATGCAGATGGGATCTATACACGGGTTCTTGATATTAGTGGTGCAATTATATCAGTTTGTGGAGCAGAATTCAGTGGGGAGCACAGTCATTCAGCTATGATCATATCTGTTATAGTGAAATTGGGCTGAGGTGCTATCTGTTTTTGACTCTTTTGCTAGGTAGTCCTGGAACCATAGCTTTAGAAGGTTTTGATATCCCCTAGGTACTCTGGACTTGTGTTGGTAGACTTTGCAAGGTCGAAGATTTAGTTCAAGGGCAGCCAGTGTTTGCTTCACTTTCGCCGATGACAAGACGAAGAAAAGCCAGACAAGGTTCACCGGTTCCACTGTTCCGGCATTCACCAGTTAGATCGCGTTTGTTCAGTTCATCCCTGGCAGAATCATCTGCTCCTATCATGGTTCAGTCTCTGACAAATCAAGAGGATTTACTAATCCGTCTTCAACAATTAGTAGATTCACTCCAGCATGATATGGCCCAACAAATTGAGATATTACAAAAAATGATAATTCTCCTACTATTCAACTTTAAAGACCTCCATGAAATTGGGATTCAAATCGAGGATGACATCAGACAAGGGATCATTGTGGAAGGTAATGAGCCTATGAGAAAGAATGTTGTTCGCAATTCCAATGCTACTACTAGTGGTAGCACAGCTGCGAAATGCTCAGAAGTTAACACTGTCAACAGTCCCATCAAAAACCCTTTTGCTGATAACAGCCTCAAACCAACCACTTCAACTCGGCCCCAAGTCCAAAATTTCCATCCTCTTTATATGGATCTCTCTCAAGCCTTAAAAATTCTGCTAGAAAAAGGACACCTAGAGCTCCTAGAACCCCAACCCCTCTCAAGTCCTCTTCGACTAAGATATGACCACACTAAATACTGTGTCTATCATCAACAACATGGTCATGATACAAACCGTTGCATCCGCCTCCGTCATAAGATTCAAGATCTTATTGACGAAGAGATCATAACTTCACCAAAAAGACCTCATGCCACCGCTAACCCATTACCTCCACACCTCAACCTAATCCTTACACTGCTATTCACCTACAACCCCAGCATATACATCACCCTAGTCCATTTACCCAAGCTTGAGGTATTCATTCCAGGAAGCAAGGACTTATGTATGATGGATGCACTTGAACCCTAATCATCTCAAACCCCAAAACTTGAACTCCATAATACCCTAATTCTAGTCCAATCCACTCCAAGGAACCCAACCCAACCAATGCATCAAGACCAAGTTGGTTCAAATACATCGTAGGCACCAATAGCCAAACCCACTACTTCTGAGCTGATGAGCATGATTGAAGCTGTCACAACCTAACCCTAGGGGCTTAGGGCTGGAATCGCAACTTACTAATTAATTCTAATCTTAACAAATTAAATAGAGCAAGCGAAGGCAGAATGGTAGAAAGAAAATAATAAAACAGAAAATTAACTTCATTCTACTATTTTGATAAAAGAAAATACATCTACAGGGCTTTTATTATTTTATTATTCAGTGACCAGCCATCAATTAAAAACAAAAAAACAAAAGGGAGAAAAAAAATAACAAAATAACAAATCAGCATCAAATTCTTGTGCAGGTTCAACTACACGAGGTTACGGTTCTCCTTTACATCTCATCACTTGAAAAGGTAACAGCTATAAACACACATCAGAGTGAGAAATATTATGTCAAGAGTATAGGGGACACAAAATAACTATGGATGGTTATTTAAGCTAAAACCATTAACATAACTTAGTTTGAATAACCAAATTAGTTAAGTGGTAGAAACTGAAATACAGAAATTATGTAAATAAATAACCATAACCATGGTACAGAACAGAACAGAGGTCACTGGAGTCACAGTCAAAACATAGGTCAATAGATTCATGACAAACAGAGGGGACCACAAGGTAACCAATCAGAGGCCAATGGTTTATTTAAGTCCCCCAAGGCATAGGACTCCCATGGTGGTACTTATAGAAAATAATTGCTTATGAAATCATTGTCAAATAATTTCTAAAATTTAAATAAACATATCCATGGGTTTCAATTTAAGCAAATAGAGTTCAAAAAATAATCAACGTAATTGAAATATTAATATAATTTATAAACCACAAATTGCATAAAATAAATTATGGTAACTCAAAACATACGTAAAATATATTATAGTGACTCAAGGTATAATACAACTCACCTCTATATTAATTCTTACTATTTCCTTTCTATTTCCATTGGTTTTTCGGCCCTTCCTTTGCTCTCTTTTCTATTGATGCCCTTTTCTTTTTTTCTTTTTTTTCTTTGTTTTCCTTGGTACTAACTTCACAGCCCCCCCTATTTATATACACATGGCTAGGTGATGACTCATCCTACTCTAATGACCCTAAAGTGATGAATCACCTCCCCCCTAATCCTAGACGGTACAGATGGCTCCAATTCCATCTCCTCAACAAATTTGCAAATCTTCTCAATTAATTGTTGCTTAATTTGCTTAACTTGAAAACTATTAATCATATTTGTTTTTTTTTTATTTTATATCATCTGTAAGTCTAATGTGGCCCAACTAGTATTATAATTCCATATTTGCGTTAATTTGGCCCGAAATAATTAATCACATATTTGATAACCCAATACCAAATTAGATTTATATATTTATTTATTATTATTTTAAATTTGTTGTTCTCGTGGTGTTAATTAAACATTTAGGGTGTCATAGAAGCTCTTTAGAGAACTGTGACAGATTTAGCCTTTGGGATCTTGGCTTCATCATCGACCACATCACATGTCAGGAATTTGACTTCAACAAGCTCCCCAATCTTGGGGCGAGCTGCAATTGGAAAAGGGCCAACCCGAAGCTATCTCAAGTCTGGGTGATGACATGTCAACAACAAATGGGCATCGTCCCGATATAGCCACCCAATCCCTTGGCAAAGCTGAAGCAAGTGGCAAGAAAAAGGCCGGGGCAAGTATTGATTCTTATACACATCTTCGGTGGGCTATTGAGATTTTGAAGGTCCAAGGGCTGAACAAGCAGCAAGTGCTTGCAGTTGTTACAAAGACTATGGATGACACTTTTGTCGCTCAGGTTGGGGCATTTTGAATCAGGGAGGTAAGCCATGAAAATGGATGCCTTACCAAAAACACCCCTTTCAGCTCTAATCTTACACCCTTAAGAGATCTCCAAACCCAGTCAACACCTGCTGACCCCTCTATTAATACTTTCAAGACTAGTAGTCGCACCTTCAATCCCCTTTACATGGCCTTGTCCAAAGCTCTCTAAATCCTCATAGGACAAGGCCATCTCAAACCCCTTGACCCTTGGCCTTTCCCTAATCGCCTTCCAACCAGTCATGATGCTGCCAAGTATTGCACCTTCCATCAATAACTCGGCTATGATACTAACCATTGTTTTTGTCTTCGCCACGAAATTCAAGACCTGATTGACAACAAGGCCATTGCCCCACTAGGTCCTGCGAAGTCTATCGGCGCTGGATCAATGAACTAAAGAGATAATGTAGCTCGTTCTGTGATCGGAAATGAACCACCTACTGATGGTTAAAGGTTTAGGGTGTGTGTATTTACTGAGCATTTCAAACTCATGACTTTTCATGCCAAGTGAAGAAGGGTATGATATAGAAAATGGTATTGTCGAAGCATTCGAAGAACCATGGCTACCTTAGATGTAGAATTTATTTTGTTTTATGAAACAATAGGTTTTGTAATATTTTTTTTAATATTCGAACCTTAATCTATAATTATCATACTTAAATTTTTTATTTTGTGATTATTTCTTTTGTATCGTCATATTACACTAGTTAAAAACCCTATTGTACCTTATTTATCACCATGATGTCCCGATTTTTTGGATTTCACAAGTGACCAAATTGAAACTAGATTATTCAAATAGAAATACTAGGGACCAAAGTGAAATTTTGGTTAAATTATAAAGGTGAAAAGTCTAATTTATCTCCTTTTTTTATTATAATTCCACCTCAAACTTAAATTATTAAAAGGAACAAAATTATCATATGTTTGGACACTCACCAACCAACTCTATCTCCATCTCCAACCATTATTATTGTCACCTCTTACACTTTCGATTACAACTACAAGCATCCCCTGCCATTCTATATTTTCCTCAGATATACCACTGAACCTGGATGGAGACCGTTATTTTGGTTAGATATGCCACCAAACTAATATCAAGTTCGGGCTTCGTGGATCATGGAGGCAATATGAATTGTGCTCCTTGGTAATTTGTGGATCACTGGGGCAATATGAATTGTGTTTCCCTTGGTAATTTATGGAACATGAGGGTAGGAAGACTTGCGCTTCCCTTTGGTAATCAGTGGATCTCAAAGGCAAGATGAATTGCATTTCCCCTTGACAATCGATGAATCTCGAAGGCAAATTGAATTGTGCTTTCCTTCGTAATTGATGGATCTTGGGGGTGTAGACACCCTATTTTGACCACCTTTAAGACTTGGGCGCTTCACTCTAAACACTCGATGATGAAATGTTACGTTGTGCAATCGTTCGAAACTTCAGCAAAAAGATTCGGTTTCAAGCTTTAAAACCTAAACCTTGCACCCCCTTTGGACCAAAACCTTATTTTTTCTAGCCTGACCACTCAGAGAACAGCTGGCCAACAGACCATTTTCATTGGGCCAGCCGTACATCCTCATGACTGGCTGGCCATGTTTAGCGAAAGTAGATATTTTACAACAGCCAGCTAGTCTTGTAGCTCGACTTTTTCGCGCCCCCTTTCAGAAGTTTGAATGAAGCCTTATAGTTCAGACCCCCGTGGTTTTGAATCTAATCTCAAAAGTGCAATGTGAAATTGATAAACACCAAAGAGTCTAAATCTGACAAATCGTTTGGAAAATTGATTTTGAATAAAAAAATGTCAAAAATGACTGCTTTTCTAGATACAAAGTCACCACCTAAATATTTTATTTTGGGGAAATTTAGGAAACCCATGACTCGTGCCAAAGGCCACATGTCCGTCATCACCAAGATTGTCTCGATTCGGGAACTTAGGTACGAGAGGGGAAGATCATGAATTGAGCACCCCGGCTCGCCTAATCAAAGATCAACCTCTACTAATCATGATATGAATCTTATGTACATTATATGCTCTTATTCTGATTTATTAGTCTAACATTTACTATGTGATGCGCGCACACAAGATATAGAGTAGTTTGCCCGAATTGGAACAATTCAATTTCTTGTTTGTTTTTGTTTTTTTGTTTTTTTTGAAAAGGATTTGATTTTGCCACTTAACAAAGTGGGCTTAAAGTTTATGAATTTGCCACTTGACAAAGTGGGCTTAAGCGTACATTCATTGAATCATTCCAATTCAAGCAACAAGCCTTCATTCACAGGCACTCAAACAGTTATAGCAATTAAGCACTTAGCCTCATGGCTAGTATGCTAGACATGGCAACATCAATATTTCATGCAAGACGCTAAAGGGAGTAAAGGCTCACCTAGTACTCCAAGCCAAAAGAGAAACTAGTTAGAAAAATGCATGATTCCTAACTTATGCAATATGACTAATACAATACATGCAATGTGCAATTTACTAGGCTTGGCTACTAATGTGGCATATGAATCAATTTGATAACATGTGATCTAAGCACGTATTCAAAGAAGTATTAAACTAACTATGTAGTTAGAATGATGAACCGAGCCTTAGTCCATGCAATACAAGTGGATGCAAACATGAAGTATGCTAATCGAGACGTGATGTCCCTAAACTAACCATCATAAGTAGTTAAATAAAATGGAGAAAGACGTGATGTTGGAAGACATACACATTATTACATTACGCTCTCACGAAGGAGAGTCTGAATGAATAAACTAGCTAACTAATTAAAGCTAAGCTAAAGCTAATTATTACAAACCAAAATGAATAACTAGCTAAACTACTTAACTAATTATTACAACAACAAATGAACTAATTATTTAACTAATCTAACTAACTAAAATAATTACATCATAACTAGTTAACTACTTAACTAATTAAAGAATTACAACACAATTGCAATTAATAATTAAACTAAGCAATTAACTGCTCCACCTCGGGAAATGAGAGATGTGCATGCGCATGCTCAAATTCTACCTGAAAAGACCACCGTTTTGCTCCCAAATGCCTCTGTTTGCACAGTTGAACATTTCTAGAATAACTTTGCTCCACCTTACCAACACTCTGCTGAGTTTTACATCAGTGGCCAACCGACCAAAGATGAAGGTTGCCGGCCACCAATCGGCCATGGAAGTGGTTTTCCGGCCACCTGCTGGCCATGGAAAATAGCCTGCCGGCCATTGATGCACAGGTTCATCTTGCTGCAACAGAGGACAAACAGAGCATATAAAGGGCATTTTCAAGGATTGTCTACACAACTCACCCCTCCTTTTCATGAACAAATCCAATGAGTGGTGAACCTAGCCACAAACCACCAATTCAAGCAATTTCGTTACATAATGATTTGTGAAACCAAGTGTGCAAGTTCAATAAATGCAAAACAAGACACAAACCTCCTCCCTTTCATGAATGATCAAGGGAAGTGGTGACCTTGGAACCTTGAATCATTTCATCACTAATGAGTATGAAATGGTTCAAGTTTCCATGTGTTCAATTAACGTTTGATTGAACACACCAAGACACAATCAAATTCTTGTCTTTGCACAATTTTAGTTTCAACTTTTAGTTACACATTTTAATTACCCTTCCATTCTTTAACCAATTAAGTTCATTGGTGAGTTAAGTCCTCTAAAAGAGAAGGGAGTGTCAAACAAGGGGCAGTTTAAGGCAAGAGAGAGGTGTCATGCCACTGATGATGAACCCCCAAAAGAGGATTAACCCATTAAGCATGGACCTCAATCTCAAGCTTAAACAATCCCATGGTTGAAACAACCCTCAAAGCAAACAAAGAGTGAAGAAATGAGGGAGGTTGCAGAGATTATGCTTGCTGAAATTAAATGAGAAAAACACTAGAACAATGCAATCAACTCAAAGAAGTGGTGTCTAAAGGCCTAAAACACCAAGCTTGTGAGGACACTTACACTAGAAGCATGCTAGCCCAAAATAGAGTTAAAATAGTCCAAAACAGAGGTTAAAACATGTTAGAATTAAGCTACAAATGGCTAGAAAATTAAGCTAACACATAGCATAAACTAGGCTAGTAAACAAAATACAAGGAGAGGAGGCTAACCCCTCTAAATTTGGACTCCAAAACATGATTTTGGTCACTAAAAAAGCTCTGAAAATCAGTTTTTAAAAGCTCAAAAACAAGTAGTAGAAGGGTGGGAAACACAAGGGCAAAGGCCTCCAAAACAAGGTATAAAGAAGGGCTATCACTCCCTCAACCTTTAATGGCCTTAAACCCAAGCTTCAGCCCAAAAACCACAGAGTTTTGACAACCCAAAACAATGGAAAAACAGTGGGAATAAAAGCAAAGCAAGTAAGCAAATAGGTAGAGCCTTATACCTCTTGAAGAGAAGAAGTAATTTCAAGCAACAACACAAGCAAACAACACCCTCTAGAGCTCAAACCAAGCTCAAAAGTACCTCAACTCAAAGATGAAAAGATTTGGTTAAGGGTGTATAGGCAAAGGTTGAAGAATTGTATGCTAAAGTGTAGAGATTTGTTAGAGAGAGAAAAAAAATTTTAAGCTCAAAATTTTCTAACTTTCAAAACAATATGAGAGGTCTTCTATATATAGAGAACTAAGCAATTCCCTCAAAAACATCCAACCCTACACGTGGGTGAAGATGCATGCATCTGTACAAACAGCTGGCGCAACTGGCATAAAATATCTGTAAAACACACTGGTGGTTGGCTGGCCATCAGTGGTGGCCGACAAGCCACATCAGTGGCCAGTAGCCCAAAATCCTCTAGGGATGGCCGGCAGGCTACCAGAGATTGTAGGCTGGAAAGACCAAGGCATGGTCCAAAAATGAGATAAAAAGCGTGTAAGGTTTGAAAGGCTCAAAGTTGTGGTATTCCGTTGAGGACTTCGAGCACTAGACAAACATTTAGACTCATCATTGAGTGTGCATGCAAGGACGTCCAAGTCGTAAGGGTCGTCAAAAATGGGGTGTCTACAGGTCCTATGTACATGTTTTGGACCAGTTGTCTCTTTTGTAGATATTTCCAACGTGAGAAGCTGAAAATCCATAAATACAACACCCCCCTTCATGGTTTGGGGTTAGAAAAAATCTCCAAAAGCCTAAAGCTTGTCCAACACAATTCTCTCTTCTCTTGCAATATAGATACACAATAGATACACCATATAAGCTTGAACTTATTTTTGTTAGGATTTTAAACACAATTTCAGTTACTTGAGAGTGCTTAGATTGTGGTTTGTGAACTAAGAAGATCATCATCTCTTTCAAGAGGTGAACTTTGAAACTTTTCATCATATTTTCTCTATCTTTTTTCTTGTCTTTACATACTGTTTTCAGAGTGTTTTGAGGCCTGAAATATGTGATTAGTCACAAAAGATGAGGGGTTAGCCACCCTTCCTTAGGCTTGTTAACTAGATGAAACCTCTTGGTTTTTTTCCATTTTTGCTCACTTTTTCCCCTCTTAAATTTAATTTTCAGCACTGCTTTTATGTTGTTTGAATGCTATTTAATGTGATAATTTATGCTTTGAATACTATAGTTGTGTTGTTATAAGTCCTCCTAGATTTGGCATGTTTAGGACATAGCAGCCAATCCGTTTGAGTTGATTGTTTTTACTTATAAATTTCTTACTTTCATATTATTATTGTCTACCTTGAAGCTAGGTAGTAGCTTCCATGTTCAAAGTGTTGAAAAACTCTCTTATCGATCATTTTCGAAACATGAAAATTGCTGTCTCATCCTTGTTTTATGAAAAAGAGGAGTTGTCAACAACTTTGGCAAGTTGTGTGTTTAAGCTTTGATAGATAGGTTATTTCTTGTTTTGTTCCCTTACTTGCTTTGATACTTCTAGATAGCTCTTTATCGAGAAGTGTTCAAAGCTCTCTCCTAGTTCCACTTTGAAGCATGGAAATGGATGTTTCACCCTTAGTCCATGAGTAGGGAGATGAGTTGACAACGCTTTTTTGAGTTGTTACTATTTTTCATTTTAGTTGCTCCATAATCATCACATACTAGCTTGTGATGTTTGATGGTTTATGAAGCATGTCAACCTCTTCCTTGAATAAATTCATGGATAGGAAGGAGGTAACCTTTTTTTTTTGTGTTTAGCTAAGTCTTCTCCTATTGCTCTTATTATCATCATGCAACAACCTTGCTATAGTTGATAATTTGGGAAGCAAACCTACTCCCTTCTTGAAATCTTCATGACATGAGGGAGTAGGAAGGATGAACAGCTTTTAGAAACACTCTGTTTTGTTCTATTCCAGTTATGTTGCAACAGGGTATTCCTTATAAACAATGGCCGACCGGCCATTACTCCGTATGACCGACCACTTGATCAGGCCGGCCGGCCAAGTATGTTGTAAGGTAGTGATGATTTTCTAACAAAACATAGCAGATTTTGAGGTCAAAACAAAACTGTTTTCTGACTGCTAACAGGGCAACTTCTGGCAGCAAACAGAGAGGTTTCCAAAGGATGTTCTCTCTTTAGCGCACGCGATTTGCCGCTCATTCAAGTCCATTAGATTAGTAGCTTTGATATTCATATTTTGTAATAATTAGTTAGTAATTAATTAATTAGTTCATTCATTTGTGTTTGTAATAATTAATTGATTAGGACATTCGGACCCTCTTGTGCGAGGGCAAACTTGTAATATTTGTATGTCTTCCAACTCTCATTTCTTTCCTTCTTTTATTTACATGCTTATTGTGGTTGCATATAGTATCATGTTTTCATTTCATAGCATTACCATGCTTTGTATCCATTTTTGCATGCATTAAGGTTTGGTTCATCATTCTTGAATATCACTGTCATTTCCTACTTGCTTGAATACGTGCATACCACATGTTTTGAGTTAATCCATATGACATGTTAAAAAACCGAACCTAGTACTTGCATTCTTGTATGTGTTGCATTAGTCACTTTGCATATTAGGAACATGTATTGTTCTAGCTATATTCTTCTATTTGGCTTGCCTCGATTGAGTATTAGGTGAGCATTTTTGCTTTAGCATATGACATGTGTGTTTGTGTTGCCATGTCAAGCATACTACTATAAGGCTACGTACTTATTTGAAATACCTCTTTGAATGCCTATGGATGAAGGTTATTTCGCTTAAGTTGGAATGATTTTGATTAGTGTACATATGAGGTAGTTTTTCCTCCGAGTTGTACATATGTAAACTCTTTTCAAGAAAGTATGACATCAAAGCATTCCAAAGTAAGTGACGTGGTTTATACTTGTTTGCTTCACATAGTACTGTAGTATATTAATAATCAGAACATGAGCATATAATGTACATAAAAATCACATCATGATTAGTAGAGGCTGATCTTTGGTCGGGTGAGTGAGGTGCTCAATTCATGACCTTCCTCTCTCATACCTAAGTTCTTGAGCCAAGACACTTTGGTTATGACGGACAAGTGGCCTTTGGCATGAGTCACGGGTTTTCTAAATTTCCCAAAATATTTAGGTGACGACTCTAAAATCTAGCAATGCAATCCATTTTTGGCATCTCTGATGATTAATGGATTTTCTAGGATTTGTCGGATTTAGCATCTCATTCATTTTTCTGTTTCACATTGCACTAGTGAAATCAGATTCAGAACCACGGAAGTCTGAACTGTAGGGCTATCGTACCCGAGGAAATTAAACCCCTTCGAGGAGCGCAAAAAACCAGCTATAAGAGGCAAGATGAATTATGAAGGAGATACTTAGAAATTTTCTGAAGTGTTGTTCTTGAAAAAATCCACGTCCGAACTTTTTGTCTGGGAAAAAGTCTTAACTAGGCTAGGCACTCTTCGGAATAAGTCCTAATAAGATTAGGCATTTTCAATAAAACCTAGCAAGGTTAGACATTCTTGGAAAAAGTCCTATCAAGATTAGACATTCTTGGAATAAGTTCTAACATTCGCTAGGCATTCTCTAAGACTTAGCATTCTCTAGGCACATTAAGATTAGTAAATGCTCGTATATGAGCTCAAAAAGGTGTTCAAACCCTGCAAAACTACCAAGTAGTATAATGGGCACCCTGTCATCTCATGAAAATTATCTTTATCAAAACATATATCATTCTAACTAGGCAACAATACACGACTATTTTTATCAGAACAATAATAGAAAGCTTCCACTCTTTCACTAGGCTCAAAGAAAATGAAAGTTTGAGGGCAATTGGGAGGGAATAAAAATCACCACAAGAATTATGTGGGTCCCAAACTACCACATGGCGCAGTTATGGATTATCACATGTAATGCGGTTGTCAAATCCTAATCAAACACTATATTAGTGTTTTGTGTTGTGCAAAACTCATCAAGATATGAGATCATATCGATATAGAAATCTTAAATAACTAGAGATTTTTTGGAAAATGACTTCTGGAGCACCCAAATTACTTGCTAAGCAAGACAAGATTGTATGTTGTTTTATGTATTTAATTTGTCCATTAAATATTTTTATAATATTATAGGACTAACTTGGGAGTCAGAGGACCCCGCCGGCCGTTCAACGACTGGGGGTATTTTCTTTTGTATATGGCAATCACATGGTGATTCTAATCATCTTTTTCGTTGGGTTTCTTCATCATCAAGTATTAGATTTTATTCACAAAAAAAAATCTTAAATTTCTATTTTGTCTTTAAAAAGTGTTTTATTTCGTTGTGTATTTAAATTAGTATCAGAGTCGAATTTATCAATCTTGCCAATAAAATTATATGAGTACTAGATATACTAAACAAGTAGAATTAGATAATTTGAATAATAACATTTTGCTACAAATAATAATAGAACAAAATAATATATTAATTAAGTTATAGAAAGAACTTGGCAAAAAACTTAAAGACAATTAATTAAAAATTGTAAATGAAATCCAGTATATGATACTAGATAAAGACAAGCAAGTAGCCATTGCAAAAGATAAGTAAGAAAATGTTATAGATAATTACCCTTACCCTTGTAAACAAAACTTACCAGAAGAACTGACGCTCACTTTTCAAAGACATAATAAAAATTTAAGATTTTTTTTAAAATAAAATTTTAACTAGATAGGGTCTCTTAATAATGTATAATACTTATGACTTGTTGGATTGTTGTAATATTAAAATGTAATAAAATAGTATTGAGTTCTCTAAAGAGCCCCACCGTCTTTCATCTGGTTGAATCATCACATATGGACAAATTTATATAAAGCTGCAAATTGAACAAGTAATAAAAAAATTAGTCTTAACTTGTGCATGCATATGTAATAATCAAATAAGTAAGGGGCAGTCTATAGAAAGGTAATAAAATAATTAAAAGTAACATATTTGGATAAGAAGATAACTTCCCACAAGATAAGATTTATAATAATAATTGTTTTATTCAATCTTGGACTAACCTATCAAGTCGGTTAGCAACTGTAAAACAAGTATAATGCAGCGGGTAAAAATTATCAGATCATACCTTAGGTTATAGAACCTGAAGCGAAGAATCTTGTGGGTAAATCACGTGCTTTAAAAATGCGAACAACGAGCACCCAGCAGTGGAGTGATACCACAATATGAGTATCACCCACACAAGTCACAGTGCAAAAAGCTCGATCGTTATTTTAATGAGAGAGAGTCAATATGGGAAAAAAACATACATTATTTGATTCATCCCTTATCCCATATATCGTATCAGATATATAGGCTAAGTATATCATCTATCTATATCAGTTAATATGATAGATATAGATATCATGAGTGGGTTATCCAAATAGGTTTTTAATTCAAATTCAAACTTATATGGATAAGGTTCAAAAGGGTCATGGGTCATGCCACATGAGTGCCCAATTTCTAACATTTCCCACTCGCACATGAGTTGGCATGACACTGCCACATCTCTATCTCAATCTCCCCAAAAAATGAACAATCTCATACTAGCTAATGCACCGTGCGACCGCTGAGAACACCTGCATGTGGGAGCTCTATACTAGAAACTCAAAAATGAGCCAGCATAGAGACATCAACCCAAAAATAAAAATAATGTCTCATATACCCCAGACCGATCTAATTACACTGGTCCAAAAAAAATCTCTGATCCCTCAAAAGAGCATGTTTGACCCTCTTAATTCTTGCAATATATTCACACTCAATCCGCCTCTCATACAGAGTGGTGTGAGTTGCTGGCAGTGAATATACAACAGTGGTGTAATACTAGATGATCTTCCATTTGCCCTCATGCCATTTAGTTTAGGATTGACCGCTTTCCCAGTGATGTTCCTTAAAGCTGAATCATACATGACCGCAGGCAACATACCAAAGTAGTAGAACATCAACCCCTTACCTTATAACATAGTCAAAGGTCACAAAAGGGTACATAAATGAAAGTCATATCAATAATGACACGTAAGACTCACACGGTGAGGAAACAGGGATCCATTCTCTCACCTCATTACTCGGTCACCAAGCACATATAATATGAATACATGTTACGATGGAGTAACTCTTCAAAGGAGTAACGTCATAGTCGATACACCGTACAGATCTTAGTCTAGTCGCTTTCTAGCGCCTAACCCGAATTGTTTATTTGCTCGCCTTCCAGGCGCCAAATGAGATCTCGTATCTGGCTAATCATAACAGGCATAACATGGAAAGTAGGTACTAACATCCATGTTTGGTCCTTAACACGACCTCATCTTGGTTGTAACCAAGGCGACATACATAGTGGATAATTTAAGCCTCTCTTGGCTCCAAATAAAAATAAATCACTAGTCTCATCCTTATTCGCTCCCAAGCGCCAAGACCGATTGCCCGTGTGAGTGCGCCAATCTTGCCTGCTAACATCATCATCTGCTAATTATTATGACACAAACCATAATAGTGTCAACATCTCATCATCTCACAACAAATAAGTGATCGATTTAAAAAAAAACACGACCACAGCTTGCACAATTCTAGATTCCAAACATAAGCCTTATCAGCACCTCTTGCGATAAGTATATACAACAGAATCCACCATGTGCGCCTCACATGGAAGTGATTCAAGATCACTACCTCTTGTGCAATAACCTCTCTAAAGATATTTTGGTGACCAATCTGTGTTCATTCAAGATGCGCCCAACTAGCGCATTGAATCTTACAAGGAGCAAATTAATATACTACTAGTAAAGCATTCTATCCACAGTCTAATGAGCAAGGTCAATGTCTAAACAACTCAGTTGACCATTTACCAAAGATAACACTTATCATGCCAAATACGGCCACATAGTGTACTTCAGGCTCTCACAACAAAAAAAAACAAGAAATATAGGTCATTTGTTTCTCCCAAAGACAATCCGAGGATTCATTCAATAGCTAAGGCTCTAGCTTTTACCGATAGGTAAGTTAATCGGTTTGTAATTTTGCATCTAGAATCATTCTAGGATATTCCTTATGTAAGTCATCAAAGACAAACCGAGAATTCTCCAAAACAATCCCTGAGGATTGTACATCCGAGCATATAAATTACATCACTCATGTCCATCATATCTAAAACAGAGGACCGCCCACCCTAGGTGGCGACAACCTTATAAATTCCTGGCTCATAATGACTAAGTAAGGAAAAACTTCTTTTGGACCATTGATCATGCCTCAGTGGCCTTCGTCAATCATCGTTGGCCTATCATGGCTCGACGAAATCTAAGAACCACTATTTGGATAACTGTTTTAGGCTATAAAAGATTTATTGCAACTAGCAACCTTTTTGTGCTCCTAACTTTTCACCATAAAAGCAGAAGGTAAATCCCTACGGATCTACTTATCCAATTCTCCAACAAGAAGTTGGGTCACAACGTCCACAAATCAATATTCCGAACTCATGTCAATCATAGCCTAAGTCGAAATAACCTCACTCCCCAAGAGGAAGTCTTCTCATGGTCTACACTTTTCTCAATGTGCGACTTTTCGGTATCTAGCAAGCCTTATGCCTCAACAATGACTATCCAAATTGTGCATAACTTTAGAACAGTTTCGCATCATAATGGAAAGTCAACCAAATTATAGAAATGGTTAATCCTCAAAGACTTTGTCTTAAACTGCGCAACGTTGATCCACTTTCTAAAACAGGGGACTAGAGCCTTTGGCATTATCCTAGCTCTTTATCATCTTGCGGAGCAATCATGAATGTTTCCCTCTCAATCACCCAGTGATGACGTGGAAAATTTTCATATTCGCTACCACGCAACAAAGAATGTAGAGTATTCTTCTCTAATGGAGTGATCCACTAGTAGGCACATTGCTTCCACTGTCCCTAGGATATTGGAAATTTCTCTTCATTCTCAACTAGGCTACATAAAGCGCTATGCTTAGAATTCTTTATCTTATAGAGTTCCAAAACTCTATTCATGTCACCTTTACTAAGAAAACTTTATGTGACTTAGTTACACTACCACAAAGCTACTTACCTATATGCACATAACCCGGAGGGTTTACATGACAACATACAATAATGCGCCACATGACCCTATGTGTTTACAAGACAGCATGCAATAATGCACTATAGAACCCTAGGTCTTAACTTCGCAACCTTATGAGAAGTAAAATAAAGATAAGCTGCTTAACGGTTACAGATCGCCCATAGATGGCTCTCCGCTAACCCATTATTCAAATGGAGTGTAAAATCTGATATGGAGGGCACTTAGTCAGGGATATAGGCAACAAACTGTAGCTCAACTTTTTCGCGCCCCCTTTCAGAGAGCTCGAATTGGTCCTACAGTTCGGACTCCTGTCACGGTTCTGAATCTAATCTCACAAAGTGCAATGTGAAACTGATAAACACCAAAGAGTCCAATCCGGCAAATCATTTTGAAAAATCGATTTTGAATCAAATAATGCCAAAATTGGACTGCTTTGCCAGATTACAAAGTCGCCACCTAAATATTTTATTTTAGGGAAATTTAGGAAACCCTGACTCGTGCCAAAGGCCACGTGTCCATCATCACCAAAGTTGCCTCGGCTAGAGAACTTGGGTATGAGAGGGGAAGGTCCTGAAATGAGCACCCCCGCTCGCCCAAACAAAGATCAGCCTCTACTAAACATGATATGTTATTTTATAAACACACGTGTGTTCTTATTCCGGTTGTTAGCTAACTTTACTATGTGACGCACACAAGCAAGTATAGACTAAAATCGCAAGAATTGGAACAACTCAATTCATGTTGTTTTCGAATATGGTTTGAATTTGCCACCCTCAAGTGGGCTAAAACGCGGATTTTCCATCAAACATGATGGGCTTAAAACATGATTTGACATTTCGCAAAGTGGGCTTAAACGCGTAATCATCGAATTGTTCCAATTCAAACAATAAAGCCTTCATCCACAAGCATTCATGCAGTTAATCATCTAAGCAAATAGCCTCATGGCAGGCATGCGAAACATGGCATCACTCACACTCATGCAAGTATGCTAAAGCGTAAAGACTCACCAAGTACTCCAAGCCAAAACAAAAACTAGTTAGAAAATACATGATTCCTAACTATGTAAAGATACCTAATGCAACACATGCAATAATGCAATTAATAGGCTCAGCTACCTAATCATGGTATTTGTAACACTTGATAACATGCTTCAAAACGTGTATTCAAAGAAGTGTATTTGAAATTGTGATGCAGTTTGAATGATGAGCCGAGCCGAGCCTCGGTGCATGCAAGACAAATGAATGGATGCAAACATGAGAGCATAAGGTATGCTAATTGAAAATGTCCCTAATCTAACCATCGAAAGCGGATAAATAAAAGAGAGAAAGACGTGGGGTTGGAAGACATGCACACACGCACGCACGCACGCACGCACACTTATTACAACATTATGCCCTCACGAAGGAGGGTCCGAATGAATAAGCTAAGCTAGCTACGCTAATTAAGCTTTACAAACCGAAACTAATTAACTATTCTAGTTAATTAATTATTACAAACCAAAATTGAATAACTAGCTGTGCTAAGCTAATTAAAGCAATTAAACTAATTAACTATCTAAGCTAATTAATTACAACACTTGTATAACTTATTCTAAGCTAACAAAAATGATTAAATGGCCTCGAAGGCGAGGGATGCATGCATGCTCGGTTGCTCCACCCGAAAATGCCCTTGCCTTGTTATTGGATGCCTCTGTTTGCACCCGTTTGATTTCTGAAAACTGTACCAACTTCCAGATTGCCTTTGCTCCAACACAGGAACACATTTATGCAAAAATTCACTAGTGGCCGGTCGGCTACAAAAAGTGGCTATCGGCCACCTTAACTGGCCGGCCGGCTACATCAAGTGGCCGGTCGGCTACTTCAAGTGGTCGGTCGGCCACCCCCTTTTCTGGACTTCTCCTTTTGCTGCAACAGAGAGCAAACAAAGGCAAAGCAATGCATTTTCAAGAAATGTATGTACTCCTACCCTCCTTATCATCTTTTAAGATCAAAGGAGTGTAGCTCTTGGCTCTCAAGCCATCAACCAAGCATTTTCAATGCATGATGGCTAGGGAACCAAGCTTGTACAAGGTTAATAAATGCATAAACAAGACCAAAATAACCATCACCCTATCATGCATGATCAAGGGTGACGGTGACCAAGAAAAGTGGCATGTTTCATCACTTTGAGTATGAAACATCCCATTTTTCTTGTGTTCGGATTAACGTCTGATCCGAACACATGCAATGCAACACAAAGATGCTTATCTTACCTCTTTTACTTTGTTCATTTTGTTTACACATTTTACATTACCGATTAGTCCTTTAATCGATTAAGTCCAAGGTGATTGTCCTCTACTGGAAAGAGGGCTTGAACCACAAGTACCTTGAGCATGAAAGAGGCCTCATGCTATTGGTAATGAACTCCCGAAGGAATTAAACCATTAGGCATGAGGGTCTCAATTCCACACTCAAGCCAACAAGGGGTTTGAAGTCACTTTCAAAACAAATGAAAGAGTGAAGAATGGAGGAAGATTGCAGAGATTTCAATGCTGAAATGGAGTGCAAAAAGACACTAAAACATGCAAGCAACTCATGCAATACATGCTAAAAGGTCTAACTCACTAAGCTAGTGAAAGAGATTACACTACAACCATACAATACAATCCTGAAAGGACCAAACCAACTCAAAACAGAGTTAAAACCAGTCAAAATAGTGACTAAATCATGCTGAGATTGAGGTACAAAATGCTAGAAAAAACGTGCTCACATGTTAGCTTGCAAACAAGACTCAAGACACAACTCTCAAAAGCAATAAAAGAGTGAAACAAATGAGCATGTGATAGAGCTATATACACTGAAATTATATGTTAAAAGACACTACAACATACAATCATTCCAAGCAAAACATGTTTAAAGGCCTAAAATGCCAAGCTAGTGAAGCCATTTGCACTACAACTATACAAAACAAGGCTCACATGACCAAAGCAGCCCAAAACAGAGTTTAATCATGCCAAATCAGAGGCAAACACATGTTGGAAATAAACTAAGTTAAGCCACAAAAACATGCTACCCTGTGATGCTAACTAGGCATGGAAGTAAGACAAAAGGAGGGAAGGCTAACCCCTCCATTTTTGGACTTCAAAACATGCTTTTTACCACTGAAATAACTCTGAATTTCAGTGGTTTAAAGGTCCAAAAAGTTTGACTTTAATATGCTAAAAGATGGTGCAAAGGCTCACACAAATAAGCAACAAGAAGGGTAGACAACCCCTTGGCACAAAATGGCTTCAAACCAACATGTTAAGGCCCAAAAATCAGAGCTTTTTATAGTTGAAAACGAGGCCCAAAACATTATAAAAATATGGCCAAGCAAGTGATTAAAACTAAGCCTACAAGGTAAGTAATATACCTCTTGAAGCTCAGCACAAACATGCACTCTCTTAGGCTTAAACAACCTTCCAACAGCCCAAAATAGGCTCCAAGGGACCTTAGCTCCAAGGTGGTCCAATTTGGTTAAGACCTGATGTGTAAATGTGTAGAGAATTCTAACTAGAAGGCACAAAACAAGAAAAGAGAGAGAAAATTCTAGAGAGAGAGGGAGAAATTTGATCTAAATCTTCCAACCCCTCAAAATGGGGGAGAGACCCCCCCATATATAGAAAATCAAGCTAAAGGCTTGTATTCATCCCTCCATACACGTGTATGGAGATGGCCTTTAGTGAACAATAGTTGGCACAGCTGGCAAACAAATATCTGAAAAAGGTAACAAATGGCCGTCGACCACTTTAGGTAGCCGATCGGCCACCTCAACTAGTCGACTGGCCACTTCAACTAGTCGACAGGAACAAAAAGTGGCCGATAAGGCCAAAAAGTGGCCGACAAGGCCCCTCTCTCTTCCAGGCAAGAGGCACCAAGGTTTGGCCCAAAAACAAGCACAAAACAAAAAGGGTTTAGAGGCTCAAAGACAAGGCGTTCTGCCGAGAACTTCGGGCGCTCAAAACAAGCACAATCATCGAGTGCACAAAAGATGACGTCTAAGTCTTGAGGTCGATCAAAAATGGGGTGTCTACACAAACTAAAGTGCAATTCCTAATTGGGAAACATTTTGCGCCATCATCCACCTAACATTAACAATACTTAATTCTTTATCTCTATTACACTCTTGTGTTGTTGAGTACTAGGAATAATCAATTTTCTAAGCATCCATTTCTCTTCACAGAGCTTTCTAAAAAATAACTCAAATAGATACTCGCCACCTTGGTCAAAACTAAAAGCACGAAAGCTCTTATCTAATTGATCTCGATCTCATATGTGCAATGTCAAAAATCATTTCAAAACTTTTTGACTTATGGAAGATCAAATAGTCTTGACCAAGATGCGTATCGTAATCTATAAATGTGTCGAGATTTGGGGCTAGCTATCATACCCTTACACATATCCTGTAGTAACCCTCACCTTACTCTTGTCATACTTGCATACATTCATATATGATCTTGACTTGTTACGTTGCATTAATAAATCTTGACTTGTTTTATTTGGATGTTGCTTGCATGCTTTGTTATTGCCTGGTGTGTGCTGCCGAGATCACCCAAAGCCTAGTCACCTTTGAACCCTTTTATGCTTAGAACTATTTTGGAACCACACTGTTGACCTTCATTTTCACCCCGGCATATTGGCCGAGATGTCATCATCTAGGCCGAGGTTTTATCACCAAGGCCGAGATGTGTATTATCTTGGCCGAGATGTTCATCCTTACACCCAGAGACCTTGACCTCGGAATGGTACGACCTAGGCCGAGGTGTGGCACATCTAGGCCAAGGTGTGGCACAGCTTAGTCAAGTGTTGTCCTTCCACGCCGATGTCCTTGTCATCCTACTTGCCGAAGTCCTGCCCTTGCCGAAGTCGTTACTTGCCGGAGTGCCTAGCCGTGTAGCTTGTTAGATACGCTTTGTCATAGCCTTGTCTTGTCAATCTATCACCTTTTCAGATAAAGCCAACCAACCGTTGCCACGTGTCCGGACTGAGTGTTAAGTCAGCCGGCAAGCCTAGAAATGTATCATTTTGTATCATAACTTGTTCTTGAGGAGAGAGAAGCTCTAGAAGGAGAAGGAGGAGTTTTAGAGTGAGAGAGTAGATAGCAAGCTTGATCCTTAGAGTTCAAACCGTTGGATTCGAGTGTTGAGGTTAGAATCTTAATCTACTCTTGCTGTTCTTATTGATCACCTAGCTGCATTGCATGATTGAATCTGTTCTGCATGCCATGCATTGATTTAAAGTTGGTTTTAGAAAGAGAAAGTTAGTGTTCATGAGTTCTTGAAGAAAAGCCTTGTTTGATTCGAAAGTTTGCAACAAGTTACATGTTTTTGTGTTTGTTTTCGTAAGATCCTCAAGTATGGGTACCTAGGTCCATGTTTTCAAACTCATAGCATGAAATCTCAGATTTTATAATGATAAGTTATGATCTTTGCATTCACCTTCTTCATGATCTTCATGTTCACGTTCTTCATGTTCTTGAGCAGAGGGAAACCCAGATTTTTCCCGACTTCATTTCCCTGAGTGTGGCCAATGGGACCTCACCTCGGCGAGGAGGTGTGGGACCTCGGCCAAGACCTGGTTGGTGCCCAGCATGTTTCCCCGAGATGGGAGACAGTGTTTGTTTTGATTTGACTTAGTTTTGGAAAATGCCGGGATCATTTGCATTCATATAAAGTTTGTTTGAAAGTGCATTCAATAAACTTGCCATGTGTTTGTAGGGCTTGGACTTGCCTCGACCCCGACGTTTGAAGGAATAAGTGAGTGGTATTTTAATAAAGATATGTTATGAAGCTTTGATAAAACCTTGTTTTGCCTTGTTCGAAAATTATTTACAAGCATGAATGATTATTCCTATTTGCAATAAGTATTATATCTTGCTTGATGACATTCTCGGGAAGTCCGTATGTGCTAGGGGACTATAAGCATTTGTAGCACAAAGTTTGGAAGTCCGTATGTGCTAGGGGACTATAAGCATTTGTAGCACACAATTTGGAAGTCCGTATGTGCTAGGGGACTCTAAGCATTTGTAGCACAAGTCCTTAGTGTCTGGGGACTATAATGCAACGACACCATTGTTTTGAGATCTCTCTTGTCTTGCCTTGCCACTGACGGTTTTACCGCGTGGGTTTGTTTGTCCGGGATGTCATCTCTTGTATTATACTGATGTTAGTAAGCATTCCCTTGAAGCTTTGAAAGATTTGATAGATGAACTTGATTTATTCCATGTACTATTTTGTTAAAAGATCTCGAATATCATTCATGTAAACCCTTTATTACTTATACCATTCACTGAGTATCTAAGCTCACCCTCTCTCTATATATATATATGTAGGTGATGAGCAGGGCGGCGGCGACGCCTAGATGTGTTTTGCCGATGTGTTTTTGGATTCGTGTGTTGCACATCTTGAAGATCATGCTTCTTAGTTATTTCATTGTTTTTTGTATTTGATGGCTGAGAAGCCTTTTGGTCAAGATGTATTTTTGTACTCCATTTTGTTGTATTAAAGCTATTATAAGATGTATGTCATTTCATTTAACTTAAGCACTGCTCTTATGGACTACTTAACTTTTATTTATTGCTTCCGCATTTGTAAGCCCCATATGTTTACTCTGATTCGTGTGTGAGTTCTTGTAAGTGGCCTTTGGTAATCCCGAATTACTGGCCATCATGGCACCATTCTACTAGGGGCGGAATGGGGTCGTGACATATCCAGTCACAAATATCATAGTGGACTAAATGCGCCAATACAAATGCCCTTCTGCAGCTTTCCTACTTACTTTGTACACAACCATTGCAAACAAAGTTACACATTCACATGAGAGTAGAATGTCACAAGTGAGTGGGCCCGAGAAGGCCTACTCAAACCATTCATGTCATCTTCTCATTAATGTGATTAAGTATAATAAGCCACCGATTCATGACCAATGTCATAAACTAATTCCAATCATCCTAATGTATGGCAAGTTTTAAAGGTTTAGGCCCAACTAGGTAATGACTCACGACTAATTCATATTCACTAGATCATAAAAGAATGTCATGGAGATATCAAGTGCACCTAAGTCGCAAATTTAACTAGTAAGTGCTAGTCCCCTACACCTTCAAGTTAATTTTATTCTCCATACACTTTACTACATCTAGTTGAAAGATGACAATACTCCTCTTACCATCTCTGTTTCTCGTTTCATAGTTACTTGCAATTAATTCTACTATCCACAAGAAGGAAAGAATAATCTATCAATCTATGACAGCTCCCGAAGTAACTTAAGCGTGAATTAGGCTAAATAGTCTAATTCAACACAATGCTCTCATGAGCCATGCGTCAAATTCTTAGAGTCATAACAACCTTGTCGGCCTTGACCTTTTCATTACTATGCTGCAACGTTTGCGCTTAGTGGTAAACGTTATTCAAAAACATTAGCCTAGCTAAGGAACCATACAAAGAAGCACCTCATCATGTCTCACACTTAACTGGGGAAACAGTAAGTGTCCAGACTTAGAAAAGTTGGCAATGCTAATAGATTTTGCAGCCACTTGGCGCTAATGTTTTCACTTAGTGTTAATAGATTTTGCTGCTACTAAGCGCTAATCTTTCAACTTCAAGTGATACTTTAATGCACACTATTATAGTGCGTGAAATTTTGCTCCATCCACTCCCAATAGTTGGGTAGAGAGCAAAACACTGCTCATACTGGCTACTCGTCTTACACTTAATGACTAACTCATTTAAGCTCGCATTTCTTGGATGACGTGACTCTTCATCCAATGATGCAACATCATTATAAGTCAAATTACAAAGTCAAACCGCGCAGCTCAATAGTCAAGATCATATACAGATCTATTGAGGGCTTACTAATTTCACAACTCCAAAACTCGCTAATCAAAACTACGTAACGTGCCGCTATCTTAGCGTACACATCAATTTTTATTATGCCAAACAAGGCAACAAAACCACGACGACTTTGAGTCATGTTTCCTTACTTTGACTTAATTAAGGTCTGACCTAAAGTCTCCAAGACTTTTGCTCATCGAAAGAAAAGGATTACATTGTTCACATTTGAACATCTCTACTAAGTTTAGGTCAACCAAATTAACTTCCATAAACTAAATCAATTTAGAGAGAAATTCGCATTGGGATTAATTTCATTAGCATAATATAATTTTGCCACAAAAAATCTAAATTAAATAGTGACAATATTACACAAGTCGCAAGATCGAAAATCTGCTATGCTCGTAATCATCTCTTGCATCACAGGTGACAATTATCCAAAAATTTAATTTAATTTATGTGCAAAATATTAGTTTTCAGGAGTAAATCTACAAAGATTTCTCTCAACCGAACGACCTCCCACTGACTATGGCATGTCTAAAAGCATGATAAAATATTCTAATTCCATACAATAGCATCTTAATGTAAATTCACAATCAACTCATTCTATGTTACATTTAATAATGGAATTTAAATAAAAAACAATTAATCATGCTATTCTAATTACAACATATTAGAAACTCTAGGCAAAAAATAACAATGTGTTGTGTTTAATATTCAGATTATGCCATAACAGAAAGTATATCACTTCTGAAATTTTTCTAAAATTTTAAATAATTAATAAACACACATAAAATCATAAATAAACATTCCAGAATCTGGGAAAATGCAACAGCCATACTAGTAAATATTAAACCATTACAGTGGTTTATAGTAAAAATTTCAGCTCCAGAAACTTAATCGTGCAACACTAGATGCAATATAAAGCAGAAATAATGAATTATTATTTCAGGAAAAATATTTTTTATTTTTATAAAATTTTGAAAATTTTATAGAAGATAGAAAATTTAATTCTGAGTCTAACAGTACCAACTACGCTTAAAACAATGCTATAACGAATTACTTATGACCATTTAAAGCAATTTTGAATTTTTAAAACAAACAAACAGAACCTTATACCCAACTGCCAAACCAGCCAACTTGGCGCGGAAAACAGCGCGGCTAGGCTCAACACACGACGCAACCCAGGGCGCGCGCGTGGACGGCACAAGACACGTGCGTGGAAGACGCGGACAGCGCGCGCGTGATGGCGTGTGGGAAGCGCGCGTGGCAGCGTTGACATCGTCAGATGGCGCGTGCAGCTCACGCGTCGCCTTTCAAGGTATTTTCTAGTCCGATTTTGGTACTGCCGGACTCCATTTTTCAAAATAAAATCAATGGTGGTATCAAAAATTACATTTAACAAACCCAAATAATAGGGCGTGTTACTCTCTCTCTCAAATGAGAGTGGAAGTGCAGAAACTCTGCACTTCATCTTCTTCCTTAAGCCACCAAAAAATAAAACGAACCAAAGTAGGGTTTTATGTATCTCATTAACCGTAAATCCAAATTTAACAAATAATATATGGTTTCAAAAGTCTCGAAATAAGGATTCTAAATATGTAAGATTTGCAAACTGAAATTAAAGCATGTAAAACCATCATGCATGTAAAGTTTCGAAAATATAAAATGGGTCTCCATTTTTTTTGAAATCTAACCGTTAGATTTTCATGAAACTTTGCAGATATGTTCTACATTAAATATACTACAATATATATAAATTTCAGGTCGATCGTAGATAGTTCAAAAAATTATTAATTTTCATGCATATATCGTGTATATATTTATATAAAATTATACACCTATTTTAATGCATAAAAATAAGCACGAAAATACCCATTAAAGCTCTGTCTGATACCAATGTAAAACAAGTATAACGCAGCGGGTAAAAATTATTAGATCATACCTTAGGTGATAGAACCTGAAGCGAAGAATCTTGTGGGTAAATCACGTGTTTTAAAAATGCGAACAACGAACACCCAACAGTGGAGTGATACCACAATATGAGTATCACCCACACAAGTCACAGTGCAAAAAGCTCGATCGTTATTTTAATGGGAGAGAGTCAGTATGGGAAAAAACATACGTTATTTGATTCATCCCATATCCCATATATCGTATCAGATATATAGGCTAAGTATATCATCTATCCATATTAGTTGATATGATAGATATAGATATTATAAGTGGGTTATCCAAATAGGTTTTTAATTCAAATTCAAACTTACATGGATAAGGTTCAAAAGGGTCATGGGTCATGCCACATGGGTGCCCAATTTCTAACAGCAACTTATAAATATATGGCACCATCTGTAAAACATATAGAGAGGAAGTGAGGAAAACTTGCTAACTATTTTCAAGTCTCTAGTTTTCCTTTATTACGAGTTATTGAAATATAGAGAGGTTATCAGGCAAAGAATGCGTTTCTATGGTGGAGCTTTATGTTCAATCATTTGTACCAAATTGGTGAACCATATGACTTAGTCAGGTTGTTATATCCTGGAAGGGACAAGTCGAAGGATTTTTCTGTTGCACCGATTTGTGGGTTTTGCCAATCGTAGAGGGCTTGAATCTCCTTAAAGATAGCGGGTTTGCTGCACCTCAGTCTGATCCATTTGACATTAAATATTTGTACTAATAATTGTAATTTTATTATCTTTGTTTCCAGTTTTTTTTTTTTTTTGTAATATTCACCAACAATTTTAATGAGATTCGAAATCAAATGGGGCCAACACCAAAGAAGCTTAACAAAAATTTCGAAGATCTCAACAAGACCTTCTAGTTCAAGGGAACCCACTTCAAAAGATGGAAAGGCAAAGTGCTTTTCTACCCTAGTCTTCTTAAAGTGGTTATAAGTGAAGAAATACAACACAGATGAATATAACTCTCGGTATTATCTCTTGAATTGTCTTTTGGATCAATTTTATGATTATTATGATACTACTTACACCATTACCAAGAAAATTTGGAAAGCTTTGCAGAATAAATATGATACTAAAGAGGCAGGTACAAAAAAGTATGCAGCGAGCTAATTTTTCTGTTATCTAATGATAGATGGAAAATCAGTGATGGAGCAAGTTCAAAATTTTTAAATGATCATGGCAAAAGTCAAATTCGAAGGCATCAAGATTGGAGACAATCTTGTTGTAGCAAGTATTATTGACAAGTTACCGTCATCTTAGACAGAGTTCTAGAAATCAATGCACCTCAAGCAAAAAGTGACGTCCATGGAGACTTTAATTACACATATCCGTATAGAATAGGAGGTTAGAGGACAAGATACACTTTTGACACGGGCATAATGGACATACCACCACTAAGGTAAACTTAATTTTTGGAAATAATAACACATCCAAAGGTCATTTTCATAAAAATGTTCACTTGAAGCCAGTGAAGAAAAATTGGAAAAATATTGGTAGACCTTAAAATAAAGGCTGCCTAAGACAGAAAAGATGGAACGAAGAACCCCCTTCATAGGATCAACTAAATACAGTATGTTATATTTGTGGCAAGAGTGGGCATATTGCTCGATATTGCAAGTTTCAAAAACCACGGTCTGTTCCACAAGTTAATGTTTTTGAAGAACCATTTGTAGCTATGATTATAGACATATTTATGGTTCAGCCTATGGAAGAGTGGTGGGTAGACTCCAATGCTAATAGACATGTCTACTATGATAGAGATTGGTTCAAAGAATACACTCCTTTCAAAGAAGAGAAGACAATTATGCTTGGTGACTCTAGTTCAACCAAGGTGCTCGTGAGTGGTGATGTTGAGCATTTACTTCTGGACATGTGCTTGTCTTAAAAGATGTGTTGTACACTCCATCTACAGCAAAGAATCTGATGTCAAGTTACTTGCTCGACAAAGCTGGCTTTAAACAGATAATGGAATTTGACCAATATGTTATCACTAAAAAAGAATATTTGTGTAAAGGTTATTCATGTGATGGCGTGTTTAAGTTGAATGTTGAAAATAATAAAGCTACTATTTTTGTTTACATGTTGTCTTCTATGAATTTCTGACATGTTCGTTTATGTCATATTAATGGTCGATATGTAGAAATCATGAGTAGTTTAGGATTAATTCATAGATTGACAAACAATTTTGAAAAATGTGAAATTTGTAGTAAAGCTAAAATAACAAAGAGGTCTCATAAAAGTGTTGAAAAAAATACTGAATTGTTAGAATTAATTCATATTGATTTATGTGAATTTGAAGAAATTTTAACACATGGAGGAAATAGATAATTTATCATTTTTATTGATGATTTTTCAAAATATACTTATGTGTACTTGATGAAAAACAAAAGTGATGCCTTTGAAAAATTTAAAGAATTCCTTCAAAAGGTTGAAAATCAATTCGGTAAGAAAGTCAAAAGATTTAGAAGTAATAGAGGCCTGGAGTATAAATCTTTTGGATTCAACTCATTTGCTCAGTCTTTGTGAATTATTCATGAAATTACTCAACCATACTCACTTGCTTCAAATCGTGTATCCGAAAGGAGAAAAAAAAAATAGAACATTGACTGAATTAACTAATGCTATGCTAATTAAAGCAGGTGCCCCTTCAAATCTGTGGGAGAAGCAATTTTAACTAGATGTTATATACTAAATAGAGTGCCACATAAAAAGACAAAAGTTATACCATTTGAATTGTGGAGAGGGCATAAGCCAAATTTGAGATATTTAAGAGTTTGGGTTTGTTTGGCTTATGTTAGACTTGTGAACCCTAAACGACCTAAATTAGGAGTAAAAGCTGCCACTTGTGCTTTTCTTGGATATGCAACAAATAGTAACCTATAGATTTTTTGATATTCAAAATAAAATAATTTTTGAATCAGGTGATGCAATTTTTCCTAGAGAAAAATTTCCTTTTAAATCTAAAAATGCTAGGGGTCAAGAAATTAGAGAAATACTTTATCTAAAACTGGTTCTTTTACTCATCTTTTACAAAACCAAGAAAATATTGATTAAAACTCCACTAACTTTATAAGAAGCTTTGGCATCTCCTGACTCTATTTTCTGGAATGAGGCTATAAATGATGACATGGAATCACTAATATCCAATAAAACATGGGAATTGGTAGATTTACCATCGAGTTGTAAAATTATTGGTTGTAAATGGGTCCTTAGGAAAAAAAACTCAAACCAGATAGAACTATCGATAAATATAAAGCTAGACTTGTTACAAAACGTTTTCAACAAGAAGTTGATCTTGAATTTTTTGATACTTTTTCTCAAATTATGAGAGTTACATCCATTAGATTATTAATTGCAATGGTTGCAATTCATGATTTAAAAATTCATCAAATGGATGTGACGACAACCTTTCTAAATGAAAACCATGATGAGGAAATTTATATGGATGAACATGAGGGCTTTGTTGAGCCTGTTCAAGAAAGCAAAGTATGTAAGCTAATTAAATCTCTATATGGCTTAAAGCAGGCCCCTAAATAGTGGCATGAGAAATTTGATTCCTGCATGATTGAGAATGGTTACAAAACAAATGAATGTGATAAATGTATCTACTATAAGTCTATAGAAAATTCACATGTTATTATTAGCCTTTATATAGATGATTTGCTTATATTTGGCTTTAATTTGCATATTATAATTGAAACAAAAAATATGCTAAGTAACCATTTTGATATGAAAGATCTTGGTGAGGCTAATTATATTTTGAAAATAAAAATTACCAAAACATGTGATGGTATTTTTCTGGATTAGTCGCATTATATATATTGAAAAGACTCTGAAAAAAAATATAATTTTTATAATTTCAAGCATGTTCTTTCTTCTGATCCTAAAGTACATTTACTGCCTGTCAAAAATGACAATAAGATGATTAATCAAAAGGGATATGCTAGTATAATTGGTAGCTTGTGTTATGTGATTGACTATACTAGACTTGACATTGCTTATGCAGTTGGAGTACTTAGCAAGGTTACTAGTAAGCCTTACGGTGATCACTGGCTAGCCATCGAGCAGATTATGAAATATTTATCTGGTATAAAAAATTATGGCTTGTTTTATAAAAAAAAAATATCCTTTAATACTTGAAGGTTGCAGTGATGCCGATTGGAATACTTTGTCAGGTGATTCACTCTCTACCACTGGTTATTTATTTACTTTGGGAGGTGGTGCTATATGTTAGAAATAAAAAAATAAACCATTATTGCTAACTCAACAATGGAAGCTGAGCTTATAGCATTAGCCGCAACAAATGAGGAAGCAAATTGGTTGAGAGATTTATTAAATGAGATCCCTTTTTGGGAGAAACCGATTCCACCTATATTGATTAATTGTGATAGCATTGCCGCAATTGGTAGAGCACATAACCATTATTATAATGGTGAATCCAAACCTATCAAAAGAAAACATAATACTGTGAGATCTTATTTGAATTATGGCATTATAAATGTGGATTATGTTAAATCTTGTGACAATCTTGCAGATCCATTAACTAAGGCCTTAGCAAGAAATAGAATCTAGAATACATCGAGAGGAATGGGATTGAAACCCATATAATATAGTAGGAGCCACGTATGAGGATACTCAACCTAGGGACCAAAGATCTTATAACTAGGTTCAATGAGAAGAACAGTCATATAGTGGCCGTAATCAATGCACTAAATTTATTTTTTGTCCATCCCTATGGTGTAAGTGTATTTATCCTGTAACATCTTGGAGGTTGAGTTTTTCTTGAAAAACTCTTAATGAAATTCTATAGCTCTTATGAGTGGGGTGTCATAGTTATAGAGCACCCTTGACAGAATTCATTATATATGAGTGTGGAAGTGGGGCCACAACCTATGACAATTGGGCTTTTTTTTTTTGGGGGTGGGGGTAATTTATAAGAATTGGACTTATTCTCCAATACACTTATGAAAACTGGGATCACGCAAAGCCGTAACGTGCTAGCCATTATAGCTTATGTCAATGCCTGGAATATTATGTCTAAGCAATGATTATTTATTTCCCTAAACAGTCATAGTTCAATGCCAAGCACGCTATTGACTTTGGAGTAGATGCCGTTGTTTCACTAGTGGAGATTCAATGCAGAGCACACCTACTATGATTCATAATATCCTTCTTTGCCTGATAAACTCATATTTTGATATTTTAATATTAAAATAAGTGGGGCAATGTTGGATTATTTTAATATTAAAATGTAATAATATAGTATTGAGTTCTCTAGAGAACCTTACTGTCTTCCATCTGGTTGAATCATCACATATGGACAAATTTATATAAAGCTGCAAATTGAACAAGTAATACAAAACCAGTCTTAACTTGTGCATGCATACATAATAATCAAAGAAGTAAGTTGAAGTCTATAGAAAGGCAATAAAATAATCAAAAGTAGCATATTTGGATAAGAAGATAACTTCCTACAAGATAAGATTTACAATAAAGAATTGTTTTCTTCATTCTTTGACCAACCTATCAAGTCAGTTAGCAACCTATAAATATATGGCACCATCTGTGAAACATATAGAGAGGAAGTGAGAAAAACTTGCTAATTATTTTCAAGTCTCTGGTTTTCTTTTACTATGAGTTACCAAAATATAAAGAGTTTACTAGGCAAAGGAATAAGAGGCATTTCTATAGTGGAGCTTTGGGTTCAATCATTTGTGTAGACTTGGTGAACTATACGACTTAGTCGGGCTATTGTATCCTGAGGGGTACAAGTCGAAGGATTTTTCTGTTGCACCGGTTTGTGGCCTTTGCTGACGGTAGAGGGCTTGAATCTCCTTAAAGAGAGTGAGTTTGCTGTGCCTAAGCCTGATCTATTTAACATTAAATATTTGTACTAATAATTATAATTTTATTATCTTTCTTTCTGGTGTTTTTTCTGTAATTTTCACCAACATGGGCTTACATTTTATTTTTGTAATCTTTTCAAGGAGTAAATAAGTTTGAATTAAATATTTTAGGGACTTAATAGATTCAATCAATAGTTTAGGGAGTAAATAGACTTTGATTTGTATACTTTAGGAACTTCGTAGACTCAATAGATAGTTCAGGGACTAAATAGACAATTTAACAATAGTTTACGGGTAGAAAGTGTAATAAAGGTACAACTTTCATATTTTATAAATAGCTATAATTACTAGTTAATACAAAGCCATTTTTTAAGGGGAAATTTTTTTTAAAGATTCCTAGTATTAAGATTTTATAAGATAAAGGACATGCAATACTTTCATAGTAGTTGAGGTCTTTCAACATTTTTCCAGAGAAATTTCAATCTAGAGAAATTTCAAAACCAGAGAAATTTCGCTGAGTGTGTTTGTGTGTTCATGTTTGGAATTTCTCTAGACACATCAGAATCCCTTAAAATTTCTCTTAGTGTGTTTGTGTGTTCATGTTTAGAATTTCTTTAAACATTTTCACTAAAATTTCTCAAGGCACATCACAATCCCATAGTGTTTGAGAAAATTCACACAGTGACCATAGCCAGATAAAATTCATACAGTGACCACAGTCAAAGAAAATTCACAAAATTATAAACAGTTACCACAACTAGAAAAAATTCACACAGTGATCACAGCCAAAGAAAATTCACACAGTTAGAGAAAATTCATAAAATTACAAACAGTGACCATAACTAAAGAAAATTCACACAGTGATCACAGCCAGAGAAAATTCACGTAGTCAGAAAAAATTCACAAAATTACAAACAATGGTCACAACTAGAGAAAATTCACACAGTCTAGAGAAAATTCAATCCGAAACCTGAGCTGTGTTGTCGATGGAATCGACACTATCTACTCGGGCCACATCTCCATATCTCACATTGATGGCGCCAGGGATTCCTCTAACAAATTCGCTGAGTGTGTTTGTGTGTTCATGTTTAGAATTTCTCTAGACATATCAGAATCTCCTTAGGATTTCTCTGAGTGTGTTTGTGTGTTCATGTTTAGAATTCACATGATCACAATCATAGAAAATTCATACAACTAGAGAAAATTCACAAAATTACAAACAATGGTCACAACCAGAGAAAATTCACACAGTTCCCACATCCAGAGAAAATTCGCACAGTCTAGAGAAAATTCAATTTGATTCTTGAGCTGTGCTGTCGATGGAATCGATGCTGTCCACCCGGGCTACATCTCCATGTCCCATATTGATGGCGTCAGCAATTCCTCAAACAAACTCACCAGAGAAATCGTCGCCTTTGGCTCCCTGGAACTATCGTTTCATGTAGTCCAACACCACCGTTGACAATGGCGTTGTGCGGTGGTTCTTCCTATCACCGCTATTGCTTTTGCTACTATTCTTCTTCTTCTAACCTTAATTCACTGCCAATTCTGGTGAGTTTAGTGCTTTTAGAACCTAACTACTGTTGTAGATTTAGTTATTGCTACTTTGGTTTGTATATATATATATTTGTTCTTGGTGGGTTTGGAAGATAATTCAATGAATATTTGATTTCATAATCTAAACTTTGAGGATTCATATAGGGTTTTCAGTGGAGAGAGATGAATTTTCCGATCAAGTTCTAGGAGAGCGAGAGGTTTGGTACGAGAAGAAAGATGAGAGAGAATGAGACAGTGAGTGTTATATATGGGTGTAGGTGAGAGACCTTAGGCTACAAAAAATTTTATTGTGGACCTCTCCCAGTACTAAAAGTTTGAGAGGGATGTTAGACCAATATTCCCTCTTTTAAAACACAAAGCATAAAGCATAGCATCATTTTCTAGAATGCTAACAAAAAAACGAACAAACAAACACACAAATTGTCATATTTTAAAATAAATGAAAAGGCACAATTGTCAATGCATTGCCATTCATTTTCTTAGATTGGATGGCTTCTATTCACCATCCATCTGAACTTAAACGGATTGGGAAAATGCATTTGCATCTTCTGCTCAGACCATTTTAACCGCTCATTTTGTGGTGAATCGATTCAAGCCATTTGCAGACACCCCATTTTGACCTGCCCTAAGACTCGTGCACCCTCTTCCCAATCACCCGATGATGAAAACAAAGATGCAGCAACTTCAATCATCCGTAGCGATCCATACAAGAGGATTCCTACCTTACACCTGTTTTGGCCAAAACCATTTTAGACCTTTTAAAATCATTTTTAAAATGTTTTTAGACTTGTAAAATCCAAGCATTCTATAAATGTTCAAAGCTCGCATTTCGATCAAAACCATAGAATCTTTTGGAAAAAGAGTAAGAACAAAGTAGAAATGAGCGAAAAAGAGAAGAGTCCTCTAGAATACATTGATTGCCCAAAAATTGACCCTAGCTGTATGTTTTTAGACCAACTGTATAACTTTCTTGACCGGCCGTGGCTTTATGCCACAACTGTACAATAAATATATGGCCGGATAAAAAATGGCCACCCGGACAACTTTGGTGGCAAAGAGAGTAGTTTATAGAAGATGGCCCCCTTTGCAAGTAGGAAGGTGCTCTTCTGTAATTCTTAGGGGAATTGCAGAGCAAGGCACCTCCCAAGCTATAAAACCCCACTCTTTCAAGGTTATAAGGGGTTGGAAAGATTAGAGAAGTGAGAGAGATATAGAAACTCTCTCTTGTTCATAACTTTCTCTCTCTCTCTCTCTCTCTCTCTCTCTCTCTATGCGTACATATACATACAAACTCCATTGAAGCTTGGGATATGAAGCTTTTTGCTGGGATTTGAAGGTTGAATTAAGAGCTTAGAGGGTGATTGGAAGAAGAGGATTGCCAATTCAAAGAGCTCTTCCTCATTTGAGGTAATCTCTTGAAACTTTCTTATCACTTTCACTTCTACTTTCTTTTCTTTTCTCTCTTGAAAAACACTCTTTAATTCATTATATTTTATTGCATATGATGTGATTGGGCCTGTATATAGTGGAGGGGATTTGCGACCCCTCCATAGGATTGTTTGAATTATGAGAATTGTAGCTTTCTAGTGTTTTTTCTCTTGTTTTCTCACCTCCCAAACACTCTTTTTTTGGATTTTCTTTGAGTGTTTAAGTTGATTATAGACTTGTATAGAGGGTAGTCTGCCACTTTGATTAGTTTTGATAATCATCTTTGTTTTCTCTCACTTTCTCACCAATTTTCTTATCATCCAAACATGTTTAATTATCATGATCCAACTATTCCTTATGTGTTGATGAGAATTTGTAGTTGTTTTGTGGGTTAATTGGATGATTAAAGAGGGTGATGTTTGCATTTTCCTTCACTTTCTCTTGCTTTCTTTCTCAGTTTCTTTAGAATCAAACACATCATTTCTTCTTTAAAAGGCAAGAATTATTCTCTCAAATCCTTGATCATGGAAATGGACGTCTATATCCATTTTCCATGAGGAAGATGGATGGAGCTTGTAACTTTTGTTAAGAAACTCCATTGTTTGTGTTGGTGTTTTTTTTTTTTGTTTTTTAACCCCTGGCACTTTCTTCTACCCTCTCATCATTTTCTCTCTTGGTTTTTAGGATGCCAAATGGCTTCCTCTTGGAAATAAATAGTGATCTATCTTCTCTACACATTGTTACATAGATTTGAGCATCATTTTTCTCTTTTCCATGAAAAAGAGATAGATTCCATCTTATTTCCTTGATTTTTTTTTAGTTCCATTGCCTTAGTTTTCTTCCATGATCATCATGTGATAGTTCATATCACTTGATGATCAAGGAAGCCAATATATCTTTCCTATGATTGCTTTTATGATAGGAGTGATGGATTGTGTTTCATTTATTTTTTTGCTATTCTTTCTCTCATTCTTTGGTGATTCAGATTGAGGTTATCTATCGTGTTCATTAGAAAGCTTCTATGGCTTGGGTGGATTTCATCCTCTCATCATTCATAGGATTGAAGATGAATTCATCATGTCTAGCTTCTAGGGATGCTTAAAGAGAATTATTGCTTCTCTTCACATTCTTATATTGGGGATGCACTTTGGCTCATTTTCTCTTTCATTGTTTCTTAGCTTCTTTTGATTGATAGCTTCTCTATCTTCATTTGGTAGCCTTGTTAGTGTAATTAATTCATTCATTTTAGATTCCATTTTTGGTAGTTGCTTCATTTTTTATTTTTTATTTTTTGCTAGATTGCTTCTTTTAGTTTAGATGCATGTGTTATCATCTTTCTCTTCTCTCTTTTCTCTATGCCTTTTATTTTGGATTTTCCATAATATTTTGGCATCATATTTTATTTCTTTATTCATCATTTCCATGCCTTGCATCCATTTTTCATACATTAAGACTTGGTTCATTATACTTAGTGCTTCTATCATTTCTTATGTGATTTTGTCCGCAATCCCATGTCTTGAGATGATTCATATGCCATATGCTAGTAGCCGAGTTCTTAGTTGGATTCTCATGAGTGTGTTGCATTAGTTTCTTGCATCTAAGATCATCTATGTTTTCTAACCCCCTTTTTTTGCACTTGGCTAGCGTTGATGAGTACTAGGTAAGCCTCTTTTATCTTTGCATCCCGGTTGTGTATGTTTTCTTTACTATGTCTAACATGCTACCATGAGGCTATGTGCTTACTTGAGATATCTTTATGTTTGCCCAATGATTGGAGGCTATTTCGCTTGAGTTTGAATGATTTTGATCCTTCTGCATGTGAGCTCTCATTTTCTGTTGAGTTGTATATCTTAAAACCCTTTTTGAAAAGCATGAGATCAAAACATTCCAAAGTAAGTGATTTAGTTTATTCTTACCTGCTTCATCTAGTAAAAGTAGTATTAATGAATTAGTAGAGGCTGATCTTTGATTGGGTGAGTGAGGGTGCTCAATTCATGACCTTCCCCCCTTATATCTAAGTTCCTGAGCTGAGACACTTTGGTTGTGACGACCAGTGGCCTTTGGCACGAGTCATGGGTTTTCTAGTATTCCCAAAAGATTAGGTGGCAACTTCGAGTTTGGTGATGTAGTTATTGTTTGGCATTTCTTGTGACTAGTATATTTTCTATAGATTTGCCAGATTTGGACTCTTGCTCGTTTCACATTGTACACTCGTAAAACTGGACGGGGTTTGAACTATCAGGCGCATTCAGATACCCTCTGGAAGATCCTACACCATTCAGTTTTGGCAAGTGGAATGGATGCTTGCCTAGCCTTACTATACACGAACCGAAAATAAAACAATATGATAGCGTATAAATAGATTGAGTTACGGTTGAGATAATTCTGGCATGAACATAAAATAACACAACACGACACTTACCTAGTTGGGGGGCCCTAAATTTGGGAACCCGAGATGATTGCATTTGTTGGTCCTCCTCAAGGCAAGCCCTAGATGTGACATGAAAGTTGAGTTTATGGTTAAGTTTGTAAAAAATCATAAGTTGACATGTAATACAACATGTCACTGTGATTCAAATTATGTGATACTTTTTAGGACTTTCAAACGTTGTCTTTTGTCTTATTACACAGGCAATTCTATTTCCACACATCAATTCCCCTTAATTCCCACACTTAGGTTGTGTTTGGTTCATAAAATTTGAGAAAGAATTTGAAAAGGGAAAGGAAAAGGGCAAATGTATGTGAAATGTAGTGGAATATTGTAGTTATATTTCATTCACATTTCATCTAACTTTTACCTTTCCCTTTGCCTTTCCAAATCCCTTACCAAATCCATGAATCAAACATAGCCTTAATAAACACCTTCTCAGTACACACATCAAATAAACAAAATTTATCAATATACATCTCTTTACTCTAATAATACTATCATTTTCAATTTCAAAAACCTAATTTTTCTTCCACTCATTGCTACTACCACCACCACTCCCATCTCATCTCCTTCTATCCTAGACTTCCATAGTCAAACCTCAAAAGTAGGTGGTTCACGCCAAGGGTCTTGTGGGAGTGTATAGTTCATGGTGGAAGGTAGTCACACGTAGAGGGAATAACAGGCGACAAGAAGAAATGGCGGAGAAGAGAGGTGGTGCTAGTGATGGAGAATGGTTTTAGTGCATTAGAATTAGGGTTTGGATAGAAAAATATAAGGGTTTTATTTTTATTTTATGACAAAATTGTATTAAGAAAAAATTTCATTAAATGTGTGAATTGAGAGAAATTGTTGTGTACAAACATAATTACCCTTATTACACCCATTAAATTATGATTTTTAATTACAAATATTCTCTTAAGCAAAATTACTTGGGACAAAATTTATTTCAACAACCTCTTCCTCTCCCCCTTCCCCTCCCCTACCATGCCATCACCATTTCTATTCCACCACCACCCACCCCCTTCTCTTTCTCTCATTCTAATTGCCTTTCTATAACTCCCAACATCTCTAGGGTAAGAATATAAAAAAATAAAACTATAATAAATAACAACAAACAATAAGTAAAAAGAAAAAAAAATGTTAAAATATACATAAGATAATAATTGATTGTACGTAACATTTTGTTGTTTAAAAGTTGTTTAGGTGTGGTTTTATATGATTCTGACGTAGTTTAGTGCCATAAGAAATACATGTTGAAAATCAGTTCGACTCTGGTTCATCAAACAAACAAAGATTGTTCGGCATTTCGTAACTTGACATCTTAAGGTTGTTCAAACAACTAAGATTGAACATGATTAATTTCATCAATTTGACGTGTTCAACTACCTAAAGCCAATTGTTTAACTAGATATGGCCAAACAAATCGAGTTTTCAATTTTAATTGGCCGAACAAAACTCGAACTCATAAAAAGTTTCAATAAAAGGTCATCTTCCACACTACCACAACCCCAACCACCTCCCAGCTCCTTCCTCAATCTGTTGTCATCCTCATTTGTGGTGGTGTAAGATATGGAAGAGAAAATGACTTATTCACCCCCCCTCCCCTCCAAAAAAAAAAATAAATAAATAAATAAACATATAGAAGAGAGGGGCGGAGAGAGGAAGATGGTAGGCATAAAGGTGATGTAACTCATTTTCCCTTAACATACCAAAGATCTCCTACACAAATTAATGAGACTCTTGACATGTTATTAAATCTCAAAAAAATAAATAATTTGGATCTTCCGTTGGAACTAGCTATGACCGCAGATGATGTAAAACAATTTTAGAGTGAGCGATACAGCCAAGATCTTGATTCCTCTCCATTAGAGACTAATGAAGAATATCATAATCTCGTAAACCGGATGGAAGCATAGTGGATCCCACTATCACATGCAGTTGTCTCATAATCGACTCCAACCTTATCTAGGACACGTGGAGTAACCTGCATTATTAGGCAGAAAGTGATCAGACTAATCATTTCAGCCGACGCTATATGACAAATAAGATCAACCAAATCTTATCTATTTCAGTCTATCTCTTTGAACACCGAAGCGGTAGACAGTGTATGTAATTGTAGTTTGTCAGAATATGACAAATAATTGTAGTTTTTCGTTTATTTTTCTAAAGACTTTTTTGTCTTTGTATTTATTTTTGTGAAAACTTTGTATAAGCCTATGCCTAGGCTTGTAGACTTTTACAAATTTTTGCACAAAGTTTTGGCTGTATTAGTGTGGTAATTTTTTACAAAGTAAATATATAATAATGTTATGATAGACTTTTTGGATTAGGATGACTTTTTGATTTTTGTTTGTATTTACAATATGTATTCTATAAATTGACATTCAAACCAACAAATAAAACAATGTAAATTCTCTCCATCTCTTTGTTGCCTACTTCTTTGCCTAAGTTCTCTAACATCTCTGAACTCCAGAACTCTATAATAAAAATAGTAGAAAGGGGATGGAGATGTTTAGGATTGTGGAAGTTGTAAAGAGATAAATCAAAATTTTTAAGTGAATGTAAATAATTTAATTTGTTGTGTAACTAAAAGCTCCCAACATTAGATGTTCGTAAAGTCGCATGTCCCGTTATTCCCCAATGCCACCCAATCACCATATTCAATATCCTCTCTCACTTGAATACTAGATATAATTGCCAAATTTTTGTATGGTATTTTTTTGTTATCATGCTCATTTATAATTTATTTTTTTACTTAAACATTATTTTTAAATTGTCCCATCTTATCAAGGGCAAAAATATGTGAATTCCCCATTGCATGAATTGTTTGAACCATTGTGCCATTACCAAAAATGTCCTAATCTAATACAAAGTAACCATTTCTCAAATTGAACATAATTCAAATATATGATAAATCAAGGTTGAGTAATTATTCAGTTCAATTCTTGAAGCTTAACAACAACATCAAAGCTGAACTTATCACCAGGTTCAAACATGGCTTCAAGATCTTCAAAGCTCTGCTCAACTCTCAAGTCTTTACTTACAGTCAAACCTTCCTGCAACATTTGGGCGACACACACAAAATCTGAGTCAACATTCAAGCTCCACATTATGCAACCAAAAAGTGGAATATGGAGATGGATCATGATGGCGTTGGATAATCTACCATTACAAATGCAAATGCAATGTAACTTGCTATGTTCTGATCCTAGAAGAACGGTATGACACAGAATGGATGATGAACCTAGTTCCCAGAAAGTCAGCAACCCAAAAGAAAGAAAAAGTAAGAGAAAAAAATAAAGTAACGTTTGGTAGAGCTTTCTAAATATGATTTGAGAATAGGAATTGTATTTTGAGTTTGTGAGTTTTGGAATTATGATTTGAGTGTAGAAAATTTGTTTAGTGAATGAGTTTTGAAAAGAATTTTGAATTGAGTAGGGAATTTTTGATGTGACATGATATTTGATATAAAAACTTACAACTCATGACCAAATACACAACTCAAAATTCTATTAAAGCTCATAAAAAATTTTGAAAAATTCGGAAAATATTTTTTGTTAAGTATATAAAAATTAACATGTGTCAATTGCAAAAAATAAAAAAAAAATAAAAAATAAATAAATAAATAAATAAAAAATAATAATAATAATAATTGCACTGTTCCGGTCAACCGGCCGGACGACGGTGGGACGACCAGTTAACCCAAAGTTTCCCGCCTTCGACCGAGTTTTCAAAAGTGAGCATGGAATTAATTTTTGAAAGCTGTGAGAACCAATGACTGGAACTAAAGTTCCAAAGCTCTACCAAACAGAGCCTAAGTTGCAACCCTTAACTTTCAAGGGGGGATTTATTGCAAGAAAAGGGAAATTGTTAATTAACAGAATGCAAATCTTATATAGCTAATTTTGACACTAGTTTGAGTTTCTACTAACATTTAAAATTATAGTTTTCCTTTTTAACACCTAGAGGAAACAAAGTGAGAATATGATAAAAATGAACTTGTTCAACGTGGCCCCCATTTTGGACTTCCTTGCCCATCTTTTGGCTTTGGATGCCTTGAACTGTTATCTAATTGGGGTTTGCCTCTATCTCTTTGTGAGTAACCAAATAACCTAAGAACTTCACTGAACCAACCCCAAAAGCGCACTTTTTGAGGCATTCAATCTAATGTGAAGGCTCCGAGAATGTCAGAAGTGTTCTTATAATCAGCTAGGTGGCTGGCCACTTGTTTGCTTTCGACCACCACATCATCATTGTAGACTTCTATTGTCTTGTCAATCATTTCTTGGAACATCATTGCTGTAAATAAATGTTTTGATGAGACTAGTGAAATCTACACAGACCCTCCACTTTCCATTTTTCTTTTTGACAACAACGTTAGACAACCACTTTGGTTAATAAGCGTAACAGATGGTGTCCACTTCTACAAGCCATTTCACCTCCTCATTGACCGCTTTTGTGTGTATCGACCCCCTTCTCTTCTAAACAACATATTTATGCTTGGGATCCATGTTCAACTTCTGAAAAATGACTTTGGGGTCCATACCAGGCATTTCATATGGTGTCCAAGCAAAATATTCGATGTTCTCTCAAGGAAGGATACCAAATCACATTATAGGGTGAAGGAATATCTACCACCAGAAAATCCACATCCAGGATGACTGATCTGACACATACTAGGATAGTTACCTTGCCCAGGGGCTAGATTAGCTCCGAGCTGAATCTGATCATTGGGGCGAATGAGGTCTGTAAGTCACTCATCTAGTCCTAGCTTTTTGAAGACCTTAAAAGAGCTTCATTGGTCAACAAGCACCCTTTTCACATCACAAGTACTACTAATTCAAAAGGTGATTATCAATGCATCGTTGTGGAGATGTTACAACCCCTCCATATCCTCATTTGAGAATGTGATCTATTGCTTGGTATATTTCTGGCCATCCACCTTCTGTCTCTTTGGGGCAAGTTGTGTTACAGAACTTGGCTATATTATCGCCCTGAGTTATGTTTCCTTCTGCATTTATCCTCTTGCATCCCTTACTTGGGTGGGGGTCAATCAAACCATGAATCATATTGATGACCCCAACTGGATCTGCATCCAACTAGGGCTGCTTTGCCAGAGCTCAATTCTCATCTTGTTTAGTTTTCTCTTCGTCGATAAATTGTTCTAAATGTCCTTTCCAGACTAAATCCTCTATGTATCTGTTGACATTCATACAATTGACAGTCATGTGTCCCTTTTCCTTGTGGTAGGCACAACACAAATTCTGGTTTCTCTTCGAAGGATCCCATACAATCTTTGAGGCCACTGGAAATACGACTTGTATTCTTTGATCTGAAATCTTATAGATGGGCTCCATAAAGATAGTATTAAACAGACTGACAAGCCTTCTGTTTGCTACCATTCTACCCATTCCCGCTTCTCTTGTTTCTATTTTGCCCAACCTTCACCCTTCCTTGCTCCTTTCTTGATTCCTTTTTGTTTGTCCTCTTCGAGGAAGTCAGTCATTGCCTATGAAGCACGGACACACAAACTCAGTGCCGTAGTGGTGTCGAAAAAGGGGACACGCCACCGATATATATGGGACACACCGAGTGGCGTGTTTGTGCAGGGTACACATGTGCAGGGTACACTTACTTCCTTAGCTCCGTATCTCTCTTCACTTATAATTCTAGGTTATATATATGTATATATATATCTCTCTCTCGCTTCCTTAGCTCTGTTTCTCTCTTCACACTTCTAATTCTAGGTTATATATATGTATATATATATTTATTTATGTTTTTATAAGTTTTATATATATATATGTATATATATGTTTTTATTAATATTTTATATATTGCCTTTATAAATTTATGTGTATTTATTTATGTATTATATTTATTGAATTAATGTTATTATGTTAGTTTTTGTTTACAAAAAAAAATATATATATAAATAAATAAATAATTTGTCGTGTTTGTGTCCCTATTTTTTGAAAATTGCCATGTCCCATGTCCATGTTTGTGCTTCATAGGTCGTTGCTTTGCTTGCATACTGCTTGATTCTCTACATGAGATTGGGCATGCTAACAACCACCCGCTTTGTAAGGGATTATCATAGCTTACTCTGGGGTGAAAGGTCGAGATTAAATGATGCTGCAAGTCTACGACCAACTGCTCATTGCAGTTCAATTGTACACTTCTTGGTATCTCTTGGCATATTCCCTTAAGCTATTTGATTCTGACTTCTTCATTAAGAGCATCAACTTTCTTGGGATGTCAACTAATAGGTGATGAGAAAAGAAGTGAACCTTTTTTCTAAAGCAGTGTCCTGTATCTCTTTAGAGGTCTTACGGTATGGAGCTACCCTTACCAAAAGAGTGCACCAAACCACTGAAAGAAGTCAAATAAATTGAATATTAGTTCATTCAATTTCAGCTGTGACTTAACTTTCAATAGAATTAGTGGCGAGAGTGGAAGAAATTGAAGCTCATCATCGGATAGTTATTCGCAGTTGTATATGGTCATGACATGAATGTGTGGAACCAGCTTAGGGTCACTTCTCCCAAACTAAAGGGAAACATCTAGCACATGAGTGCATCATTCCCACTCTATAGTGTTATTGCTTGTCTGTAGTGGCTGACGTGACTCAGTGGATCGATCCTTCCATCATACATTGTGGATTTTGGTGGGGACGAATCATCTATTTTCCTAGAAAGTGGGGAAGCATATATTTGCTCAAATGCCTTTCTGGCACTTTCTTGAGTAATCTTCACTTCAAGTTCTTCCCATTCCTGTTCTTTGGGGTCTAACTACCTCCTCAAATAGTCTTTCTCTACCCTTGACCTTTCCGGGTTAGTGTCCACATTCTTAGTGCATTACTTCTTTGGCTTGGCCGGATTTTTGTTGGTCTGGCAAGTGCTGCCTGATTTGTTGTGGGTTTTGGCAGCATACTCTTCCATTTATGGTCCATTGTTTGGCCAGCTCTTGCTCTTATGGGATCTCAGATGGCTTCTCTCCAATTTCCATCATCTTTCTTTGGTTCTGCTCGTCTGGAGGGCCCTTTACTTTTCAAGTTGCTACTGCAACCTTTGAGTTTTCCTCAAGAGTCGAGACCATCTATCATCTGGTCTGTCCATTCAATCCACTCCTCCAATTTCTTCAATGAGTCTAGGATTGCTTAGTTCTCCCACCAAGATGGGTAGGAGTTTTCACGATTACACTTTGGTTCTTCTCCTTGTTCTCTAGTAGCACGAAACACACTGGACCCCAAATCTTATGGCTTCTGGTCCTTCTTCTGAGATGGAAGCACAGCTCTGTTTGGCTTGAAGGCACTCTTTCCTCATATTTTGTTTGGGGAATTCCTGGATCTCTTCGGTTGATGATTCTTTTTATTGATCATCGTTTCCTACAAACAACACCATCTTGTACGGGAAAAAATCCATACACTAACAACAATGTCATTCCAGCAAGAAATAACCCTTCCTAAAATGCCTGAACACCTAAAAGTCAAAACGTCTTGAACATTGGTTGACCGGTGATGAACTATTAGAGGGCACTCTGATGCTTAAGTTAGTGCCCTCTTTCGGGTTGATTCTCATTTATAGTACTGAGTTCTTTTCCAGTTGTAGAAATGCTTTTCTAGTTTGAGAAGGGGGATAATGTTCAATCCACCTCTTCTTCCCTTATTTGATAAGGGGGACAAGGTTCATCATTAAGAGGTCACCTCGAAGGGGACTTCCCAGTTCAGCACAGAAGCCATAAGATTAGGTTTCCCTGTTCAGCGCAGAAGCCGTAAAACTGTATTCATAGTCCCAACAGCCAACTTATTGTGTTTGGAGTACTACCAAACAACCTCCCAGTCCATCCAATCCCGGGACTCCACACTCATGGTCCTACACTCACTTTACCTTTCTCAATAATCTTTGGTTATGCTTTCATAAAAATGTCCAGCAAACTGAACTACATAGAGCATGCTGATCATTAGTGATGCTATCTACTATAAAATTGCTAACTTCTAATTTGTTACAACATATCAAAATATCATGTTGCATGACTACTTACTAAAGTGAATGTAAGATCCTAACTATTTGGTCCATGGAAGTTTTTACCTTTCGTATGAAAGGTTTTTATTACAGAAGGAAATTACCAATTCCTTTGTAATTAACAAAGTACTAGTGCACAATGAAAGACGTCCAATCAGAACATTGAATATATGCACTTGCAAAATAGATGCACAATTAATCCAATATGTTACCAATTGCATATTACTATATTAGTATAAATACTGGTTTCTAAACCTTTTTTTTTTTTTATACTCCTGTTCAACAAGGTCATAAATCATATACCTACAATTTTTGTATCACATGACAAACTTGGTAATGGAATTGAATAACTTTGTTGTTATGGTTTGAGGTGTTAAATCCGACATTTCCAAAACTAAAAGACATCCAAATACTAGAAAGCTCTAATCTATTAAGATTTCAAAACAGCTGAATTGAGAATCAAACTGTCTTTTTAAATTAAAAAATATTTTGCTGATGTTGAAAACCCATCAATCGCATGAAAACAAAACCAATTGAAGGAGGTCACCTATTATTTCCTATTGAGCATGGCAAAAAGACCCCCAATTTTATTTTATTTTATTTTAATTTTTTTTTTTTAAATAAATAAGAAATGCTAATGCATAAAATAAACAAAAAGCCAAGCATTTCCCAAAAAGCTAACTGTAAACATAATAGGGGTAAAGAGTAATATATATACCTTTTCTACATATTCAGCTATGGTAGAATTAATTACTTTCGTGATCACTTGCTTGTAAACTTTGGAAGGTCCAAGAACTTGTAAGAGGATCTCTGTAGGTATCTGCCAGAAGCAATAAATAAAAAGAAAAGAAAAAAATGACCAAACAAGAAGAGCTATATATATGTCTATAAATTTCGTACAAGAATGGCTGAAATTCTCTCTCTATCTCTCTCTCTCTCTCTCTCTCAATTCATTTTTTGGGGATTTGGGTGGTAGGAGGTTGGAAGGTGCAGCCATAGAAATTTGCATATGAAGTGAAATATGTTTCGGGAATTTGCATCTAACAATTTTTGTCAACTAGGAGGGAGAAAGGATTATAAAAATAGAAGGAACTTTGTCACTTTCTCAGCTTCTTGCCAAATTGCCATTGCACGAAAATAAACTTCAGATAATGGCACTACTTAAAGGTCAGCCAATCGCAGTGATTGGCTAAATAACAAGCATAATCAGAATATCAACATATGCACCCTCAGAATATCTACATAAATCTCCCCAAGTTTCTTTAGCTATGGGGTGCAAATCACATCTACCTTGTCAACGTGATAACTTGAATTATACTAACTGTTATCGGACTTGGTTACAAATGTTACAATACTTGAACAAATGGAATGCAATTTAACATTAGGAGTTAAGAGCTTACATCAGGTGTTTTTCCTGCTAGCACCAAGTTGTTCATTGGCAACAACAATTCCAACAAAAGAAATCAGAAAATATGTCAGCCAATAGTTGACAGAAGAAAGGAAAGAATAAAAGAAAGAGAATTTAAAGCAAAGAAGACCGAAGACCTGACTTAGGAATGTGACTTTCGAAGCCACTTGATCGGCTTAATAATGACCTTTTAAAGACATCATCATTAGTTTCAGGAAAATGTATCGATTTTTTAAAATCTCACCTCCTTTTAATCTTCGAAAGCCTGGAATTGGCTGCGCATCAGCAACCATTTTGGAGAACACATCATCAAAAATTGATTGAGTTTTAGTGCCCGATACCTCCACGCTTATCTGCCATGGAACTTGTATAGAACTCATCTCACAAGTAAAAGACGGCTAACCATTTATAAAATATAATATAAACCACTTAACATGTTATTCATTTGTCTTTAGTCATAGCAAAAGACAACTTGATTACATGTTATTGTCCCATAACATTATTACTTCGAATTTCAATTATAATTTGTCATGTTCTTTATGCATATTCTCAGAAAACAAGCTATTTTTACTTTCCCAAACAAAAATTCCCTTACCTTTAGTTCACTGGCCTTGCTAGTACCACTTGCAGCAACTGAGAAGTCTTGAAACTGAGAAGACAAAAACTTCATTATCTTCTACACCTAATTTTAGTGGTAACCATTAAAAAAAGGCATTCAGCAATAGCAATAAGAAAGTTAAGAACAGGAATGAACAAGAACTGGGAGAGAATGACTTGTCTTTGCACCAGATGACACAGCACAAACAGCAAGCAAATTTTTGGGGCATGCCCTGCAAAACACAGACAGTTCTGAAATTAATATGAAAAGGCATTGAATGGACCAATATGAAAAGGCTGTGGAAGTAAAGAGGTTGGAGAGTTCAATATATACATCAAAAAGATCAATCAACTCCAAATGCAAAATTGAATGTTTATATACATCAAAAAGATCAATCAATTCCACATGCAAAAATGAATGTCAAAGAAGTAAAAAGTACACCCAGTTTAGTCCCCATTGGATGGGGTCTAAGAGGGACAGAATAGGTACAGACCTAAACTTTGGCATTATTTGCACAAAGTGGCTGCCCTCAGGTTCAAACCCATAACCTCATATTTAAGGGAAAAATTGAATGACTGATGCAAATATTACAGGGGTAATTCCAGGAAAATTCAAAAAAATGACTTTTTTTTTTTTTTTGTGTGGTCAATATTGCTTTGTTTGGGTCTTTTTGTTTGCATTTGCAAACGTTCCCTGCATTTATTTATTTTTTGAAAGATAACAATATTTTCATTTTTAATATCAACCAAGCAAATAAACAATTTAACCCAAGCACAGAAAAGCTCAAAAACAATCAAACTGCTGGATAAACACCAACAGGTCCAGCACTATATATTATTTCTAGTAATGGCACTGATGTGTATTCAAATCAGAGGAGAGCTACCCCCAATAGCCAATATGTTAGTGTTGGAAATGTTATTGTCGCAGCGTGTAAAGTAGTACCAAATATGCCTCTGTCAAAAGTGGTCACAGCTGTAACTTGTAAAGAAATAAAACATGACAACAGTTGATCGTACAATATGATGAAAATGCTAGAGTTGTCATTAATAAGAAGGAAATCTAAAAGGAGCTAAAATTTATGATTACCATGGAATTGAGACGGTTTATTTGTACTAACCTTGCTACCGATGTATTAAAGATGAGACCATATTACGGTTATAGTAGGGGCAATGGAAAGGAATAGATTAAGATTAACTAAATGGTTGTGTCTCATTCATATACTTTTAATTCATAAACAAAAACAAATATATCATTGGATGGCTTCAAATCCACAAACACCAGTGAACACAAAGAACTTGTTTTAGGCCAAACCAAATCAATTAGGCAACCTAGTCATTCCACTATTCACCTTAAAGCCAACATATTATCCCCACTCATGTTCAGTCAAAACCCTAGCAAATAAACACAGTAAACTTTGGTAGAGTGGGATGTGACTTATTTTGGGGGGGGGGGGGGGGGGGGGGGGATAAATAAAAAAACAGATACCAACATACTTGGATGGTTATTTTCTCAAACTCTATTAAATATTATACATTAATTTTGCAAAGAAATTTTCTATTTCCTTAGCCAGTTAGCTTAGTATTAGGTGGTCAGACTCAAAAGCTATGATGAAATTTCACAAGAACTAGGGCAGTGTTTTATCTCATCTGAAGTGAAATCCATATTTTCAAGATTTTGAACGTAAATATCTACTGAATACTCGGTAGTCATAGTTCATAAACTAGTAGCACCTTTCACGAAATTTTATGGCATTGTATCTCATCTGAAGTGGGAAGCTTTCTCTTTTTGAAGAAAGATTTGGAATGAGGACATCTACATTTTGCTTGGGCCTTATTATCTGCATGAAAATGATGAGTAAAGTTTGTCAGTCCTCGTAAACAAATACTAGTTATTAAAGAAAGCCTACGAGTAAAAATCTAAAATTGTTTCATGGTCCCACTGGCTAATTACAACAAGCAACCATAAGGCAGTAACAGAAATATAAAATCAACTGCATCAAGTAAAGAACTTTCTATCAGCAAGTCCAAGGAAATGATAAGAATGCTAAAAACGCCCAGAAGCACCATGTGAGTGTTGGATAAAGCAAACATTAACATGTGTTCATACAAAAGCAGATGTATATTCATGTATGAAAATGCCACATCATTTGCACAATGACGATAATGAGTGCTCTCTAGATTTTATGGCCAGGAGAGTGTATTGCATTACAAAACTAATGTATTTTTTTGGGTGATGTTTTATAAAGAGAGAAGAGAGTAAGGTTAAAGAAAGAGACACAAACCCTTTTAAGCACCTCATCCTTCCATTTTAGCCCAAGGTAAAACAAATGTGAAAGGTCTCAAAATGTCCCTAAAACTTCACTCATATTTTAAATCATGTATTTGTTTTTATTTATTGTTTGTTTTTGTTATGGTGCTGATTTAGTGCAATTTTGGTAATGTCTGTTAGGGAAGAAAAGAAACCTGAGGAAGTAAAATGGAGGGAAAAAAACCAGAGGGGTTAATTGGACAAGAACCTTGAATTAGGATTTTGAATAATCTGAAAAAGAGGGTTTCTGTGTCCTAATGTGGGAAATTAGATTTTGATGATATATCTGTACTATCTATAAAAAGTGAACACCCCTTAAAGTGTCCAAAAGCCTTGGTTTCTTATAGTGCTATGTGTCTACTTTTTTTTATTTAAAATTAAATAATAATAAAAAAATTAGATAGATGAAAGGAAGGGCTTGAACCTTGAACTTTATACTTGACCAGCACATTATACATAATAAATATTTTATTTTATTTTTATTTATTTAAATTACACAAACCGCTAATATATATATATATACACACATTATATATAATACATTTATTTGGTTGTTCCATCTGAATAAAATTTCTGACTCTTCAAATGTACACCAGCTATACAAGAAATTGTGAAAGGGAAAAAACAAGAATCCACTAGTAGTTGTACTTCTTCTACCACATAGGAAGAATATTATTGACACCAATCACAGATAGAGGCACATACTACATCACATCAAAAGATTTAAGGGCACACATACACTTGTATCCCAAAATTATGTAAAATGTAAAAGGATAATTGACAAGCAAGTTGAAATTTTCAGAAAGGTATTCAAGCAAAAAAGGATTGAAAAGAAAAGAAAAGAAAAGAAAAGAAAGTTGAAGAACATCTTCTTACCTTGGAGTTAAAACCCAAGAAGAGGGTCTTAAAGGCTACTTCCATATCCTCTTTCAGTCTTCTCGCTCTCTCTCTGATTATATATAAGCTTCATGAGTCATGGTTCCACAGAGTGTTACGGTGAGCCTTTCCATACAAAGACGAACACGTCGTCACTGTGCCAAACTCTCCTGACGGAAATGCCCCTTTATCTTTGATTTCAATTAC
>CM069907.1:95715236-96024085 GCA_036172215.1 Camellia granthamiana | reverse complement strand
TTTCAATTACCAAAAAGCCCAGACTTGTTTGCTAGAATTACCCAAAAAGTGAATAGAGAGAGAGCTCTGTCTGTGTTTGAGAGGATTTGAGAATTGAGACCCTAAATTCACACTCTCTTGTTTGTTTCCAAGAAGAAACCATGGCGACCATGACGATGGTGTCTCAGTTTCAATGCTCCACTGTAAGCAAGCAATAACCTTTCTTACATTCCATACCTAAAACTCAATATGTCTTCAATGTGTTTAGTCATTCATGCCAAACATTTCTTACAACTCTGGTCTCTTTTTAATCTATTGAAGCACTGCAAATACATACATATATATATATATAGGGTCTGTTTGGGGCTGTGAAATGGATGGAAAAATTAAAAGGAAAACAGTTTTTTTTTTTTAATGTTTTTTCCCTTGTTTATGTAACACTCAAATCTTTGGATAGTCTGATAATTTGAGGAAAACTTATTACCAATTTTTGGACAAGAGAAAAATTATTGGATGTGATATTTACTGGGTTGGAATGGAAGGGCATTTTTGAGAAAATAAAAAATGTGACTACAATTACAGTGGTACACTTTATATAATAGAATAGCTTATCATAAGAAATGGTGAGGAATTTATAAAACAAAGAAGGCAAATGATTTCCACAAGTAGGAAATTTTCCCATTTTCTCATCAGATTTTATTTTTCCTGTTTTTCATGGTGTTTGCACCCATTTTTGTTAAATCATCTGTTGACAGAATTTTTACTAACAAATGGTGATAGACAAGGAAAAATTGTTCCCTTTTTTTATTTTATTTTCCTTTTCCTCACCAAATCCAAGAACCAAATGGAATTTTGAGGTTTTGTTTATATCTTGAATCTGTGTACAAATCCCGTCTCTTTTTTGGGAAGTAGATTAAAAGCTGATTTTTTGACTTTTTTTAAAAAAAACGTGTAAAAAAATAGAGAGGTGATGTGACTCAAAATCGGTTAAAAGCCAAAAAGTAGCTTTTAGACAAGTTTCCAAATCCAATACAAATATAATTAGGTTGTAGCCATTTAGAGTTTCAAGTTTCATGTTAGAGATCGCTATTTTTTTTTAATTTTTTTTTTCTCTTTTTATTATTATTATTTTTTATTTTTTTGTCATAATGGAACTTGCAGGTGTGTATGCCCTAATTATATTGGTTGAAAGTAAAAACACTTATGATTTCTGAAAATGAATACCTTGCTGACCTTATCAAGAAGCACAATTCTGAGTGGGCTGATCTGCTGAAAAGATGATAGAAATTGCATTACCCTGTGTGGTCTCCACCAATGTGGGTGCTTGAACAGGGACTGGGTACAAAACTGATGTTTGACATTATTTGTAGAAACTCATTCTTGAACTTTGTTGTCACCAGTCTAGAAATCCAACCTTGATGACAAGTAGAATGTGAATTTATGTAGACATTGCTGGACCATACTACAGCAGTGCTTTTCGTGCAAGTGAAGTTAATGTAATTTTGAAAGAGTATAGAAGTAAAATGAAATGCACCTAAGCATGTTGCACACACTTGTACCAAAGACCAATAGTAATAAAATTTGATATGCTATGTTTTAAAGCAATAGTAGGCTATGAATGGAAATTGTTTTAAAGGTATAAATAAAGAATGAGGAATACTATTAATTCCGATGTTGTACAAATCGATGCTGAACAATCTGATTCTTAAATATTTAGTCATTACGTGTTTTACATTATGGAGGCTAATTATTAGCTTGTTAATTTGTTCTAGGTAGAGATACTACTATGGTCTGAGAGCCTTTTTTGAAACTTACTTGCAGTTAGTAACTTGTGTATTTTAAAGAATAGATGGAATCTTATCATTCTGTTGTTGGAGTGTCAATTTATTTTGTTTTTTCTTGCAATAGATTGTGATATACTTCTTCTCCAATTCACTGAATGTTGAGTTTTTCACAGTGGTTTGTTTCATTTTCACACTTTTTTTTTTTTTCTCACAGAAGTTCACCATTAGGAGTCTTTGCAAGCATGTTCAGACTAATCATAATGCAACAAGCATCAATTTATGTACTGTACAGCACAATATATGTGGGAGGTACACTACTATCTTGTATTTGTTTGAGAAGTTATCCTTCCTTTGACATGATATTCTCTCCTTATTTCTAGTATTGGATCTTTAAATATTGCAAACTGAGCATGCTTATCAAATATATATAGTCAAATAACTCTTCTCTAGCTAAAATATGATGCCGGTGAAGTCATTAGCATAAGATGAGCACACTCAGTTTGATAATATATATGGGAGTTTCTCAGCTAGAAAATAGTCTTAAATGCCTCGGCACTTTCGGGGACACTTCTTGCCTTCTTTGGGGCTTGTAACTTTATTCTAGATATGCAGTCAGCCCTTCTTTTTTTTTCCCCTTCCCTCCCTTTCTTTGTTAAGTCTGCATGAAGGGTGCCTTCTTGTCCTTGCTGTAATTCTCCCCACCCCCAATTCCTTATTAAAAATATTCTCATTTTCTTTCTAATAAAACAGAAAGAAAACTCTGATGATGGACGGATTGTGGATCCCTCCTATTTCCATAGGACTCATGAATATAGTTCAGATCAGCATTATCAGAGAAAAACTAATACCCTAGCAAATTACGTTTTCGAACACAAGTTCTGAAACATGGTACACTTCTGTTCCAAAACGGTAAGTAGCAATCTAAAGCGATCCCAAAAGTGTTTTCCAATATATCTCCTAAAGATTTTCTTAGACTAAAATATAAGGTTAGCGAAGTTTTGATAGGACGAAACATCAAAAATATCATAATGCTCAGAGAAATGTGTTGGTACATAAGTAATTTTGGGAAAAAAAAAAAAAAACCTTATATTTTATTGGATGCCCAATTTTTATAAGAAAACTAATTCAAAAGTATTTTAAATTCTTTTAGTGTAATCTATACATGTCTATCCCTATTCATACCACATTTTAGAGCATGTGGCGTAGCATGTTCCCGGTACGTGGAATGTACCAGGTAACATAGGTTCAGATATTGTAGAATAGCATTCAGTATTCCTCAATGATATGAATCAGAATCACCCACTTAAAAGATGAGAGGAATGACAGAAGATGAAAAGTTGCAACTCCATAAAAAGTTTCTGGGTAGTTGGGTAGCCCTGGTTTGAACCTGTTTTACCATATTACAACTAATATTTCGAGTCAGTTCTACTATTTACAACAATACTTCAAGCAATTATTAGAACTAATAATTCTAGTGATATGCTGATTATTTTTGGAACATTCAAGAAAAATTTGTCAATTTTTTATTGTTTAATGTGTTGCTTGCTCTGGATTTTACTTTTCCTGGTCTCCACATGCTACTGTCAATCCTATTGTCTTAAATCAAACTTTTCAAGTGCTGCAATTGATTCTGTTAGTGTGGATATTAATCTGCTAGCATTGCGCTTATGTACTTTCTCTTTTTAGGCAATTAAACCTCTGTAGCTCCTCTAGGGAAGGTCTTAGATGCTTGTCAAAGCCAATATCTGCGGTTGGTTCAGGTGATCTTAACTTTTAGTTATGTGCTATTTTCTCATACATGATGAACTGTATTTAGTGTCAGGATAAAGTATTCTTTTACATTGGTATTGTAGGTTTGGAAGTCTCTACTGATCCAAAGGACAATGAAATAACCATAAAAAATGTCAAAATATTAGTGGAGTCTCGAGAGGATGATAAGATACAAGTAAGTTTACTCACTTGACTTGTCTTGCCTACTTGTTTTCATCAATAGTGCATTGCTAGTAATAAATTGTGGATAGATGGCGTTTGAACCAAGTATGGTGCATTGCAAAATAGACATTCTGGTTGTAAAGGTCAGCTTTTAGTGTTTGTCAGCCAAACTCATGCTGTATTGAGCATTCACAAACTTAATTTTCTACCAACCTCAGCTTGATAAATCAGTCCTTTTGTGATATATTACAATCCGCATAAACAGACTTGCCACCTTCCAATGTTGTCACAGTTCTGGATAATAGCATCTCCCATAATGTAGACATGGGGACTCAGGTACACATCTGACTTTTGAATCTAATGTTTATTATGTGTTCTCAACTTCATTTGGGGAAGAATTGTGAAAAAGTAATGAAATAATGAATTCACTTTTAAGTTGCATTACACAAGGGTGAATTCCAATGTGTGCACTGTCCTTTTTTGAGTAAGATACAGATATACACTTAAAAAACCAGGTTTTCTACTAAAGTTTTCTTATGGTTAAAGAAAACACGGAAAATAAACCCCACTTAAAAAATGCATAGTGAAAGCTTCTTATATTTGGAAAGGAGATACAAGTATAGAGTGATTTTGAATACAAGAAGCCATTCTTGTATTATTCTGTAGGAGTTAGGAACATGATCGAAGGAAAAATCTAGGATTTTTTTTGATCGGCATCCTTTCAAGTCAAGTCTAAAACAATGTTTTGTGCGAAGTCTTAATATCTTGATTATTTTCTGTGGAAAGTTGACTTGAAAATGGGAAGTATCTTATCTCAAAGACAATGTGAATTGTAGTTTTCAAAAGAGTAGCTAACTGAACTCTTCTTTAATTTGAACCCCATTTTACCCAAGTTCATGTCTATTATGACTTTAAAATGTAGCCACAAGGCCTTGGTGAGAATCAAAGAAAACCATCTGAGAAAGAACATTTTTTATTTTTGCCAAAGAGAAGCTGATAATCACAAAGAAATAGAATAAATGGATTATCATGTTTGGATTTCCAAAAAGAAAAGGTCAAGATAAGAGAAAATGGGATTTCATCTTGGCTGGAGTTAAAAACAGTAGTATATGAAGGCTTGTTTCTTAGCCAGTCTACCTTCTGATATGTCATGCCAAAAAAATAAGAAAAAAAAGGAAGCAATACAAAATGCAATGCTTCTTGTTTTAGGAAATGTCATAAAGTTGCAATGTAAAGAGTCCGTTGGTTAAAACCTGTGGAGTTTTATATATTTCCTCAAAGAAATACATTTTTTAAATCATTTTTGACACTTCTTGTGTAAGATATTAGGAAAGATAACATACACTGTAGGAAATTTAAATATTCTTAAATAATTAAGTAAGCTCATATTGGTGACAAATATTTCAAAGTGTTTAAATTATTTTGAAATGGTGCTGCCCAAGGTTTGCCAAAATAACTTCGGCAATACTAAAATCAACATGGAAAAAACTTTGCCAAATAAACTTTACGATAGTCATTCTTTTTTTGCTTCAAAAGATTGCGTCCAATTAGTTCAGATTTTGACATTATCTTGACATGACATATAGCTTTAGATTGCAAAGGGAAAATATCTTGCTGAGATAATGAAACTTGAACCTTAACTTTCATCATTTCAAGATATAGAACCCCTTTCAACCTTCCCTAATGAGATTTTAAAAATTAATGTTTTTTTTGGGAATAAACCAACATTTTTGTTAGAAATGTAGTTACCTCCAAAATGTAGTACTGTTTAGTCGAAATCATCTTTTTAGATGATGAGGAAAATAGCCGTGGGGACTCCTTAGATTAATTTTACCAAAAGAGATACATTTTCTGTTTGGAAAGTCATAGATGAATTTGGAATTGTTCATGACAAACTTCCTTTCCATCAATGGATCAGTTTTTTTGTTTTCTTTATCTATGTCCTGGTTTGCTTTGAGGATTTTTGTAATATTTGGAAGTACTCATGATGTCATCTACTAAGGGTGGATTGCGGCCTCTTTGTTCCTTTTGTATCTCATTTTCATTTTATTTAATAAAATCTCTATTTGCTGATATTAAAAAGTGATGCCAACAGCTAAGGGTGGACTTGACTGGGAACGAAACACAAAAAGTTTTTGACCAGGTTTTGACAGATTTGGCTCGTTCAGCACCTCCAATTCCAGGATTTCGAAGACAAAAAGGAGGTAATACATGTATACCATGCAAATTTTTTTTTTTTTTTTTTTTTTTAATCGGAAAAAATTTGTGTTTGTAGTGTAATTTCACGTATGTCATGTAATTTCTTGCCTGTGTTGAGTTCTCACCTTGCTTAAGACTGTGTTTGGATCACGGATTTGAAAAGGGAAAGCAAATATGAGGGAAATGTCTCACCAGTCCTTCCCTTTCCAAATTCCCACTCAAATCTACAATCCAAAAATAGCCTTAAGTTTCTATTTTTGGTAATCAATGTGGATGCTATATGTTTCTTTCTATTTCAATAAAGGGTTAATTACACTAATAGTCCCTATAGTTTGTGATTTGTGTCACTTTGGTCCCTGACTTTTCAATTGTGACACATTTAACCCTAAATTTTGCATTTTGTTCCAAATAAGGACAATTGAAAATATCATTAGATTTTTCAAGGGTAAAATCGTCAATTTGATAAAATATAAACTAATTTGACAAAAATAAATGTCAAAAAAATATTTTTAATTTTTTTAAAATTATTTTTATCCACCAATGATAAAATTATGTAAAATTAATAAAAATTACATGATTAATTTTTTTAAATTAATTTTACATGATCATCATCCAAATACATAATAAAAATTAATTTGGTAAAAAAAAAAAACTAAATGTCTAAAAGATTTATCAATTTTACATAATTTTATTTTTAGTAGGTAGAAATAATTTTTTAAAATTCAAAAATATTTGTTTGATATTTATTTTTGTCAAATTAGTTTATATTTTATCAAATTGACAATTTTACCCTTGAAAAATCTAATTATATATTCAATTGTCCTTATTTGGAACAAAATTCAAAATTCAGGGTCAAATGTGTCACAATTGAAAAGTCAGGGACCAAAGTGACACAAGCCTCAAACTATAGGGACTATTTGTGTAATTTGCCCTTCAATAAAAACACAGAAAAACTGATGTTTATGACCAACTTATAAATATGACCAATGAAATCAATCCTCTTTTTCTTTTGTGTTTATGTGAGCTTGCATGCAAGGATTGAGCGATCTGAAACCCTAACCATCCTTCACTTTAGATGTTTTCAACTTGTGAAATCAATAATGATGCTTCTTTGAATACTATTACATTATTAACTATATTACAATTATACTAGCTGTTTGGAACTTCTGAAATATTTTTCTAGCCAGTAAGAGCAAGAGACATTTATAGCTCTCACACAAGTGAGATAAATATTTTCAAATTGCTGTCCAAAAGTAACTGATATGAATTCTAGTGGTTATACCAATGCTGCCTGTGTTGTTGACTTACAAGAGATGTATATATACATATTAGTATGTCTTGTTTGTATTGTGACCAACCTTTAATAATCTAACCATTTTGTTGCACTTAGTTTCTTTTATTTAGAAATAAGTGAAAACATGGAGTAGTTTTAAAGTTTATTACATCTTTACATGATAGCTACAAATTAAAGTTAATTACATCCTTAAATGTGGCTCTCCACAAAGTCAATTTAGTAGACTTAACTGAGAATTATGTCTCACTCATCTTTTGCTTGGATTTTTCAATCTAGTGTATATAAATTTACATGTATATTATATATATTGAGGTGTTTACAAGTCCTTGAGAGGTGATCATTTTCATACATGACAAATTACAATTAAACATGGTTTACAATACAAAATTGATGATATATATTAACAATAAGTTTCACAAGAGAATGAATTGGACTATACCTTCAGTGAAGAATGGAAATCCACGAGACATTGGGAAATAAGAAATGGTGGAGTTGTCGAATCTTTTTGGGTGTCTTTATTTGACCCATGTTGGTGATAATGGTGCTTTGATACAATGGGTGATATCCTCTTTAGTCTGTTTAGTGCGAAGTTTTTTTTTTTTTTTTTTTTATGGCATTCTTGCTTTTAGGGAGTCTCCCTTCCCTTGGAAATCAAATGTGACTTTTTTTTTGGTGTGCTTCACATGGGAAGATCCTTATTAAAAGAAGGCAAGTTCATATTAATTGGTGTTACATATGTAAGCATGACTTGTAAATTGTAAACCATCTTCTTATTCATTGCAAGGTAGCACGAGAGTTATGTCATTGTTCCTTGTTATGTTTGGTGTAGTGTGGGTGTTCCCTAAGGAGGTAAAGGAGCTTTTGTTTTTTGCATTGAGGAGAGCTCATGTGGGGAGGAGGAGGAAGTAGGCTTGGCTGGTATTAGGTCCTGTTGGTGTTAATGTGGATTGTTTGGAGCGAAGGAATAATTGACAAAGAAGTGTCTATTCTGAGTTAAAGAGCAAATTGTTATCTTCTTTGTATAGCTCTGGTTTTCGAGGATGGTTAATCCATCTTTGAACTAATTTTTGAATATTGTAGAGACCTTTGAATAGGTTTTTGATGTATAGTTGTTATAGATCTTTTTTTGTATAGGGTTGCACCCCCTTGGTGTGGACTCTCTGTTAATAAATTTTCATACATTAAAAAATGTACAAAATAAAAAATTGTCATGTACAATTCCATAAAACTTGAGCTGGATTTTGCAGATAGTTTTTTCTCTGCAAAATCATAGCTTAACTATATAGACTAGACATTAGATGATTTACGGTATGTCCAGTGATCACAAAAGCATGGTGTGCAGAATTGAAAGCATCTTTATGCTTAGGATCATCTGTTGAATTGTTTGTCTACGTTACCATCACCAATTTTTTTTATCCTGTTAAGGCTATGAATATGATATACCGGTAGATATATATCATGCCTCACCCGTTCATTACTTTCAATTACCTGCATCTTAATTTTAAAAACTCCAGGAACTTATTAATCCAGGAATTCTAATCCTATTACGTTTTTTATATGCACGGATGCTACTCCAGGAAAAACTTCAAAGGTAAGTAACTGCCTTTATGTCTCTTTTTACTGTTGGATTTCAGTTCCTATTCAGTTATAAACTGTTGCCTTGATTCATGAACTTAACTTCTATTCCACGTTCGATATTGGTTAACTGCAATTGGTTGAACTCTTAAGAAATCTTATAACCAAAAAAATCTGGCTTCTATAATTGTGAACATGGAATTGACTTCACCAATTTACATGGCATTTGGAAAACACAACTTGAGTTAATATGGAGAGTCTACAACATCTTCCATTTATTTTATTTTCAAATTTAAGTTATGTGGTCATTCCTTGATTTCGTAAAAAAGAAGAAAACTCTTCGACTGATAAAAAAGAAGCCATTTTCTTTTTATTATTTTTATTCTGCTGAATTACAGGGATGCAGTCTGCATACATATCCAATTATGAATAACATGAAATTAAATCTTATCCTAGACAGATAAAATATTTTCCTCAGTTACCGAGGCTTTACTCAATATAAGACTTTTTTTTTTTGTATATTATTTTTTATATAATATCATCTCTTATTAGTTAATCTATGAGGACATGATTTTCCTATACTTTCACAGATCATTAAAATCTGAAGGGGAAAAAAAAAAATTAGGTGCACTTTTCTTGACAAACCAGACATTTTTTATATGTAGGATTGCATAGTTTTTCATGTTTTACCAAATAATAGTAGTTGAATTTAACATATGATGCCTAGGATGCGCAAGGTGTATATATCATACATACATGCTCTCACAGGAATATAATCTCAGTTGTCATGAATCTGAGGTATCTTCATGTCATGTTGGGACACTGCCATTCCTTTAGGTACTGTATTTGCATGATAGATTTCAAGTTTTGAAAAAAACAAATCAACTGGGAAGCATCAAGACAAGAACTTATTACTTACCTTTCGTATCTTTTGTCAAGTGAAATACTACTAATAATTCTGAGCAAACCTGTATTATTTCTTGAAGATGGCTGATCTGGAAATCTTTGCAGGTTCCAAAGAGCTTTTTGTTACAGGTCCTTGGTGAAGAGCGCGTCACAAAATTTGTCATACAAGAAATAGTTAGTTCAACTGTGGCTGATTATGTGAAGAAGGCAAGTCATTATTGTTACTTTATTTATTTATTTTAGGGTCAATTACACTAACCTCCCATGAAGTTTGGAGAAAATACAGTACACTCCACACGTTTGGCATAATTATGTTGGACTCCCTTAAAGTTATAATTCAAATAGCATTTAGCCCTATTTTTATAAGTAATTCATTAGTCATATGGATGGAAAAATAATCTCAGGGGGTTAGCTTGATGGTTAAGATTTGGGGCCTGGGGTGTGCTCCTCTAAGGTTTCAAGTTCAAAACTTCTTAGATGCAAACAAAGTCAATATGGAGTTTTGCCATGCCTTTAATTGGGTCCCACGCTAGTGGACAGGGGGATTGGTCTCTTGGATTAGTCAATCCAGTGGACTGGATACCGAATTATCCATGCCCAAAAAAAAAAAAAAATGATGATGCCATCTTTTTACTCTGAAGTTTATATTTTATCTGCATCTTTATATCATTTGCATTAGTTATGATCCCTTTAGCCTTATTAAAATGAAGATTTGTGTAGTTATGCCAAAACTATGGAGTTTGTTGTATTTTCTCAAAACCTCAAAGGAGGTCAGTGTAATCTACACCTTATTTTGTTATTATTATTAACAACCGGTAGGAGGGGAATAGAGAAGGAGAAACTATTTCACACAGCAATAGAACTCGAACCCAAGTATCACGCCTAATAAGGGAATGCTTCATCCACTAAACCAACTCCTTGGTATTTACTTAAACAGCTCGACTAACCTTTGAAGTTGCACCATTCACCAGGAAAACCTGAATGTGAAGGACAAAAAGATTAACACAGTCCAAACAGCCAAAGAACTCAAATCGTTGTTTGCTCCTGGAAATGAATTTGGATTCAATGCCACATTGGAGATCGAAAATTTAGAATCTGAAACTGCCAGTTCATGATCATCTGAAATGTAAAGAAATCATATTCTTCTAAAGAAGCTTTGTTGTTGTTATATCTTTATTTTTATTTTTTTGGTAATATTGGCAATCAATTTTCTAGTGTAAAAAATGAGGATTGAGTTTGTTGCAACATTATATATTACTTCTTTTACCCTCAAATTAATATATTTTTTTTTAAACTTAATTGAAACATGTTCCTATAAGAAATTAATTTTTAAATTTGTGAAAAATAGATAAATTGATATTCACAGATCACTGGCCTTATAAATCTGCATGTCTTCGATATTTGTGCAACATACATACCTTTGCACTAAGGCCCTATTTGGGAACTTGGTTATTTTAGTTGTTATTTTGGCTATTTTAGCTTAGCTAAAAAAATTGTGTTTGGGAAGATAATTGTCATTTTTTTTATAGTTGATTTGATGGTTGTGAGAGAAAAAATAAAATAATTATGATTTGGATGTAACATTTTATTTTATTAGCTATTTTAGAGAATTCTATTTACACAACGCATTTACCTCTTTACACCCGAGAACATTTATTTCCACACTAAATCTCCTCAATCCACATACTTAACGAATTTTTTTTTATATTACATTTTTATCCTAAATGAAAAATACTAAAATATCCTCATCTTTCAACCAAAACCCTAATTCTCAGACCAAAACATAGTCGTGTTATCCGCCGTCATTAGCCTCCACCTCCGGTGAACTTTCCCCACAGCCATTGTCGCCACAACTTTTCCCGTCTCCCATTTTCACTGCAACCACCATCATCTCGTTACCAATTTTTAGCCTTTATTGCTTTACCTTGCCACTACTACCTCATCACCCCTTTTCAACTCCAACAACTGTCCTTGCCACCGCCACAGCCTCAACTCATCCTCTCTCTCTCTCTCTCTCTCTCTCTCTCTTGGAGTTATAGAGTTAGGATGGTGGAGTATGGGGTTACAAGGTTGTGAAGGAATGGTGTGAAATGGTAATGGGTTGGAATGGTCAGGGGTGGGAAGTGAGAGTAAGGACTAAGAAAGGGATGTATTGGAATTGTATGGGATGGGATGGGATGGGCTGGTAATGGCGATTGGTGATGGTGGAGGGATGATAGTGGCGATGATGTCGTAATTTTTCGGTAGAGGAAGCGGTGGTTGGCTAGCGGTAAATAAAGAATGGTGAATTAGGGTTTGAAGAAGGAAGGAGATGAGGGCATTTTTGGTATGATAAGTTGTGTATTGAGTAAAAAATGAGATTTCAAATTCAGTAAGTATGAGAAACTCTATTTCCACACGCCTAAATAACAAAAGGAAACACACTTAATGAATTTTTAATTTAATGACAATTATACCCTAAACCTTAATGACCATAATAGACATCCAGCAACACTTATAATATTATATATAAAAATTTTCTGTACACATCTTTTAAGAACAAAAAGATCTCAATATACACCTTTTGAATTAAAAAAAATAAAGCCTAGTTTTTTTTTCCATTGTTGTCTGGGTGAGAGTAGTTTTCCTAGAGATGATTTGATTCCCTCTATCATCCAATGCAACCCATGCTTTTTTAGAATGCTGCTGATTCCATGCTACATCTATAACAAATCTGTCAAAGAATGGATTTGGAGAGCATTGTGCACTGTTATGTTAGTAATAAAAATAGAATTTAAGCCATTATAAACTGCCGTATTAATATGTGGTGACCACAAATTGAAAATCTATTTACTGCAATCCCAATTCATGTGGTTAATTGTTATAGCGATCCCGGTTGTCCCTTTACTGTTCAGTTGTATTCCGGATTCGGTTCCGTGGAGTTGGTAGTTGTATTTGTCTTGTTGTCGTCCTTTAAATCCATTTGTTTGAGTTTTAGGATGTGTTGGGCTTGGTTGGTAGAGCTTTGGCTCCCATTGTTGTTGCCCAGTTTTTGAATGGTCCACTCGAGCGGGTCTTCCTGCGCTCGAGCGGGATTTACACCCTTCCAGCATTTCGTGTCCCTACAAAACTTCAGCAGGTGTGTTTTCTACACTCGAGCAGGTTTTCTACGCTCGAGCGGGGCCTTTTGGCGCTCGAGCGGGGTAGATCTTTTTCTGGAAAGTTCTGGGAGATGAAAATCTACGCTCAAGCGGACTGGTTCTTCGCACTCAAGCGGATGTGTTTTGCTTTTGTTTCTTGGCGCTCGAGCGGGCCTTCTTGCGCTCGAGCGGGGTCCAGAGTTGTGTGCTTGACGCTCGAGCGTTCTATTCTCCGCTCGAGCGGGTCATGCATATATGAGTTATCTGCTGGGGTGATTTTAAAATCACTTTTCACTTTTCTTTCTCTCTCTTACTTTTCAAAAACGCCATTGGAGAGCCTCTCTCACTAAAAACCTCCACTTCTCTCTAGGTATTGATCTAGTTAGAGTGACCTCTCACCCTTTGGCCTTTGTAAAAAGTTTGTTGATCGTTGAGGGCTACATTTTGATCCGAGAATTTTGGGATTTGGAGCATCTTCGTTTTCTTCATCTTCTTCGTTGGTATTCATCTCTTGAGGTAGGGATTCCTACTCACTCTTATGGGCTTTGACCTAGATTTTGAGCTTTTGTATAAATGGTTTTGGGTTTTGAAAGTTAGGGTTTCAAATGTGAAGTTTTGAAAAGAGGGTTATGTTTATTTTGAACCATAAACGTGTATTTGGGTTTCAAAATGAGTATATTGTTGTTGTTGGTAATATTTAGACCCTTGGGGGTTTAATGTAGAGAGATGGAAGAGAAAGCCCTAAATTGTGCATAAATTAATTGGTGTAATTAATTTGGGAAAGTTATGGGTTTGTGAAATTGAGTTGAATATAATGAAATTGGCTCATTATGAGATGGGATAGTAGAGTTGGATTTATAAATCACTCACTTTTGAAAATGCAGATAATTTATCTGTCAGTGCTTTTATTATCTGTTTAGAAATAATTGCTTTGGACTACCGGTGGAGGGTAGTCTTGATTGTTGTAGACAATGCATGATGATTAGACAAACTAAACCTGGATCAATTGAACGTGTCATAGAATATGACGGTTGAAATAATACATTAACTTTATGTATTGATTGAATGTGTATATGATCTATGTTTATATACATTGTGTTGTGTGGGAGGAGATAGGGGATGTACTCCATGGTTTAGGGAAAGATAGGGGATGGACCTCTAAACCGGATAGTGTTTGGGAGAAGATAGGGGATGGACTCTGTAGATACAGCTCATATGCTTATCTGTTGATGTGTTGATACAACTCATATGCTTATCTGTTGAAGTGTTGATACAGCTCATATGCTTATCTGTTGATGTGTTGATACAGCTCATATGCTTATCTATTGATGTGTTGATACAGCTAGTATGCTTATCTATTGTGATGTAGGAAATGTTTAATATGAGTTACTGTCTCATTTAAATCGTTTGGCCGGGTTCTGAGCCATAGTTATAAAGTGAGAATTGGAAAGGAAATGGAAAATGAAATGAAACATGGACACATTTGTCATGTAATGGAAATGGTTTGTGAATTGATTTGTGTGAGTCAAACAATTATCAATTGCTAATGTCTTAGTTACTGCTCATATTATGTTTAGCATATCTCTACTGGGCGTCGACTCACCCTATATGGGACATTATTTTCAGGTACAGGTAGCATGCCACCTCCAAGGACATAGCTTGGGAGGCTAGAGGCAGACAGACTGTGTTGTTTATTTTGCTTTCTTTTGATGTATTATATGTAAATTCAAGCCACGGGCTTAATATGTATTTGAGTTGGCACTCTTCTTTTTGTAACCAAGTGTTGACTTGGAAAGCTGTAAGCCCGTAGGACATTTGCTTTTGTTGTTAACATGTAATACTTTTGTAAGAACTACTCTGATGAATAGAAAGGTGTTTATTTCTCTTATATCATTGCATGTCTAAAATGATGAGTATTATGTATTATTTAGGGGGCGTGACAATTGTGAAGTGGAGGTGACTTCGATTTTAATTCGGAGAACCAGTGTTGAATTTATGTATTAAATTCGGATATCAACTGCCGAAACATATTTACTTGCTTCATTCGGAATTTAACTGTCGAATATTATAACTATTTTCGGCTCTATTCAGTCGATCTATAATAGTTTATTCGATTGTTGATTTTTCGAATTTGGTGCACAAATTCGACAAACCAGTGCCGACATCCCCCAAACCGTGAACAACATGGAAAAATCAAGGATTTTATGGCAATGGAGTGTACAAAGATCTAAAAATGATAAAATATAATAACAAAATGATAAATATAAAAATAAAATGGAAAGATTATTTACCTTCAATACTATTTTAGAGGTTTTCAATGGAGGTTTTCCATGGATGGCTTCAATAGATTCACTTCAAACATTGGAAGTTTTCACTTCAATGGAGGTCTTCAAGTTCATGGGTAGCTCAAGAATGGTGTTCAAGCTTCACATGGGTGGAAGCGTTTTTGGTCTTCAAGTTTTCAAAAAGTGTGTGAAAATGAGAGGGAAGTGTGTGTACAATAATATTTAAGTAAAAGATATAATTGCAATTTTAGTGTGTGGATTGAGAAAAACAATCAATAAATAAATTAATAGGTATGTGTATTGAGAAAAGATTTGCTCTGAGTTATTTAAGTGTGTGGAAATAGAATTTCCCTAAGTGTGTGCCTTGAAAAATGTCGTGCACAAAGAAGATTTGGTGTGACACCCTTCATTTGAGATTTTTTTTTTCTCTTAATTTTATCCATATGTGAATTTACCTTTAAGAACAAAAGATAAAAATTGAATAGATTTAATTATTTCTTTACACCCATTACCCTTCAATCCCTACTTATTTTCTTCCTTTCTCATTTATTCTGCTCTGCTATATATCTACTTTCAAAAAGTGAGAATCATAGTGTTTTGATCATAAAAAAAAAGTAATGGACGAATAAATGGCGATGAAGGGCCAACAAAAATTTGAAATGGTGAGGTTTTTTTTTTTTTTTTTCCGTTGTTTTTTATGTTTTCATTTCGTTTTTGAAGAGAGTTGTTTGACTTTTGTTCGGTATACCAGAACCGAACAAAATCAAATAATCCGGAATCATATTATCGAACAAAAAATACATATCTGGTAACCCATTGCCGAACAAAAAATACTTGTTCAGTAACCTTATTGTCAGACAAAAAGTATATGTCCAATAACTCACTGCTAAATATTTCCAATTTCATTTTTTTGACCTTTTTGTTTTTGTTTTTTTATTTTTTTATTTTTTTTGCTTTGAATGATTATACTTTTATTCATTGTAGTAAGGCTAGTAGTGCATTGTTAATGGACTATAGTCATGAATTCATTACAGACAAGGTTTGTTAGATTTATCTTCTTCCTAGTCATCCAATATCTCCGAAAGCAATTTGTTGAATTCATTTTCATTGCTCGTCTACATTGGGAGAAAGCACATACTACCTGTATTGATTAATTCAGTATGCTTGTCAGCCCTAATGTAGTAACTATTGAAACTTTCAACATATATAGATTGTGATAACATCTCAGTGTGTTTTTCTATATGTTTGTATTGATAAATTTGAAGAAATTTGTATTGACAAATTTTATAAATTTTTTTACAGATGTTTGTACACTTCATGTTTTTATGGATGCTTGATGTTTCAAGAAAAGTGAATCTGTTAACATATGGCAACAGATGACTGGACAAATCTAATTTGTTCCATAACATGACACCAAAATAATTCAAATTGTTAGGGAATGTATAACCGAGCAGGCCTATCATAAATTTAGAGGAAAAAATGATGTTTTGAGGAAAGTGAATTTATAAACGTGCGGCAACAGATGACTGAACAAATATAGTTTGTTCGGTAATATAACACTGGAGTAATTCAAAAGGAATATGTGTAATGAGAAAAATCTGTAGGAGTTCTGAAAAGGGTTTAATTTAGGGTTAATTTTGATATTATAAAGGGTGTAATAAGAATTTCAATTATTTCTTAAAACTATAATGAGAAAATAGGTGTAAAGAGATAAAATTGTGGTGTAAATAGAATTTCTCATATTTTAACCTATTTTATCTTTATTAGCTCTTATAGCCTCCAACCCTCTTCCCAAACAGGGCCTAAAGAGTATATGGCCAGATTTTGTTGTGTATAATTTATTAATTTGTTTTTAAAAATATTGTAAATGATTTACAGAACACCAATGAAATTATTATTCATGCAAGGGAAAAAAATTTATTATGTTTGATTTTTAGTTTTCAAAAATAGTTTTTTGAATTTTCAATTCGTATTTTTATATTTTTTAATAATTTTTTTTAAATATTTAAATATATTTTTTTAAAATTCACTTAATCTTAATATACTTAAAAAGTACAAAATTTGTACAAATTTTTTTAAAAAAATTCATTAAATACAACAAAGAGAAATTTAATCTACCGTCCCTTTTCAACTTTTAGTAATGGAAGAAATCCACAATATTTCTTTTTGTATCTAAAGTCCCTCAGCATCAAAATCAAAATCAGGTGAGTTTGAGCGATTAACAATTCGAACAAACCTCTTTCTCGACGAGCTTGTGGAATTAGAGCAATAATGATGAGTAATTCATTATCGGCATGTTGATCGTCTTCTTTGTTGTCGTTGCAAGTAGCGATGACACTGAGTGGTTCGTTGAAGAGGATGTTGAGCAGGAATATATCTGAGCATAAAATTCATTCATCAATGTCGTCCATTATTGATGAATCAGACAAGAGAGAGAGAGAGAGAGAGAGAGAGAGAGAAGAAAGAAATCATCAATTTCCATTAATTTTTCAAGATCAGATATATGTATAGTTTCACCGTAGCATAGCAATCATATTTGTTTTGAGTACTGTCACTCACCACCAAATTTTCTGTAGCCAAATGTTTAATTTTTGTGCTTCAAATGGTGTTGTCAGTGCCACTTTATCAAAAGTTCTGGTTCAATGTATCAAATATATTATGTGCACTACTTTTTAATTAAATTATAGACATGCAAATCAGAGAAAATTTGTAAAGAAACTCAGAGAAATTTTTTGTGAACAAAGTCAGAAAAATTTTAATTTTTTCTGAATTTTTCTGGTTTGAACTTAGAGAAATTTGAATTTTCTCTGGGTAATTTTCTCTACCTTGTTTAATTTTCTCTGTGTTGTTCAATTTTCTCTAGTTTGAACTTAGAGAAATTTGAATTTTCTCTGATTTGAATCCAAAAAAATTCTTTGGAAAGTTCAAATTTCTCTACATCAATGTTGAGGGACCTTAGACATTATGAAAATATTGACTGTCTTTTATGCTATAAAATTTTAATACCAGAGACCTTAAAAAAAAAATCCCCTACAACAAAATATGAAAATGTATTGAATTATATAATTTTTTTTTGGTATTCGGAGAATTTTTTTTTTTTTAAATCACAAATATTATACTTTTTAAACGTATTTAGATTAGGTGTATCTAAAAAATAAAATAAAAAATTGTGTAAAATATGAACAAAAATTTACTAAAAACAAAAAAAAAAATACGGAAAACAAAAACTCAATTTTCTAAAACCAAACATGGTTAGTGGTTTTAAATTGTTTTCTTTTCTTTTTTATTTTCCAAAATGTCATTCGCCTTTTCGTTTGGTAACAAATTATTTTAGTAACTTTTTGACTTTTTAACTAAAATATAAGGTAAACAAAATTGGTATGTTTGAGATAACTTTTTAGATTTTGATAATAAAAAAGAAGTACAAAAGGTAGAGAGAAAAAGAAATTTTTGACTTTTTGTATAATTTGTTGGCTTTTTAACTTTTTTTTGTGACTTTTTGACTTTTAAAAAGTTAGTTAAAGAGCATCTCTAATGGTTGGATAGATGGAGAGTTAGTTATTGCTATAATTTAGCAATAAATAGTGTTAAAATATTTAATTCTAGCAATTTTTCCCGAATGATACAATATAAAAAATTTTAACTTTTCACACAAAATGTCAAATCAAAATGCTATATGTGGATCCCTAGACAGATTTTAACTATAGATAAAACTTGGATTTTTTTTTTAATATTCTAAAAAAAAAAATTTAGAAAATTGACCCACTTTTCAAACTATTTGGAAAACTAACTTGTTTTTTGAAATCGCATTTTGAAAATGCAATTTTGAAATTGAAATTGCATTTTCAACATGCAATTTCATCTTGAAATAGCATGTTGAAAATGCAATTTCAAAAAGTGAAGTTCATGTCATCATAAATTGCATTTCCAAAATACAATTTTAAAAAATAAGTTAGTTTCTCAAATAGTTTAAAAAGTGGGTCAATTCTCTAAATTTTTTTTTAAAGAATATTTAAAAAAATAAAAAATAAAAAAAAAAAAAAAACTCATAAAACTTGTGTTATATTTGACACAATTTTTACCTATAGGTAATATATAGAAAGTCATATGCCTTACCATTGGAGTGAAAATTTGGAAGTTTCACAGCAAAATATAGTAATAGCAAGCCATATAACACACCATTGAAGATGCTCTAAACTACAATTGAAGGTTGCCAAATGAGGTACATAATAAGTTTCATTTTCACTTTACTAATTTTGCTTGCATTTATGAAATCATGTCTATCCTCCGGGGAAGTAGCTTCCCTCCAGACACTATGATTTCCATACCTGTTGAGGCTTTTATTTTGTGAGCCCTACAAGGCCCACAATAATAATTTGAACCGTTAATCTCATAGTTCTTGAAAGAACATATATGAAATCAATAGGCAAATTAACTAATCATGTTTTTGTAAATATGATTTTAAATTAAAACTATCCACTTTATAAAATAAAATACAATAAGTTAGTATATCTATAGATGCCTGACCAATTTTTTTTTTGTTTTTTGCTTTTTTTTTTGTTTTGCTTATATATTTTTCTCTTTAAGACTTACGAGATGAATAGTTCGAATCACTGCCGTGGGTCTCACAAGACCCACAAAATGGAGTCTTGAGGGGGTATGAAGATGTTGGAATCTTTTAGGAGAACTACTCCACATTCGGGAAAGTATTTGTACTTTTCTTTCTTTTTTGAAACTATAATATCTCCATTATTATTGTCAAGGTAAGATCAACTTACTACCTATCCTTCATTAACTTTGTCATATTTGCGTTTCTCGAATCCACCCATTGAAATGGATACTTCTATCTCAACAATACATGCCAAATTTCAAGTCGATTGTAAGGAACACCTAAGTATTATAACATGGCATATACATCTTTTTCATTTCATAATTGAGTTCTGAAAGTGAGTAACATTGTCATGTGAAATGTTTGGAGACATGCTTTGATGAATTTTTGAAACATGGTTTAGAAATGTTGGTCTTCGAATAGAGTACACCTATATGCTTTGTTGTGAAAAGACTAGTTTTCAATTGATATAAATGCTTTATGCTTCAACCCTAAGTGTTTTGTTCAGTTATGACATTTTTATAAGAATGACAATATTCATTCTTACTATAGCTTTGATTCAATGTTATTCATTGACTTTTGACTCACCCCCTTTATATTTGTAGGAAATGATGGTGAGACCTTATGACCAAAGATTTCAAGCAATGAATAAATATCAGACATGGTGACTCGTGTGCTCAATTCTTGGTTGAAAGAACACAAAATTTGAAGTCATTGTACATAAATTGCTTGGAAATGAACAAGATGTTCACAATTATGTTAAATATTGTACTCCTTTTGTAACAAGAAAGAGTGAAGTGTTCCAATTTATTTATTTGCACATTTGCGCTGAATGAATGTTTATGGAATAACCAAGTTAAAAGAATTGAATGTTTTCGCTACATAAACAAATTATACTCCAAATATTACTGTAGTATCAATTTGTTTTAGTTCGACCTAAGTAGCCCAAAAATTATTGGCCAGTCAATTACTCTGTTAGGGTAAAAAAAAAAGCTCGTGACAATTCCATTAGCATTTTTTAGTATACGAGGAAAATGTAATCAACCAGACAAATTTGTGAAAAATGAATCTACCTAAGGGGTGTAAAATTAAGAAGACTTGCACAAGTTGTAAATGGATCATGCCCCCATTACTATAGTGCAAGTCATTATAAAATGATAACACAAACAATGCCAAAAACTGTCTTTTGAGAACATTAAAACAAACTTGAGCCCTTGAAAAAATTGGACCAATAGAATACTACTAGGATGGAATTGCCAGCTTTGCACCTACACTCATTGAATTAAGTAAGGTCTCACCATCATTTCCTACATATATAAAGAAGAGGGGTGAGTCAAAAGTAAACTATAAACAGTTAGTGCACTTGATTGTCATATGAACTGTCTCATCTCATCTCATCTTTCTCAAGCTTCTTCCACAAATAGAAAACTCTTCTGATGATTGAATCAGCTGAAAATCCTTCTGCATAAGCACTGATTGCCGTCAAGAGGCTTGTGAATTTATCCCCATTGTCCTGTATCCACACGATCAAATCAAATCAAAGCTTAGAATACCATCTTCAGTTCTCTACTACAAACAACAAGCATTTCATAAATGAGCTTAAGAATAATATTCTACTCATACACCAAATGCAAGGATTGCTTTGGGTCGCATTAGGGTAACTGCAAATGTTAAGGGGCATATTTCACAATATATTCAAGATGTCTTGATTATAAATACAAACAAAAATTCATGTCTACATAAGCCCACATACAAGAGATAGTGGAAGAAATAAGTGATGCAAGTTACATAGTTAACGGTGTTTGGACAAATTAGTCATGATGGTTCAGCAAACAAAATTCCTGCAGGGCCACGTTAATCCTCAAACTAATGATATCAAGATATGTTATTATTGCTTGAATCCATCCGACATGCTTAGAGATCAAGTAATAGTTCAGCCACCAAGCAAAAAGTAAAAAAGAAAAAGTCATAGTTCGGAGACAAGTAAATAACTGATAGTGGTCGCTGTTCACTTTAGAATGTTGCAATCTTTTTCATAACAAAAACAAGAAGTAGGTGAAATAACCTCCTGGATACATTTCCTATTAAGAAGACGATCTTCTTCCATAGCAATGATCAATTGTTTATTCAATGAAATATATTATGTTGCTTATGAGCTCAACAATCACAATCCTCCTTAAAAGACATAAATCCAACAAATAAAAGAAAGCACAAAAAGAGATTAAAGACGACGCAAACTATAAAAGAAAGCTCAATGGCAGATGCAGTTACGCATGCACACAAGCAATACAAGCAAAGGTTTTGATGTGGGACATGTTATACAATAGTTGATATATAAGGACATGATCACACTGTCTAATTGGAAAGACATACTTCATAGCAAGAGATGTGGAACCAAATCCTGCCAACCATAAAGTTATTTAAAATCATAATATAATCTCTTGACATTCAAAAAAATGGACCTAAAAAAACCTAAATAGATTATAATTAGAAGAAAGAGTAAGTGGAAACATTGTATTTTAAAACCAAAAAAAATTAAAACGTGTATGCTTATTATTAAAAAAATAAAAAAAAACTGTTGTGGCATTGTTAAGTCAAGTTAAACCATATTTAATTCTTGGTGTAAGTTACTTTAACCTTAAACATTCTTACAAGATGCATACTAATATTTTGTACGAAAAAACTGAGAAACAAAAGTTAAGAACCTGTTGGATCTGATTTGATCCCATTAGACCCTATGATCACTAAAATAACAAAAAATTATACCTAGGTGTTGGTTATTTTCGTACTAAACACTTAGAAATTTTATTATGGCATTTTCACCACACACACACACACACACCAAAAAAAAAAAAAAAGGGTAAAGAGAGGTCAGAATCTATCAGATCCAATAGTTCAAGAATCCCATGAATCATATAACCTAAATCTAAACATGAAAGAATTGTGTGATTGACCATCAATTTTATCCCAAAATAGATTCACTAATAGATCACATTGATCTACACATGAATCATGAATCGAATTGTGAATCATAAGATTTTAATAATAGAGTTCAATGTACTGGGTGGAACAGAAAACCTGCAGATGACTTCCCCCACCTTGTTACCCATAACCATACTTGTGAATTAACAAACCCATAAACCCAAAAGGGAATTCATTTCATCCCTTTCTAATAGTGTACTTTCTTCATAACACCAATATATTTCATGTGTGAAGATGATGAAACCTTCACACATCCTATATCTTATGGCATGCAGATAACTAGCTCCAAAGTCCAGCACATGTGTGCCCAAGGTTAACGACACAAAGGACAATGATTCTAAGCAAGGACCTAAACAGACCCCGATTTGGGTTCCATGGCATGGCTCTAGCTAAATTAAATAGCCAGCAAGGCTGTAGTTGCAATAGTGATAAATAATGCTTGACAGACAGATTGAATATACTATATAAAACTTCACGTGGGTTGTTTTCATCATTATTAGGGGAAAAGAGGTCTTCTGAATACGCTACGTACAAACCTCTGGTTTCTTAAATCTCAGATCATTGGTTGAAAATGGAACCATGTAAAATGGAAGATCTGAACGTAGCAGTGCCTGCAATAAGGTGAAACCATTATAAGCATAAGAGACCATGGAAAGGGGTGTCCAAGCATGTTATTACTAGATAGAAATGAAATGTCAATTACCAACCAGTTTGAAAAAAACAAGAGATCTGCAACACTGACTCATACAGAATATAATAAAACTAAGCAAGCATAATTTCCACATTTATCCAATAAGGACGGCCACATGGCCTTTTTTACTGATGTCATTTGCTAGAAGATGCATGTGAAACTTTGTAGTGTATAAAAAATTAAAGTAAAATACACATTTTTAGTGGGTTAAAGCAATTATGAATAATACCAGGCTGATAGAAGATTCTTTACATGTTTGTTATTTGTCAAGTAATCATTTAACTTCAAGAAACATCAACTAAAAGACATCGATATGAAGCTCAATAAACCCTGGATGAGGAGAGATGGTCACAAAAGAGAGTCAAAATCTCATTATGGGAAAGAAAATGGAGGAACCAGTTTAGAAAGTGCAAACACTGTCCTCGTCCTCCCCATGGCATGTGTAACAACAAATGTATCCAATCATAGAAAAGGATCACTGGGTGAGTTCCAGAATTACATCGACTAGAGTAAAGACAATCATGTCTCGATAAAATTAATAAGCAACCACCACGATGGTTCCCTTAGTGTGACAAACCAATCATTCTTGCATGATACATATATCATACACCTTGCATTCATGTCTTGTACATGCTTTATGTGAATTAAGGCTTGCTAGGAACCAGAGAAGAAGAGGTTAGCTTTGAAAACCTTGAGTGTAAAGTTTATGAGTTTTGTGCTTTGAGTTAGGGGATACTTTAAGTTAGAATTTGACAATGCTAGGATACTCCTATACACTAATTGAGGAGGTTAAAGATCTTAGACTAATGTGATCGTCCACTTCATGCTAAATGTTATTTTGCTAATCAGAATTAGTGGTAATTAAATATGATTAGTGAGTCTTAATTAGGATTAATTAAGTTAAGCATGATTAAGTTAAACCTATATTAATTAGTGCAAACCTTGGTTAACCAAGCTAAGTAAGCAAGATTAGACAATTAATTGAATCATAAACAAAGGTGATACATACACCTCTCCTTTTTGTCTCAAATTAGTTTTTGTCCCATCTTCACTTCAATAAAACCAAAGAGAGAAAAATTCTGCAGGAGAAACAAAAGCTAGAAGAAACAAGAAGAAAGGAGAAAAAGAGAGAAAGCAGAGAGAAAAGGAAACCCTAAGCAAAACTTAGCTCAACTCCATTCTAGAAAGTGTTCTAAGGTACGATTTTCATTCCTTCTCTTGTAGTAAACCCTCCTAGCATCTAAGATTGAGAAAAATTCTGCAGGAGAAACAAAAGCTAGAAGAAACAAGAAGAAAGGAGAAAAAGAGAGAAAGAAGAGAGAAAAGGAAACCCTAAGCAAAACTTAGCTCAAATCCATTCTAGAAAGTGTTCTAAGGTAAGATTTTCATTCTTTTTCTTCCAGTAAACCCTCCTAGCATCTAAGATTGAGAAAAAGTTAGGGTCAATTTGAATTAATAAGGAAGAAATGAGGGAAAGAATGAGAAAGGTTGAGTTAGGTTAAAGAACTAGGTAGGTAGCTTAGAATTTCAGCACTTTGATTTAGTTTTTGATGTTCTTGATGCATTTGAGCCTCTATCTTCACATGTTCCTTTGATTTTCAAGAGTTTTGTAACTTAAATTCATATTTTGGAGAAAAGAAAAGAAAGGTTTTAGAAAAGGATTAAATTCATGAAGTTCTTGACAAATTTTGTAATTTGAACCTTTAATCTTGAAACCAAACTAAGTTTTGATGTTTATGATTTGGAAAATGATCATATTTTCATGGTTGTCATTAAATTTGCATGATTTAGATTGAGTTTGCATGAACCCTAGCTTAGAACTTGACAGGAGTAAGCCTAGAACAAGGGGAAAATTTTGTGCAGGCTGTTTTGCCCAGTCCCGCACATGCGGCTGAGAGCCCCACATGTGCGGCCAGGTCCCCAGAAAACATTTGCAGTTCTGAAATAAAGGCATGTGCTGCCCGCATGTGCCCTGCCTCCCCCGCATGTGTGGCCTAAGCCCTGCACGTGCTCAAACCCCCTATTTTGAGCACTTGTTGGTTTTGTAAGCCTCTTTCACATAGGACACTCCTTGTATTCATTTAACACTTGTTTGAGACTTGAATTAGACCTAGAATAACACTAAACACTTGAGAGAAGTTTAGGAAAACATTTAGCCAAGTTAGGCATACGGTTTGTTATATTTGTGCATGTAAGCTAGGTGCTTCAATGTTTTGTTCTTGTTTTGTGTAGGTTAAGCGTTGAAGGAGAATATACCTTCGTTCACGAAGCCATTTGTGAATAGTAGTGCAGTAAAGTTATGTTTGTTAAAACTATGATTCAAAATGCAAACCTATACTATGTTTGTGAAAGTTAAGCTACTGTTTTGTTATGAATAAACATCTTATATTCTTGTATCATGTATTAAGATGACATCTTGGATCTTGTTTTGTTATTGGGAAATCATGCCAATAACCTCTAGCTAACTGAGCTCCTCTTGCACCTGTTGTGGACTCTTGATGTTCTAGAAACGCTTGGAATGTTCATCGCTATGTATATGCTTGCAAGTTAAGCTTTGTTCTATCTTGATGAAATTATATTATGTTTGAAACATAATCTTGTTCTTGGTTTTATTAAAAATCATTAGTGTTCATTCATTTACCACTTATTATATTACTATTCACTGGGCAATGGCTTACCCCTCTCACATATTTGTATGCAGGTGATGATGAAGAGCACGGTCAGCATTTTCCTTTTGTTTTGTACTCTTCAGAGCTGCAACTTAGAGACGATAGCCTTGCATATATGTTTTGGTTTTTGTTAAGGTTATGTTGTGAATGCTGTACATTTCCTTTTGTTGTTTGGACTTGTAAATGTCAAGATAATAATATGAGAAGCATGCTTGTTTTGTTTACATACGACTTATGCACATGCTCTGAATGGACTCTTGATAATTAATGGACAAATGATTCCGCATAAGCTCCTATGTTATTAGTCTAGTCTTGCTAGGCTTTCGGTAGTCAAGCCGGACACAATGCCATCCTATTTGGGGCGGAATGGGGTCGTGACACTTAGCCACTGAAGGTGCTAGGCAAGGTTCTGAAAAGTGGTTGCGGTTGCGGTCGCCGTAACGGTGGTGGTGACGTGGTTGCGGTTGCGGGGTGTAAAGGCCGTAGTGTAACGGTTGCGGTAACCGGAACCGTGAATTTTTTTATTTTTCGCACAATTTGAAAAAAACTTACTGGTACGCATATTTTTTTTATCATGATCATATTTATTTTGGGTTAAAAATAAATATTGATCAATTTTTGTAAATTTTTAAGTATGATCCAATATATTTCATATTTTTTAAATCACTATAAACTGAGTTTTTTATATTTTATTTTAATAATTAATGACTTTATATTTTACAAAAAATCAATCACTAACTATTATATATAAGATAAATAATGACAAAAGTAAGAGAATAAATAAGAGCCTAAATATATATATATACATATTTAAACCAAGCCAAATAGATAATGACCACACTTATTATTATTATTTTCAAACAATATATAGATAGACACACACAAACAAACAAAATGATTTAGTAATAGCAGCTGAATAGAATAGCATAGGTCTTATAGTTTCAACAAATCAATAACATGTTCTTCATCTTCCCTCTTCTCTCTCTTGCTCCTCCATTTTCTCTCTTTATCTTCCCTCTTCTCTCTATCCTTCTTCCCCCACTTTCAGCTTTTTTTGTGTGTTTTTTTCAAAAGAAACAGTTTGGAACCGTTACATAACGGTACGTAACAGGCCGTTACGGCTGTAACGGCACCGTTACGACCGCTACGGTAGCCGCTACGGCCGACACACCTGTGAATCTCAATCACACTGCAAAAGCGGCCGTAACGGGTGGCAGTAACCGCCAAAACCGTAACGTAACGGCGTTACGTAAGGGTTGTGGCCGCTTTTTAAAACCTTGGTGCCAGGTGTCTTAGCGGGTAACCTTCGGACCAAAATAAAAAGACCAATAATAAATTCTTTTGACTTTGAGTAAGGTAAAGGAATTATGAAAAATTCACCAATCCTTTTGGGAGACCAATGTGAAGGAAAAATCCCTAACGCAGTGTGATTAGTTGGATTTAACTACTAGCAAGGGCGAGAATATGATTTTAAAGACAATATTACATAGAAAAATCTATAAAGCAATACTGTTAGTTCAACTGCAAATGCATGAATCCAATTGTGTCAAATTCTCCAAATTTCTCCTTTGACAAAACCAATGGGGTGATGGACTATTTAAAGCAAGCCAACACCAATGTCGAATAAAGTGTGGTCCACCACATACAGCATTCACCCATCATCAGATTGTGTGATTAAAGGTCCCAAGATAGCCTAGATCACTAATGCATCCACCACATCACTCACACACAGATGCACGCACACACACACACACACACACACACACACAGAGAGAGAGAAAAGTAAAATCAAGGAAAAGAACAGAAGTTCTAAGGAAACCCCTTATAAATACACAGAAATATTCTCATAATGATAGTCAGGGTATAGTCATTGTCGATAAGATCTATATTCTATAAACAGGTAGATCCATATTCTATAAACAGGTAGCTACAGAGATTCTTGCATGCACTCTCCATCTATGTAAAGATGTTTTTATGTTTCACTTCATATATGAATAACAAATGAGATAATGTCTGAGGACTCATAATCGTAATTTTCCATAGAAAATAAAGTCAGAAGAACAAACGATAGCAAAGGCAGAGAGGATTACCAAGTTCTTGCTAAGGATAGCCTGATCAGCATTTGATATCAAGGCCTACAAGTGAAAAATCAAGTCTTCTTTTATTTTATCAAATAAAATAAAAAGGCCTTTACATTTTACCAACCAAAAACAAAAATAAATAGTATTATAATTCAATAATAGGCCTCAGCAATCCAAAAGTATCTTATTGCACCATTTTCTTTTCTGTTCTTCACAGTACTCTCACTTTTAAGGACCAAACAGAGCTAGTTTTGTATCCATGTTTTGCTTATATAACACAGACAACTTTGACCTGGAGTACAAGCACCTAATGCAGCATTGAGAAATTGGGGTTGGAGTAGCACTTGAAAAAGACCTGACTGGACACAGATCCACATCATGTAGATCCAAATCCAAATAAATGTAGGATCAGCAATATAATCCAACCCTCTTATAAAGACAGCTGATCTCATCAAAAATTCAAAGGTTCCTTAAGAACCACTGGTGGTATTCAGATCCAGCTCATCCAACCTATATATTCAAGCTGTAACAGTCCAATCTAAAAGACAAACTTGAATCCCATTGCAAGGACTCAACTGGATGGATCTGATTAATTGAGCTCCATTTCAAATGGGTCTTATGGAAAGGAATGGAAAGTGTGTGACCTTCAATCTAAACAATTACCAACCTGTCTAATACGTTCCTCCTCAACTCGATCAATTTGTTGCAACAAATTCTCCAATGAACCTATACATATAGAAGTGGAGTACAGAGTTAGAAAATTTAGTATTACATTCTCAAGTGGTCGAAAAATATAAAAGACAAAAGAAAAATAAATGAGACTACTAGTTGATAAATATGAAATAAAACTATAAACAACTGAATGACTATTATGCTCAATAAGTCAACTAAACTCCTCAAGTGTATCACAAAATTTATAGTCAGTCTGATTGACTCACATTACACAGATCAATACCAATCCAGGTTCATACTCATATAGCACAGGCTATTAACTAGAGCAAGTTATTAACAATATAATATAACTCATCACCTTGTCAATCATTTCAACTTCACGACTTAATTATGAAATTGCAATATAATTAACAGAGTTTGTTGTTTCTCTTTGTAGAGAAAGAAAAACAGTGGAACACTCAGGCAGTTTCAATGCAAGCACACTAAACCAAAACGAGATTCTTATCATGATAACCCTTCAGATTTCCAATCAGTTTTATAACACTCCCATATTTGTATTCAGTATCAATACTCAACTCAAAACAAAAGAAGCTTCCGATAGAAAGACATTTTTGTTCCCCAAATACAAAGGTTGACCCGGAGACAGATTTACTAAACCATCAAGGCATTCTAGGTCACTTGTTAATCACTTCGTTTGAAGGTTACTGCAAGCAACAGTTGTAAATCTATAGCAAATAGTGTACTGCCTGCAAAAGGCAATAAGATACAAAATTGAACTCAAGAAAGCGTAGGAAACCCATAATTTTCATCTCTTGATGCAGCAACAATTTTTATAAAAGAAAAATTCCCAACGTTGGTCCCTGTTAATCAAGGGTATTGACAGGGGCATGACTGTAGACAAACCTAACAATAGTTTGGCAATTAACAAGAGCTTAAGGACATGGCTGACATGATAGCAAAGAATATTGTCTAATGGTGAATGTTAAATAAGAGAAACTTAATTTCACAGAGAGATGGGGGACCGCACAATTTCTCTTTCTCATTTGTGTTGCAACAGTATAAAGTCTAGTATAGAGCAACAACATCAAATGGAAAATCTAAATATTTTAAAATGTGAAAAAGATTAGTGATGGCCAGCATGGAATAAAGAAAAATGGCAAATTTTGGAATTTCATATGGAGCCTAAAATGCACAACCACAGACACACGACACGACACGGACACACCAACAACTTTAAAGACATGACACATGGGAGACACATGCAATGTCATATATATGAATATTTAAGTTAAGGATAATAATTTTTGAAGTCCGACAGAGAAGAATATGTATAAATTTATATTGTTTTTGTTTTATCATTGAATTCTAAGTTATTTTATTCAAACTTGTAATATGTTTTATGTGTATCCAAGTGTTGGGAAGTGTCCAATGAATGTCGTGTCATGTGAACACGACACGTTACCCTCCTTAAAGGTGCCCGTGCTTCTTAGCATGGAGCAAGTTGACCTTTTCACTATCCAACTGCGAAATAGTCCCTTAAACATTCTATAGTTAGATATCCATAGACTCATTAGCTACCAAGCTTGCATCCAAAATTTGCCTTCCTACAAAAGCATTTTGAGATTTTGATATGTTCAACCCTATCACCTTCCTCGACCTCAAAGCTAGAACTTAGCAATGATTTTATACACTACCAATCAAGCTAATTGGCATGTTATCACTAGTATCAACTTCACCACTTCTCTTGGAACTAGAACAATAAAGGAAACATTCAAACTCCTTAAACTCTTCCATCTCAAAGAAGAAATGCATCACTTTTACCACTTCACACTAAGTCATGCTCTCGTACCATTAGAACAAAGTGTGAACCCATCTGGCCATAGAGCTTTATCCTCATTGAGGCTTTTTAAACCACACAACAGGAAAGGTTGCTCCATTGCAACCTAGTCATCCTACGTTTTTTTTTTTTTTTTGTTTGAACTTAAGTCATCATAAGTTCAAATCATACAAACAACCTCTTTGTACACTAGGGAGGTTGCATACATCTGACCCTCCCTAAACCCCGCAATGGTAGGAGACTTATGCACTAGGACTGCACTTTAGGCTACTGAAAGCCTCTATGACCCCTCCAAGAAAATTCTTTCCAACTAGGCCTATAAATGAACCGAGTAGTATGTAATTAAAGTTTAGCTTGAAGACTTACCGAGCTTCAAAGTTTGTTCAACCTAAGAAGCCTGGACACATGAGGTGGGACATCCATGTCAGACACATGTCCGATAGCGACACTTCCCGATATATGCCAATCACTAGTTTACAGAAGTATTGTTATTTTTTTACCCAAATACAGTTTGGACACAATTGTCCATCACTTAGATAAACATGAAAATAATTATACATTTGAACAAAATAACATAGGAATACAATGATATATGTATATATATATTTATAGAACATAGTGTTATCTTGTATTTTATTAGCTTTGAATGATATATTCATATATATATAATAAATATATAAAACTACATATTTTGTGTGTGCTGTCCTCCTCCTCTCATGTGATGTGTTATATGTTTTGCAATTTGTTCGGTCAGTGTGTCCATGTCCATACTTCTTAGCGTTAAGCTTGGCTTGTTTACTTTTCCAGCCAATCTCAAACAAAGTTTAATCAAGTCAAGCTTGACTAACTTGGTTCGTTTTACAACTCTATTTCCAGCCAAATCCTCTCCTCCGAAAGAACACTTAACTACAAACAATCTATAAATGGCCTTCTAATCCCCAACTTTGAATATAGATTCTTATAGAATTCCACAATGCCCTTGGATATTGTTTCTTCCCCAGTCAACTCCAGACCATCAACTTTAAACTTGCCAATATAATTTGATTTCTTTGCACATTAGCTATTCTGTGAAAAAATGGAATATCTATCTGCCAGCTTTAGCCAAAGTGATATATACTCTCTACCACGAACTCACTTCTTCAAAAGTCATAAACCTCCTCTACACTTTCTCTTCTTCGGAGATACCCTCCTCATTCAACTCTTTAATATTTTAAAGAAGCCTAGTTATCTTAGTTTTCACCCTTGTTGAACACCTTATTTAATTTCTTCAATACTCCTTTAGAAGCTTTAACTTCCTTGCAAGGCAGTAACTTGGAGTGTTATGCACCGTAGACCCCTACCAGTAAGCGTTCACCGTAGTCATAAACCCTCTTCTCTCAGCCACATAAACTCAAAGTGAAATGGACTTGGTCCTTTACTAAAACCATCACTATCCAGCAAAATAGACACATGATCCTAAACTGGCTGGCTCACATCTGGAAAAGTTGTCTTCCCAATCCTACAGGCCACTGAGATAAGAAACCAATCAATTCTTGACATTGATGGATTTGCCCCCTTATTTCATTTAAGAAAATAAGAATAAAAAATTACTATTTTCAACTACTTTACCCAATTAATGGAACATGTTTTAATTTTTCTCAATGTTAATGCAACAAAAATAATTAGTCCTTGTAATAGAGAGATAGCTAGAGCTTCTATCGCACAGCAATTAAGGCTCATTGTCTGAAAGGGTGATCATGAGGAATTGTGAGCTTCATATTTCTTTGTAGACAAAATGGAAAGAACCATCAAATTGATTTTACAACATGCACGCAAGTTTGCAAGAGAATAGCAGAAATGACATCTCAACATACCATATTTCATGATCAACTGCAAAGCATGCACATTTCCGATTCCTTGAACTCCTACATTTTAAAAACCAATTCATCAACTTTATGCAGAGTCTTCTTCTCGTTGATTAGCAATGAAGTAAATATATCAAGTCTAAAAATAAAATTTCAATGGTATTTTGAAGAACACAAATAATTAGATATCAACAAAAAAATAATAATACAATCTCTTCCAAGATTTAAAACCCAAAGGAAATTGATGCTTGTCATTCAAAAAAATATATTCATCCTATGTTTGGTTGGGGGATTTGAGGAGGGATTTGGAAAGGGAAATTGAAAATGTAAGTAAAATGTGAATAAAACATACCTATATTTCACCTAGTTTCACACACCTTTTCTCTTTCCCTTTCCCTTTCCAAATCCCTCCCCAAATCTCCCAACCAAACACAACATCACAAAACATAAATGAAAATAAAAAAGACTAACTAAAATGTATCTACCTCCCCAAAGCCCACTAATCATTAACGCATCAATTCCACAAATAAATGCAACATGGTAGCAATTTTTGGACAACTTTGGATAGCAAATAGATTTGGAAAACCATTACTTTCATAGAAACAATACAAATCAAACAAGCAAATAGAGGAACATGAGACTAAAAGATTGAAGGGCTTGGAATAGGCGATTCAGCTGAATTGGGACTGAAGGAATCTAGATCTACAGTTGTGAAAACTTAGTTAGATACTGAGTATTGTATTATTGAATTAATTAACGAAGGATTACAAGAGTAATATATATAAGCAAACTAAGCTAATGGGAGCTTTTATTTACACATACCATTTCCATTCTTTGCACATCCTTCACACTACACACACCTAAAAAATTAATCCCAATTTATTTTACTAACGCAGCGTTGTAATGGAATGAATGACTAGATATCGTTCTAGTAGACGAAGGGGAAGATATCGTTCTTCGGACGGTAACAACTCGAATTCACGAGCAAAGATAAACAACCTTGCGCACAAGGCAAATAGAGAGAACTCTGGTTATATTCTTAAAAAAACTTTTTTCTTTCTTTCTATGTCTTTGCCACAGGGCTTACAAACATATTTATACTAACTACTAGATACTTAAACTGTGAATTTCCTAATACATAAATAAATACTAAAACACTCCCTTAAACTCTTGTACCAAATACAATGTATTAAATACAAAGAACCTAACCTTTAGACTTTGAAGAGTTTGAAAGACATGAATACAATCCAATGTATGCATGAATACAAGGAATGAAATGTATCCAATGTATCCATTAATACAAGGAATAAAGTGTATCAAATGTATCCATTAATTAATTTTCCTTTGAACTTGAACCTGTTCTGCATCATTTACTCACTGCACACACCTTTTATTCCACATCCACCCTCATACACACATACACACACCCAGACCCCAAACCCAGCTCTCCGAACAGTGCAAACACGCACACCCATTGAAGCTGTATCTCTCACACACGTCTCTCACACAAGTCCATCTCTCACACCTTTCGTCCCTAAAAGCTTTTTGAAGGCATCATTGAAGAATATCATTGAACCATTGAAGGAAATCTTCAACTTAGGTTAGTTTACTTATTTCAATCCTCATTCCAATTTCATTTGTAATGTAGGGTTTGTTTTTACCATTTTCGAAACGAATGAACGCATAGCCCACCGAAATGAGCAATTTGTTCGTCATTCGGAACTTGTTTTCCGAAAATAAGCAAGTTGTTTGGATGTAGAATTCCGAAAACTATCATTTATTTCACCAGTAGAAGTCCGAAATTTTTTCATTATTTTGACATTCAACTTCCGAATATATTTAATTCGGACAACATTCAACATCCGAAATGAATGTGTTTTTTCGGATTTCAACTTCCGAACATAATGGACATTTGCGGTTTTCAACTTCAGAACGGTTTTGTTGTAACACCCCGAAATATTTCAACATGAACTACCCACACTAATGAACATTCACTAATCAATGACAACAATCCCTCCAACATCACATATATAATAAAAGGATTAAATACAGAAGGTTCGCTTGCAATTCACATTCACAACATAACGAATACACAAATCTATAACATGTGAAGCATCTAATCTCAAAAACAATTAAAATGCCCTTAAGGGCTTACATCTTCAAAGACGATAGCCCGGTTACACAAAATGGTCTCTCGGCCCCATACACATTAGCCCTTGGCTTTACAAAAAGATCACAACAAAATAAGAGCTATGTACTCTTTACAATTATCCGCGCCCTCAACTTGGCGGGATCACCACGTCTTTGCCTACACCAAAATCCCATAGGGGTGAGCATAAAGCCCAGTAGAGAATTCTAACAAAGTATATACAGTTATGCAACTCTCAATAAAAATGCAAATGTCAATGCCATGCCATGCTCTTTTAAGGAAATATCATTTCATGTTCTTTGAAGATTTCAATTTTTCAAATAAAATCTTGCAATCTCAACACATGTCAAACTTCTAATTTTAATCAACAGAGGGGCGGTAAATACGACACTGGTAATCCCTAGGCTGGTGTCTGCAAGTAGACTCTGCGAGTATTATCAAATTGTCATTTTTACCGGGATTAACCGGAAGGCTCGACACCTATCCGCGCGGCTTTCTGGTCTTTCACCAAGGACACTCAGGCCAACTTAACAAAATTCATCTACACCCCCTAACCGGACTTACCACCGTATTTACCCCTTTTCACATTTCCATAATTCGTATCACAACTTTATTTTCTTTCATGAAATAGATATCTTCAATCAAAATTTACAATGCAAAGATAATAATTGAATGCATATGCAATGCAATGATTTTCCACAACTCAAAACATTTCTCCATTCAAGTACATGACAGCAATATTGAATAAATACATTTTCTCATTTTCTTTCTTCAATGTTATTTCACAAATTAATATATATATACCTTCAACTCATAGCAATTCCCACAATCCATGGTACATACCAATTTCTCATTCCTCAATCATGCATACTCATGTCTTATATAATAACTTCATAAACAATTCCTCGTTTTCCAAGTCTTCACAATAACATCAACAATCACATTTTTCCATTACCTCTTTTCATTACTCTTTCCCAAGATAACCACATGTTATCTACGCTTAGCCACAATTTCACCTTTCACAATTCTTAGCAATATGGTCCCATCAATACAACATGTAATGTTTTTCAAACGTTAATTTTCACAATCCATAATGCACAACAATTATCATCTTCCACTTAAAATACTTCCACACATTCAACAATAGTTTAAAAATAAGTCCTCCATTCTCTTATATCATGAAAATTATCATTTCTTTATATCACAATGTGAAATCCACACTCATTTACTTGTTTAACGCAAGAAAAGAGAATTTCATAGTTCTCCTCCTATTTTCAAAAAAACCCCCCAATTTCTAGATTTTTACAAAAACCTAACATTGTTCATCTCTTTTATAAAATCTCACCACACACTTCAATCTCGGCTCAAGTTGTCTAAAATTTCAAGAAAATCTCTAAATGTACACAAGGTAGAGTTTGTTTTACAAAAAAAACAATCAATCCTTTGAGCCACCAAACCCATTTTCGAAATTTCTCAAGGAGAGTTACGCGATCAACTAAAAACTTCATAAATATATATATATATATAACTCAAAGGAAAACCTTCTAGGATTTATAAAAGAGTTAGGATACAACCCACATTTAAAACATCTCTACATTTTTGAAAACACAAGATTGAAATCAACAAGGAACTATATGAAAACTCTTAAAACCAACAATAAGGTAGCAAAACTTGTATATATAACTCAAGAATGTCCCTACCTCAAGCTCGGAAGAGAAGATGAGCAAAAAGGTTGAAACTCCAAAGTTGTTGCAACCAACTTCTACTTGGATCAAAACGAAACTCTTGACGAGATCCACAATCTTTCTCAAAGGAGTAAGGCAAGAAGATGTTTCCAAGAGAGTAGATCTAAAGAATTTTAAGCAAAAAGTGGTTTTGGAGAGAGAGAGAGAGACCCACAGTTTAGAGGGAGACAAGAGAGAAAGAAAATAAAGAAAAGGGTTGAGTGAGGGCCTATTTATAGCACTAGGTAAAATTAGAAATAAGTCCCAAAGTCAACCCAAAATATCAAGTCAAAACCCCCAAAAAGTAAGGCTAAAAGTCAGACTAAAATCTGAAAAAAAATCTGCAGGGGTCGACCCCTGCAACAGTGGTGTCAATACCAAAGAGGAAAATCTGGGAAAACTAAGCTTGATTGCACTACTGGTGTCGACCCTACCCTAGACTGGTGTCTACCCTATGTTCCAACAACCAACACACAGACAGAAGAGGGTCGACCCTCTCCCAGTCTGGTGTCTACACTATTTTCCAGCAACTCCTCCAGAACTTCACCAACAGGTAAGGGTCGACCCTAGGAAGGCTGGTGTCAACCCTAGAATGGAATTTCTAAGTCTCCAAGGAACTTTTAACAAGAATAAGCGCGAACAACCAAACCCAACAAGTTTAATTCGGATTATACTCCTCCAAAACCAACCCATAACAACACCAAAGGTTTCCAAAACATAATAATGATTCAAATACACTTCCTAAAAGTTTTAAAAAGGGTGCAAGTGCTACATTTGTTTTGTTTTGTTCAACCTCCCCCCCCTCCCCCCCCTCTTCTGTATATTCTTTTTACAATTGTATACTCATTAAGTATATTAATTTTTGCAGATAATATGGATCCTGAATGTCAATAACGTGTCCCACCTACTGCTTCAAATAGACGACGTCGTGAATTGAATGTTGACCATGAACGGGGACAAGGGCGTGGGCAAGGACGAGGTTGGGGTCGTGATCTAGTTCCGGTGGAATATGATATACCCAGTGCCAGTCGAAATCAGAGTTGAAGCCCGATTCTCCTACTGTCCAGGAAGAGGACCTTACTCATGCTTTTCCAGGTGGACTAACTGATCCATCAATACTGCGGAGTTTCAATAGTCATGTCGCTGCAGCTATTTGACAGGGAGAGATAAGCATTCCTGAGTAGAAGTGAAATTCATCAGTATATGATTTTTTTGTGTGTTATATGGCAGTTTCTAATGAGATATTCATTTCTTTTATAGGAACGAGGGCCCCTAAACTGTCATAATCACTCTTCGAAGATCCTTGCATGGCCATGGTGGTCAGTAGACAACAACACCAGATTCAAAGCCATTATTGAGCGGTTTGGGTTGTCACAGTTAGCTCGTTGCACTTATCGGTTCGTTAACAAGCTGTTAATCTCCAATTTTGTTGAGAGATGGCAACCTGAGATGAACACATTTCATATGACAGTTGGTGAGATGACCTTGACCTTGGATGATGTTGGCACTATTCTTAGCCTTCCCATTGTAGCAGACCAATCAGCGTACTAGATGTGACGGATCTTCATGGAGCTACACTATTGGTTTCTGGCTTGGGGATTACTGATCGTGTAGCACATGACGAGGTTTCTACTGCTGGTGGGATTTAGTCAGGCTTGAGTGGTTGCGAAGTCAATTTGCTGGTGTCACAGATTCAGACCCAGAGGAGGCCATACAGTGCGCTGCTAGAGCTTATTTGTTGTTTCTGTTGGGATGTACGCTCTTCAGTGACAAAAGTGGCAACAGGGTTCCTGTTGTTCACCTTGGCTTATTGATGGATTTGTGATCCATTCATACTTACGCCTGGCGTGCTGCTGCATTAGCATTTTTATACAGGCAGTTGGGGTATGCTAGCCGGTCCGGTGTTAAGCAAATGAGTGGTTATATGACTCTTTTGGAGGCATGGATTTATGATCACTTCCGAGCATTCTGACCTCACCACAACATGGGCTACAATGAAAACATGTCACACGTGTACCAGTGGACATCTAGGAGAGAGGCGGGTTCCTCCATTGATCATTTCAAATCTTTTCGAGCAGAGCTTGACAGGTTGGTAGCGACTGATGTAAGTTTACTCATCCTGAGATAATTTTAACACTTTACATTTACAGGTTATTTGGGATCCATACCACAGTTGCAGAGACCGGCATCCATGTAACCTAGTTACGTTCTACCATGGATGCTTGAAGTGCTTAGACGTGGTTGAACCCTATCATCCAGATAGAGTTCTGAGGCAGTTTGGCAGGGTTCAAACCATCCCAGATCCACCGCTAGCTCCCACTCGTGGTACTCGAGGCAACATATCTGCACGATATACAGTCATGTATAGGATCTGGGAGGCTTGGGATAACCACGTGTTATCTGAGCAGCGGAGGAGCACACCAGTTCGTCAACCTTGGGAATGCGTACTGAGTTACATGGATTGGTATAAGAATATCACGCACCTATATGTTAAGCACACTGATGAACCACGTGTCCATGAACATTAGGATTTCAGCCAACATGCCGATGTAATATACTATCCTCTTTTATGCATTTGTAACTTACTTTTGTTTTTCTAATATGTTCCCTAAAATGTGATATTCTTTTCAAATGCAGCGTATTGCACATGCACTTAGGATTGCATATCCTATCATTCAGGCTGGTTATGAGGATGGGATTCGACATCCTCATCGACTTTACCAGGCTATCGAGACTATGGTGCATGTCCTTGAAGGTCAGCACATTGACGAAGTTGGACCTAGTTCTGCTGGACCTAGTTGTACTGGAGGTCGCTTTGCATCTCCGACATTAACATACAGTTGTAGGCCTAGTTGTAGGCATACTGTTGATTCGTGACATGTTATTTGTCAATTGATGAATTGTTTGTGGTGTTTTTGTAAGATGACATTGTTGTACACATCTTTTAATGCCATTATAAAAGATATTTTCTTATTAGAATGGAATGGTAACAATGATTGATGACATTGTAAATGACATTTTATTATTAGAATGGAATGGTAACAATGGTCGATGATTTTGTAAATGATATTTTTTTATTAGAATGGAATGGTAACAATGGTCGATAACATTCAATCCATACTACAAAGCACATCAACATCAAAAAACACATCAATTAATTTCTTCCATAATTCTAACATTGTCAAATAGGAATGGCAACGGGGCGGGGCGGGGCCGGGGACCACCCTCCCCGTCCCCGATCCCCGATAGTGAGAAATTCCCCGACCCCGGCCCCGATCCCCGACGGGGACCCTATCTACCTCCCCACCCCCGCCCCCGATCGGGGTTCGGGTTTCCCCGACCCCGAAAATCCCCGACCTGTTCGTCACTGCCAGTCTATCATAAACATAAACATAAACATAAATCATCATCATCATATATGAATCTATATATACACATATATGAATCTATACATATATAAAAATATCATCATCAATCATACATAAACATAAACATATATGAAACTATATATACACCCAACCCAGATCTGTCCATCTTCATACCAGATCTGTCAACTTAAAAAAATTAACTTAAAAAAAATCTGTATAAAAAAATATCAACATCAACTTAAAAAAATCTGTTTAAAAAAATATCATCAACAACTTAAAAAATCTGTTTAAAAAAATATCACCATCTTCAAATCTGTTTCGATCGGCTGCGGGGAGTACAGATCAACATCTCCATCTTCCAGATCTCCATCTTCATCATCTTCATCTTCCAGATCTGGGACGATCGGTGGTGAGGGAGCACATCTCCGTCGTATGTGTGAGAGAGAGTGGGACGATCGGTGGTGGTGATGTCGCCGTCGGTGAGAGAGATCAGCGGTGGTGGTGATGTCGAGAGGGAGAGACCAGTGGCGAGAGCGAGAGGGAGAGACCAGTGGCGAGAGCGAGAGAGAGAGAGGAGTGCCGTGTGTGAGTTAGAGGCTCGGTGGTGATGGAGGATCGCCGGTGAGGAGGGAGGCGCAGCACGGCGGCAGTGACAGATGAACGAGAGAGAGAGACACCAGTGGCGATGGCGAGCTGCGAGAGAGAGATAGAGGAGCAACGTGTCGTGTGTGAGGCTGAGTTGGGTGTGAAAGTGAAACCCTAAGTACATACAAGCATATATGATATATATATGGAGGGATAAAATGGTAATTTTATCTCGGGGAATAAGCGGGGCGGGGCCGGGTCCAGGGCTGAAACACCTATCCCCGTCCCCGGCCCGGATATCATCGGGGATGAAATTTTGAATACCGTCCCCGGCCCGTAGGGGATATTTTTCGGTGAATAACCATTAAATTCGGGGACGGGGGGTCGGGTCACCGTCGGGCCGGTTTTAGATTGCCATCCCTATTGTCAAATGCATACATGTGTCATTCAACATCAACAACATCAAATGTCTCTCGACTAGCTACAGTATCATGAATGATGTCCTTGAAATGTTGAATGCGATGCACATATGCATCATCCCAATCGACAGCGCAAGGGTGACGGTATTTTCGCCAATTAGTGACTATAGGAGGAACTGGTTGCAAAAAAACCTGCACCAAATGTCACTTAAGCTAATGGTCATACGTCATAACTTCCTTTACATGCATAAATTGATAAGTTTCTCTTATACCTGGACGAAATAATTTCCGTTGACAAACCGAATGGCAATCTCACGTCTATCAAGTTAAGGTACTGGCACTGTTCTAAGAGGTAAAAATGTGAGACATTGCTGTAATGACAAGTGGTATAACACAAGATTGTAGCACGATGCAACAAGATGCCCCATGTCTGGCATAGTCATCCAATGTGAGTAGCCAGGACTGTCTTCAAAGTATGACAATATGCTTGTCAATTCTTCAAACCTTTTGTAGGACCCATAGTGTAATGTATTCCTCTGTGTGTGTGCAGCTCACCCAAAAGATCACACCTAAAAGGTGATCTTTGCTATAGCTGCTTCAATTGGTCATACAGAAGATGATTGGGTGATCTTTGCTATAGCTGCTTCAATTGGTCATACAGAAGATGATTGGGCTCAGGTTAGGCGTGATCTTTTGGGTGAGCTGCACACACACAAAGAGGAATACATTAAACTCAATGGGTCCTACGAAAGGTTTGAAGAATTGACAAGCATATTGTCATACTTTAAAGACAGTCTTGGCTACCCACATTGGATGACTATGCCAGACATGGGGCATCTTGTTGCATCGTGCTACAATCTTGTGTTATACCACTTGTCATTACAGCAATGTCTCACCTCTTTACCTCTTAGAACAGTGCCAGTACCTCAACTTGATAAACATGAGATCGCCATTAGGTTTGTCAACGGAAATCATTTCGTCCAAGTATATGAGAAACTTATCATTTTGTGCATGTACAGGAAGTTATAAGGTATTACTACTAACTCAATTGACATTTGGTGCAGGCTTTTTTGCAACCAGGCTATCCAGTTCGTCCTATAGCCACTAATTGGCGAAAATACCGTCACCCTTGCGCTGTCGACTGGGATGATGCATATGTGCGCCGCATTCAGCATTTCAAGGACATCATTCATGATACTATAGCTATTCGAGAGACATTTGATGTTGCTGATGTCAAATGACACATGTATGCATTTGACAATGTTAGAACTATGAAAGAAAAATGGATGTGTTTTTTGATGTTGATGTGATCTGTGGCATGGATTGAATGTTATCGACCATTGTTACCACTACATTCTAATAAGAAAATATCATTTACAATGTCATCAACCATTGTTACCATTCCATTCTAATAACAAAATATCTTTTATATTAAAAGATGTGTACAGCAATGTCAGCTTACAAAATCACCACAAAAAATTCATCAACTGACAAATAACATGTCTCGAATCATCTGTATGCCTACGACTAGGCCTACGACTGTATGTCAATGTCGGAGATGAAAAGCGATCTCCAGTCCAACTAGGTCTAGCAGAACTAGGTCCAGCTTCATCAATGTGCTGACCTTTAAGGACATGCGCCATAGCCTCGATAGCCTGGTAAAGTCGATGAGAATGTCGAATCCCATCCTCATAACCAGCCTGAATAGTGCAATTCTCAGTGCATGTGCAATACGCTGCATTTGAAAAGAATATCACATTTTAGAAAACATATCAGAAAAGCAGAAGTAAGTTACAAATGCATAAAAGAGGATAATATATTACATCGGCATGTTGGTTGAAATCCTGATGTTCATGCACACGTGGTCCATCAGTGCGCTCAACATATAGATGCGTGATATTCTTATACCAATCCATGTAACTCGGTACACATTCCCAAGGCTGACGAACTGGTGTGCTCCTCCGCTGCTCAAATAACACGTGGTTATCCCAAGCCTCTCAAATCCTATCCAAGTACCTATACATGACTGTATATCGTGCAGATATGTTGCCTCGAGCACCACGGGTGGGAGCCAGCAGTGCATCAGGGATGGTTTGAACCCTGCCAAACTACCTCAGAACTCTATTTGGATGATAGGGTTCGACCACGTCTAAGCATTTCAAGCATCCATGGTAGAACGTAACCAGGTTACATGGATGCCGGTCTCTGCAACTGTGGTATGGATCCCAAATAACCTGTAAACGTAAAGTGTTTTTGAATTAAAGTAAATAAAGGGTAACATAAATGGAAAGTGTTAAAATTATCTCAGGACGAGTAAACTTACATCAGTCGCTACCAAACTGTCAAACTCTGCTCGAAAAGATTTCAAATGATCAATGGAGGAACCCGCCTCTCTCCTAGATGTCCAATGGTACACATGTGGCATTGTTTCATTGTAGCCCATGTTCTGGTGAGGTCAGAATGCTCCAAGTGCTCATAAATCCATGCTTCCAAAAGAGTCATAAAACCACCCATCTACTTAACACCGGACATGCAAGCATACCCCAACTGTTTGTATAAAAATACTAATGCAGCAGCACCCCAGGCATAAGTATGAATGGATCCCAAATCCATCAATAAGCCAAGGTAAACAACAGAAACCATGCTGCCACTCGTCACTGAAGAGCGTACATCCCAACAGAAACAACAAATAAGCTCTAATAGCGCACTGTATAGCATCCTCTGGGTCTGAATCTGTGACACCAGCAAACTGGTTTCGCAACCACTTAAGCCTAACTGAATTCCCACCCGCAGTAGAAACCTTGTCATGTGCTACACGTTCAGTAATCCCCAAGCCAGAAACCAATAGTGTAACTCCATGAAGATCCATCACATCTGGTATGCTGACTGCTCTGCCTACAATGGAAAGGCTAAGAATAGTGCCAACATCATCCAAGGTTAAGGTCATCTCACCAACTGTCATATGAAATGTGTTCGTCTCAGGTTGCCATCTCTCAACAAAACTGGAGATTAGAAGCTTGTTGACAAACCGATAAGTGCAATGAGCTAACTGTGACAGTCCAGACCGCTCAATAATGGCTTTGAATCTGGTATTGTCTACTGACCACCATGGCCATGCAAGGATCTTCGAAGAGTGATTATGACACTTTAGGGGCCCTCGTTCTTATAAAAGAAATGAATATCTTATTAGAAACTACCATATAATCACAAAAAAAAAAAAAAAAAAAATCATATACAAATGAATTTCACTTCCACTCAGGAATGTTTACTTCCCCCTGCCAAACAGCTGCAGCGACATGACTATTGAAACTCCGCAATATTGATGGATCAATCGGTCCACCTGGAAAAGCATGAGTAAGGTCCTCTTCCTAGACAGCAGGAGAATCGGGCAAAGGGGCATCCTCCACAGCAATGTCAGGCATATCATCACCTTCAACTCGTCTTTGGCTTCGGCTCCGGCTCCGACTCCGACTTTGACTGGCACTATGGATATCATATTCTACCGGAACTAGATCACGACCTCGACCACAACCCCAACCTTGTCCTCGCCCACGCCCTCGTCCCCATTCATGGTCAACATCCAATTCACGACGTCATCTATTTGAAGCAGTAGGCGGGACACGTTGTTGACATTCAGAATTCATATTATTTGCAAAAATTAATATATTTAATGAGTATACAAAAGAGGGGGGCCAAAAAACAAAAACGTTCGGAAGTTGAAAACCAAAAATATCTAATTTGTTCGGAAGTTGAAAACTGAAAAAACCAAATTCATTTCGGAAGTTAAATGTCAGAAGAATGAAAAAATTTCGGAATTCTACTTCCGAACACGTTTATTTTCGGAAAACCAGTTCCGAATGAGGAACAAATTGCTCATTTCGGTGGGCTATGCGTTCGTTCGTTTCGAAAATGATAAAAACAAACCCTACATTACAAATGAAATAGGAATGAGGATTGAAATAAGTAAACTAACCTAAGTTCTCCAAATGTGAAGAATTCCTTCAATGGATGGATGCAGCTTTTGGGAACGAAAGGTAGACTGTGAGAGATGGACGTGTGTGAGAGACGGGGCTGACAGTGGAATGGGTGAGTTTTTGCAGTGCTCAGAGAGCTGGGTTTGGGGGTCTGGGTGGGTGGGTGTGGGTGTGTGTGTGGAGGGGGGGGGTTAGATGTGGAATAAAAGGTGTGCAGTGAGCAAAATAATTTGGGATTAATTTTTTAGGTGTGTGTAGTGAGAAGGATGTGCAAAGAGTGGAAAGGGTGTGTGTAAATAGAAGCTCCCTAAGCTAACCCTAGTTGCTAACAATGACTAAACTAACCCTAATCATAAAATACATATATGCTTAACAAGGTACAAGCTGACAACATCAACATAACTTGATGGATTACAGATACTTAAGTTATCTTTTATAATTGATCTAACTTGTTGAACAATTGATTTTTCAAACCAAACTTTGCTCCTTGAAAACAGATCGACCAACTTGGAAGCAGATTCCCCCAATTTTTTGATAACTCTTTCCTTCACAAGACTTTGCTAGAAATGTCAAAGAGAACCAATCACTCTCATTAAGCCTAAAGAAGAAAGCATGATAATCTCATCGCCATTGAAACTGATTCCACAGATTGCTTAGGAGTAACATCACCAAGGGCTTGATCGCCTCTTGCATACAACAGAAAATGGGTGCATATAAACCTGTTCCTTTCCATATCACACAAAATCAACTTTCTTTATGCAGATTTCTCTTTTCTTTTTAGTTTACTGCTAATTTTGAATAGGCAAGTCAAGTTATTTCTTAGGCCTTGATGACCAATAGTTACTCGATATTACGGTTACGATTGCCATCACATATTTGTAGCTTCAGAACAATAATATCCTCCATACAAAAGCCCAAAATTCATAAGAAAACAAAATAATATATCATATTTGCCATGAAGCCGACAAATGTGATAGAAGCAGGATAACGAATTTAAAAAAATACTCTACATGGAGCTCAAGTATAAATAAAAAGAGAAAAATAATCTCCAACATTCTCACATTAATCGCAGGCATACAATGACTCAATCCTCAGAAATTTAACTAGACAAGATACATTTTGAAGAGAGTAGACGTGCATAAAAAAGTTATGGGACTTGCTGAAGTTGATACAGAACTTCATTAAAGCAAAAAGTGCAAAATAAATAGTGAAGGCATACAGATAGAGCTGAAGCACCACATACACGGACATACGACATGCCACGAACACAACACTAACACACTGACACATCAAGTTTTAAAAAATACAAGACACAATATGCCTGGAACACATTAAAAATTTATATTTTTATAAATTTGTTACTTGTCAAATATATGAATAGTTTACTCAAAACGTAATGAAAAAAACAAAAGACTACATAAAATCAAAAGATCAAATATTTCACGACTTAAACATTATGATATCATTTGCGTAATAATTGCATTATAAAAAATACAAGCAATTGTAGAATATTGAAAAATAGATGATATATTTATCTTTTAAACGTTTCGAAACATATTAAGAGTGCATAAGTGGCATTCCAAATAATGCCAAACATTGTTACCATGAAGAAAGCCATCACATAGGCCGTATTTGAAGGGTTCAAGAAGTGTTGTTTAAGTGTCCGAGAAGTGTCTATATAGTGTACAATATTATGAATTTAAAATTTTAAATTAGACACCTTTAACGAGTGTCGGACATGCTTTAAGGAGTGTCTACAGAGTGTCGTGCTCAATATGGGTGTCAAATATGATATGCCTTGTCCATATAAGTGTTTGTGCTTCTTAGGATAGAGCAGTTTGAGCATTCTAGGAACCTAGTTTTTATTTTGTAATGGGCAAATTCCAACGGTAATCCCTACACTTTGTCTTCTATGTCATTTTGGTCCCTCTAGTTTTATTTCGTTCAATTTTAATTTTTAATTTTATATCAATCTAGTCCAATCAATAACACGGGTAACAATTTTTCCCAAAAATTATGCATGTGACAAGTCTTTATGAACAAACTTGTAAATTCAATTAGCGAGTTGACTCTTACCATCCCAGCAATGAGTTTACTCACTCAAATGTTTACTCCTATACATATTCACACACTGTAGACACAAATTTCGAAACGTGAAATGTTTAAACACATTTAGAAATTCATGTTACAAGCATCCACTAGTTAGTTTTTCGACTAAACACTATTGATTATTTGATAGCAGGCTCATATTTCCAATCTAGATTCCAAATTGTTAATTACACACTTTAAACAAGTGAAACTCTAATTGATTAAGACAAAAAATTTAACCAAGGAAAATTTAAACAGAAGAATTATTTTATTGAGATTTTGAAAATTTAGAACCCATGGATACACGAAGTACAATTGTTGGGTTTTGAAACTCTTGACCTATAGTTTGCTATTGTATTGCGTGCTAGTGTGTTGAGTGTTGAGTATTGAAGTTTGATGCTCTTTGCAATTCCTTAGCCTCAACAGCTTTTGAATTCTCTCGATCACTCTTCTTCTTTTCGATTGCTTCTTCGATCTCTTACCTTTTCTTCTCGCTTTCGTTTTTTTCTCTCTCTGCTCTTCCCCTCATTCCTTGTATGATGGTCCTCATTTATAGAGGGCCACTTACGTGATAAGGGTCTTATCTTCATTTTTTATTTCAAATTTCATGATAATGATGTTTGAATTCAAATGTAATGTTATCATAACAAATTTAGTTGACTGTGTTGATCTCCCAAACTTTTTCTATAGTTTTCTTGTTGTAGGCTCTATGCATGTTGTCATTTGACTGAACCCATCGTCATCTAGGATCCACATGTCACTTGAAGATCTTAATACGATGTTATTACACCTTCTCATGTATTTCAATAGGTCATATTGATCCTTTTTAGAGTTGGCATCCTACACCTTCTTCACCTTAGGCTCTATATTTGATGTTGCCTAATTGCCCATGTCATTTTCCACCTGTCACTTGGCTTTTATGGGTTCAAAAAACTTTAGTTTCGGTGGTCTCTGTTAGAATAATAGCTTCTATTAGTTGTTATTTCCTTGTTCTGTTATTTTTGTATTTGTGCCTCCAAGGCTTCCATTGTAAGCTACCTATTATTAATATAAAAGGGGATGATTGTCTAATTATTCCCTAAGTTTTGTTCTCTCTTAATAAAATTGGTATCAGGGCCTAGTTGCTCCTATACCATCACCCATCACCACCACATCATCACCCATCAACACCTATACCTAAAAACTCCCAATTCAACCCTCTCCCAGGCATATCGAACTTCCTGCCAGCTTTTCAAGGCTTAACGACAGCCCTTTAGGCTCTATCGGCTGTCTCTGCAGCATACTAGGTGTCACAACACTATTTTTGGAGTATAAATTTTAGTCTTATGATGGCACTAAGTTCCAATACTTAGTCTTAGCCAATTTCCAACACACACAATGAGTTAAATTCAAGTTCCATGGCCATGCCTTATATAGGCTTACAATCAATTACAAAATACAACCAGCAATACAAGGAAAGCATGCCAAGTGGCATGGCAGGTGACACCCCCAACTACCTAGGGACTTAGGAATAATTATGGAGCTAATTGCCAGTAATTGCTCCCGACTTCCAGCCTTACTTCCTGATTTCCAGCCTTGCCTTGTCTTTGCCCCAACAAAGGTAACTACTTCCAACAGACATGCGTAACTACTAATAACTGCCTTGTAGTCTGCCCCATCAAGCCAGCCACGAAATTGGTTGTCTTGGCCACCAGACCAAGTCTTGCCCACTGATTGTATTCAACCCCCTAAGTATGCTACAGCCCACATACAGGTCATATTAATGCCTTGCATCTGTGCAATGCTACCCACACTTTGGCCAAGGGTTGAGTGCTGTTGCCACACAACACTTGTCATAATTCCCACCTTGCTGTCTTGGCAAGCCACCATCATGCCACGGCCTTTGTTGGATATAGGCACAAGGTGTCGCCAATGCCAACCATGCAGCCTTCAAGTAGAAGGTGCTAACAAACCACCCCCACCAGAAGAAGCCAACGTCCTCGTTGGTAGGGTCTTTAAGTACTCAGCCACTTGTTTCTTAAATTGCCACAACGTGACATCTTTCTCCCAACTAGCATCAGCTTCAGGCAAACCTTTCCATTTCACTAAGTAATGGGTTCTCCTATTCTTTTTGCCCATGCCCCCTGTTTTGTGATCAAGAATCCTTTCGACCTCCTTGTCAAACTGTTTTTGGATCATTTGGTGGAGTTCTCTTTGCTTGCTTCCTCTCAGCATTCGCCATATCTTCATGATAAGGCTTTACGAACCTCACATGAAATGTTGGGTGAATTTTTAGCCTAGCAGGTAATATTAGTCTATAAGCCACAGCTCTAACCTTTTACATAACTTCAAAAGGACCGTCATACTTAGGAATGAGCCCACGATGAACAATCTTGCTACTGATCTTCTTCCAAATTTGGGGGGTAAGTTTCAGCAACACTTTATCCACAACTTGGAATTCAAGTGGTCTTCTTCCCTTATCAACATACTTCTTCATGCGACGAGAGGCTTTAGACAAACTATCTTGTGCCTCTTCTAGCAACTTTTGCTTGGCACGTGCAAACCGATATGCTGCGGGACGACGTCCCCCTGGTTTTTGTTTGGCCACCTCATAAGGAATGAGGGGCTAATATCCAATGGCTAACTCAAACGGACTAAGGCCGATTACTGAGGACCGGTGCATGTTGTGGCAGAATTGTGCACTATCCAATGAAGTCCAGCCCAATTCTTTCATGGGTCTTTCTGTTACATGGATTTCCTTATGGATTGCCTCCAGGCAGGCACGGTATGCGTTCCGTTTCTCTGTTCTTGCTTGATTGCTTTTCAAACTATACAGTTTCTTATCTGCAGCACCACACACTGCACTGCCCAGCGAATCGTGGTTGCAGAGTCTGTTTTCAAAAACGTGGTAAAGAACTTTGGGCGTTTTTGAAAAACAACTCTGCAACCACATTCGCTGGGCATGCATGTGGTGCTGCAATAAAAACTGTATAGTTTGAAAAGCAATCAACAATAACAAAAACGGAACGCATACCGTCCACCTTAGGCAATCCCAATATGAAATCCATGGAAACAAAAACCCATGGAAGAGGAAGAGGCTGCAACAAGCCAGCTTCTTTCTTGCATTCTGTTTTGTCTAGTTGGCAGACTAAACATGTCTTGACATAAATTTCAATGTCATCCTCTATCTTCGGCCAATAATAAGAAAGAGATAAAAGGGCCAACATCCGCTTCACACCGGGGTGACCAGCCCACTACGGATCATGTGTTTCTCGAAGTAATTCCTGCCTAAGTCCCCCATTGCTGGGGACAAACAGCCTATCTTTTTTGGCGTAGAGAAGGTCATCTTCCAACCAATATCTGCAAACAATCCCCTCCTTGACTTACTGTACCAACTTTTGATAAGTGGCATCCCTAAGAGCATGTTCTCTAACTCTGTCCAGTAGATCTGACTCAATGGTAGAAATGGCAGCCACATATACCTCAACCACCTTCCTACTTAATGCATCCGCAACCTGGTTATGCCGACCACACTTATACTTCCACTCGAAGTCATACTCCCCCAAGAATTCTTGCCATCAAGCTTGTCTAGGAGACAACTTTTTCTGTGTTTTGAAGAAAGTATTTGCCACATTATCTGTTAGGACTTGGAATTTAGTCCCCAACAGATAAACCCTCCAGATTAGAAGACAATGTACAACTGCTGTCATTTCTTTCTCGTGGGCCAAATAGTTTTTCTCCGCAGCATTTAACTTGCGACTTTCAAAGGCAACTGGGTGCCCTTACTGCACCAAAACTCCGCCAATAGCTTTGTCTAACGCATCAGTATGCACTTCAAAAGGAAGTTCAAAATCTGATAACCGCAACACCTGCTCAGTTGACAGCACAACTTTCAATTTCAAAGGCCACTTGACACGTCTCACTCCAGTTCCATTTTTTATCCTTCTTAAGCAAATCAGTGAGTGGTGCGGTCTTTTTGGAGTAGTCCTCAATAAACTTTCCGTAATAGTTGGCAAGACCCAAAAAGGAATGCAACTCAGGAACATTGCTAGGAGCAGACCAATCTTGAATGGCATGTACTTTCTTGCTATCCATCTTCACATGGCCTTTATAGATGATATGCCCCAAGAATTTGATTTCCCGTTGGGCAAATTCACATTTCTCTTTCTTTGCATTCAATTGGTGTTCCTTTCACCGAGAAAACACCATCCTAAGGTGGGACAAGTGATCTTCCAAAGATTCACTATAAATTACAATATCATCAAGATAGACAACGACAAAACGATTAACATAATCAGAAAAAACATCATTCATTAAGTTACAAAATGTAGCAGGCGCATTCGTGAGTCCGAATGGCATTATAAGAAATTCGTAAGACCCATACCTAGTAACACATGTGGTCTTGGACTCATCCCCTTCAGCCACTTTGACTTGCCAATACCCAGAGCGCAGATCCAACTTGGTGAAGTAAGTGGCCTTGCGCAGACTGTCAAAAAGATTGGCCACCAAAGGGACTGGGTGTTTGTTCTTGATTGTCACCTTGTTTAAGGCACAATAGTCAACGCACATCCGCATGGACCCGTCTCGCTTCTTTTGGAACAACATTGGGGCACCGTAAAGGGCTTTGGATGGCTGAACCAGTCTAGCATCCAACAATTCCATCAATTGCTTGCACAATTCTGCTAACTCCATTGGAGCCATTTTGTGAGGTGCCTTTGCCGAAGGCTTTGCACTAGGGGCCAACTCAATTTTATGATCTGTGGCACGTCGAGGCGGCAAAGACTTGGGCAATTCTGGAGGCATCACATCCTCAAATTCTTTCAAGACTGCAACAACTTCATCAGGCACTTCCATCATCACATCAGGCTTGATTTCCACTAAGGCTACAAGATAAGTCTCAGCCCCTTTCTTTAAGCCATTGTGCACTTGAATTGCAAACAGCATCTCTGTCTTTATCCGAGATAGGTAACCCACCAAGACAAGGCATCAATGCCACTTTGGCAGTCACAAAGAAGTCATTTCCGAGGATGACATCAAAATCATCTAGTGGCACCACCGTCAAGTTTATTTGTCCAACCCATTCCCAAAATTTTAATCTACACTTTGGAAGCCATTCCATGTACCGGTTGTGTAGTAGAGTTTATGGACTTGATTCGGCTTGGACTTTTAGAAACTTGTAAACCAAGGGACTGCACCATATTTTCTGAAACGAAGTTATGAGTGGCTCCAATGTCCATCATAGCCAGAACATCCCCACCACCTAGCGCTACTTGAATGTGCATCAGACGGGTCAAAGGGGCCTTATCCGCATGAATTGCATTTAACAATTCCAAAGGATTTACCCGAGTTGGGCTATCACCATCCGTGTCCCCCCCCTCCCCCCACAATCGTCTTCTGCCACAATAGCATTCAACTTCTCCCGCTTAGGGCTATCTTTCACCCTATGGGGTCCATCACATGTGAAGCATCCTTTGTTCAACTTTTCACCATCATTCTGTGAATGTGAAGCAAACTCTCCCTTCTGTTTGTACTTGGACTTGTCTTTTCCTTTCTTGAAACCAACCTTCTTTTCCCCACTTTTCTCCTTCCCTTTCTTCTTAGATTTGCTAGTCTCTGACACAAAATCCTTGCTCAACTTGTAGTCAAGCAACCAATCAGCGGCAGCCATAGCCGCGACTAAGTCCTTGACCCCCAGTCGACGCAATTCCAACTGTGCCCAACTTTGTAAGCCTGACATGAAGTTAAAGAGTTTTATCTCCAACATGTTCTTGATGTCAAGCATCAATGAACTGAACTCCTTCACATAATCCCGCACAGAACCAGTGTGTTTCAATAACTTTAATGCTTCTCTTGCAACCCAAGACGAGTTGCAATGAAGGAATTGTTCTTTCAATTCCTTCTTCAATAATTCCCATGATTCGATAACTGGACGAGCATCGTCCTCTGTTCAAGTCTGCCACCACAATTTAGCATCACCAGAAAAGTACATACTAGTGATCGTCACTTTCTCCGCATAATGAACATAAGCAACCTTTAAGTACTGCTCCATGTCCTATAAGAAATTTTCAAGTTTCTTGGCATTGCGAGCACCGCCTAATGCCTTAGGATAAGGCACTTTAATTTTCGAAGGGACGTCACCACGACCCGAATGCCTACAAACAGCCTTCTTGAGGATAGACAATTCGTCTTCCACATTTTGTATCTTATCCTTCCAGGCATCAACCATGGCAGCCATATCTTCCATGACTCCCTTGAACCGATCTGTCGTCGAGGCCTCAAAAGCAAGGAACCCAGAAGCCACGACATCCAATCGATCCATCAGCGAGCGACTTTCATCAGCGGCCGCCCCCACCAGATTCTCCAACCAAGTCACTCTCTCTTTTAAAGCATCCATACCAGACACCATTTATGAGCAATCGTGCTCTGAAACCAATTGTCACAACACTATTTTTGGAGTATAAATTTTAGTCTTGTGATGGCACTAAGTTCCAACACTTAGTCTCAGCCAATTTCCAACACACACACAATGAGTTAGAACAAGGGACAAGGCAACACGAATTTACAAGAAATTCCCAACCTTTATTATTGCACCAACAATACAAAGGAATGCCAATGGAAACTCTCACAATTACTTGACTAAATTTTGAGTTCCATGGCCATGCCTTATATAAGCTTACAATCAGTTACAAAATACAACCAACAATACAAGGAAAGCATGCCAAGTGGCATGGCAAGTGACACCCCCAACTACCCAGGGACTTAGGCATAATTCTAGAGCTAACTGTCAGTAACTGCTTTTGACTTCCGACCTTGCTTCCTAATTTCCAGCCTTGCCTTGTCTTTGCTCTAACAAAGGTAACTGCTTCCAACAAACATGCATAACTACTAATAACTACCTTGTAGTCTGCACCATCAAGCTAGCCACGAAATTGGTTGTCATGGACACCAGACCAAGTCTTGCCCACTGATTGTATTCAACCCCAAAGTATACCGTGGCCCCCATTCAAGTCATATTAATGCCTTGCATCTGTGCAATGCTACCCACACTTTGGCCAAGGGCTTGAGTGTTGCTGCCACACAGCACTTGTCATATTCCCACCTTGCTGTCTTGGCATGCCACCATCATGCCACGGCCTTGGTTGGACATAGGTGCAAGGTGTCGCCAATGCCAACCACGTAGCCTTCAAGTAGAAGGTGCTAACACTAGGGCACTCTCGGCCCTTCACTATCACTGTCGACAGGTTCTCTAGGCCCCTAGGCCTCTGTTACAGCCTTTCTCCTCGCCTACCAGGGCCAAAATACACCTCTATATGATCTGAGAATCTTGTTTGGCCCCTAACTTTTTCCTGGACTGTTTTTGGGTCATTTGGGACATTTATTAGACCGTTTTGATTGACCCATAAGCCTTTTTTTCCTCTTTTTGATTTATTGGGCCAATTTATGGTCCTCTTGCTATTTTTTGACTTAGTATTATGCACCTATCATAGTTTGTAATTGATATTGCTTGGTCCAGTTATTTTATACCATCTTCCAGCAATTGTGATTAGTGCAGGCTGTTATTCAGTTTGTAGAGTATAAATGGCTGATATTACTATTGAATCCACTACTACTTCTCAGCTACCTAGAGAGGAGAGTCCCAATATGACTACTACATCTAAAAACCTAAATCTTACCCTTAAAATCACCACTTCACTGTTTAATGGTTAGAACTATCTTGCTTGGTCACAGTGTCTGACCCTGTTCTTGAAGAGTAGAGAGAAGATGGGTTATGTTGATGGGAGGATCAAGGCACCAGGTATCACTGATCCTGGTTATGACCAGTGGGAGATTACTAATTCTTTAATTATGGGATGGCTTATTCATTCCATGGTACCTGATATTGTGGAAGGCTACTTGTCTATGGATACGGCTCAAAATATTTGGGATGTTGTGGCCACTACTTATTCCCGAAAAGGGAATTTCTCATAGACTGTTGAGTTGTGCCATTCTATTGAGAGCCCAGTACAGGGGGAGATGATTGTACTTCAGTACTTCACTTTTCTGAATAATGGCTAGAAACGTCCTGATCATCTACAAGATTATAAGCCGGTCTGCACAACTTATTCGGTGGGTTATCGGATGTTTATTGAACAGGAAAAGGTCTTCAAATTTCTGGAAGGTCTCAACTTAGAGTTTGATCCTGTTCGAAGTCGTGTCCTTGGTATGGATGTTCTGCCCTCTTTTCAAGAGACATTTGCTTATGTACAAAATGAGGAGAGTCATTGTTTTGCTATGTTGCCACCTACTTTTACAAAGCATTTAGCCTTGCTTTCTGCTCCTCCTAGGGATGGTACTGGCTTGCTTTCTACTGCACCTAGTCCTTCAAAGAAAGATACACTATTCTGTGATTATTGCCGTCGGCCGAGACATACCCATGAGACTTGTTGGAAGCTTCATGGGGTTCCTTCTAATGGTCGTGGTGACCAGTCTAGTAGTTGTGGGGGTTGCTCCGGACGGTCTTAAGGACTCGAGTTTAATCAACGTGCACATCATACTAGTGAAATGGATGCTCCTGACGCCCCTTCAGTTGTTCCTCCTAGTGGTGATATGTCTTCTTCTGCTACTCCATCCGGTACATCTTCCTCATCTTTTGCCCACTCAGGTAACTTAGCCACTTTTCCAAGTGCTTTTCTATCTTATAAGTGCTTACCTTAGATTATTGATTCTGGTGCCTCAGAACATAAGTCTGGATCTTCTGATCTGTTCTCGAAATATAAGCCTTCTTTAGGTCAAGACAAAATTATGATTGCTAATGGTACTGTTTCTTCTATTTATGAGAAATGTTTAATCCATGCCACTCCTTCTCTATCATTATCTTTTGTTTTGCATGTTCCCAATTTCTCTGTTAATCTTTTATCATTGAGTCGTCTTACTCATGACCTGAACTGTAGTGTGACTTTGTTTCCTGATCATTGTCTGTTTTAGGACCTTATGACGAAGAAAATGATTGGCAGTGGTAGAGCAAAATGTGGTCTCTATATCCTGGATCAGGCGAACAAGCTGACACTTCATTCCATCAAGTTTCCAACCACCAAGGAAAACATGTGGTTGTGGCATCAACGTCTTGGGTACCCATCATTTCTATTACTTAAGTATTTATTTCCTTCTCTTTTTACAAACAATATTGTCTCTAAATTTCATTGTGAGTCTTGTCAACTTGGAAAACAACACAGAGCTTCTTCTGCTACAAGCTTTAATAAAAGTTTAGTACCTTTTTCCTTAATTCACTCTGATGTTTGGGGTCCATCTTGTGTTGTGTCATTAAAAGGTCATAGTTAGTTTGTTACTTTTATCGATGATTTTTCTCATACTACTTGGGTGCATCTTATAAAAAACAAAAGTGAGGTCTTTTCTATGTTTCGTAATTTTCATAAAATGATATATACTCAATTTGGGGCGATTGTTAAAATATTGTGTTCTAGTAATGGGGGTGAGTATATTCATTCTGGTCTAGCAAGCTATTTTTCCACCCATGACATTATTCATCAGACTTCTTTCACCAACACCCCTCACCAAAATGGGGTTGCAGAACACAAGGATCGTCATCTTCTAGATATAGCTCGTTGCATGTCTTTTTCTGTGCATGTGCCTACGTCTTACTAGGGGGACGCAGTTCTCACTACCACCTACCTCATCAACCGTCTCCCAACCCAAGTGTTGCACAAAATATCTCCTCTCCAAATTTTCTTAGGTTCTGTGTCTATGTTCTCTATTCCCCCAAGTCCTTAGATGTGTTTGTTTTATCCACAATCATGCTTCTTCTCGTGGTAAATTTGATCCCCCCCTCTTTGAAGTGTATCTTTCTGGGTTACTCTCCTACTTAAAAGGGTTACAAGTGTTACCATCCTCCATCTCGTAAGTGATTTGTGTCCATGAATGTCACATTCTTTGAATCACAATCCTATTTCTTGCAACAATCCTCCTCAGGGTCCCAGTCCTCCCTTCAGGGAGAGCCTTGATGTGAAGGGATTCCTAGGTCTGTATCAGTTCCTGGCTTATCACCGGTAGTTAAGAACACAGAAGGTGAACCAGCTACTAGTGGTGGAAATACATAGAGGGTGTTTGGGAAGTTGCTATTTTATCAGGCTATTTTAGTTTTGACTATTTTAATAGGCTAAAATTTTTGTGTTTGGGAAGATATTTTGATTTTTTTATAGTTGGATGTGATGTTTGTGAGAGAAAAAATGAAATGATTATGGGTTTGATGTGACATTTTGTCTTATTGGCTATTTTAGCCTATTCTGTCATTTTGAGGATTTTAACCCAAAAAGCCAAAAAAAGCTTTTGCCAAACACCCCCATAATCTAATGAATTGAAGGAGGGAAAAGTCTACGTCAGGGACAAAAAAGAGACAGCAAGTTACTTAGATACAAGAGATTACTCCTGATCATCCATCGTTATCTTCTTGTTCTGATGAGAGTACAGGTAACTCTGAAACCCTTATTCCTCCTGAGTATACTGATCTTGATATTCCTATTGCTCAACGAAAAGGTGTGAGGTCTTGTACTAAAGATCTCATTTCTAACTCTGTGTTCTACTCTAATTTGTCTCTTTCTTATAAAGCCTTTGTGTCCAAAGTTTCTTCTGTTAGTATACCAAATCATTTTCAGGATGCTCTTGCTACACCTGAGTGGAAACATGCCATGATAGAAGAAATGAAAGCACTTTGTAAAATGACACTTGAGAATTAACTAAGTTACCTAAAGGCAGAAGACCTGTGCGATGCAAATGGGTGTATACTATGAAGCACAAAGCGGATGGTTCAATTGAGCGTTACAAGGCTTGACTAGTGACAAAGGGCTTTACTCAGACTTATGAAGTAGATTATCAAGAGACCTTTGCACTGGTGGCTAAGATAAATTCAGTCAAAGTACTTCTCTCTCTTGCAGCTAATCTGGATTGGCCACTTCATCAATTTCATGTAAAAAATGATTTCTTACATGGTGATCTAGAAGAAGAGGTGTATATGGACATCCCTCCTGGCTTTGAGAACCATCAAACAAAAGGTAGAGTATGCAGGCTTCGGAAGTCATTATATGGTCTCAAACAATTTCCAAAGACTTGGTTTGAGAGATTCACTCAAGCTATGGTCAAATATGGCTTCAAACAGAGTCAGGCTGATCACACTTTGTTTGTGAAGCATTCCTCACATGGTAAGACTACAGCTCTCATTGTTTATATGAGTGACATAATGCTTACAAGAGATGATAATGAGGAAATACCCCGATTGAAGAAATATTTGGCAAGCGAATTTGAAAAAAAAAAAAAAAAAAAAACTTGGGGAATCTGAAGTATTTCCTAAATATTAAGGTTACCCAGTCCAAGGATGGAATTTTCATCTGTCGGAGGAAATATGTTCTTGACTTGTTGAAAGAAGCCGGGATGCTTTGGAGTAAAGCTTGTGATACACCATTGGAGCCAAACCAAAAACTTAGTGATTATAGTGGGGGAACTATTGTTAATAGGGGGAGTTATCAAAGACTAGTGGATAAACTCATTTACTTATCTCATTCTCGTCTTAACATTGCCATGGCAGTTAGTGTGGTTAACCAGTTCATGCATGCTCCTCATGAGAAACGCTTGGTTGTAGTAATGTGCATCCGTAGATACTTAAAATCTTCTCCAGGAAAGGGTCTCTATTTTTCCAAACATGATCATCTTCGGGTGGAAGTTTACACTATTGCTGATCAGGCAGGATCAGTAACTGATAGAAGGTCCACTTCTGGTTATTGTACCTTTATTAGTGGTAATTTGGTTACTTCGAAGAGTAAGAAACAGCATGTAGTCGCCTGGTCTAGTGTAGAGGCCAAGTTTAAAGCCATGGCACCAGGTGTATGTAAACTCTTGTGGATCAAGTTGTTACTAAGTGATCTGGGGATTAGTCATACCAAGGTTGTTAAAATCGGGATCCTATGTGGGATCGTTGGAAGAGACTCGTGGAATCAGATCGAGAATCGTAAGATTCTACTTTCAATGTAATATAAAATGAAAAATTATCGATAATGATAATATATGTTACGTAATTTTAAAAAGATTAAAGAAACATGATAAATTTTATATAATGCATCTTTTATGTTAACATTAATTAGAAGAGACATTTGAAAAAAGTGTTTATAGTCAAAAAATTTTATATAGATCTACACATATACATACATATATATAAGAAATAAATAATAACAAAAAAATTTGTTAGGATCGGGGTCGTAGTAAAATCGGGATCGTATGCAATTTTACACGATTTTATGAATAGAATTGTAGTAACTTTAAGATCTAACTAAATTTAAGATCCTAGTATGATCTGGATCGTTTGACCCAACTAAAATCGTAGAATCGTAGGATCCTACGATCCGCATCAAGATTCTGATAACTATGAGTCATACTAATTCCATGTGACTATACTATGACCATAAGGCTGCTATTAACATAGCACACAATCCAATTTAGCATGACCGAACGAAACATGTGGAGATTGATCATCACTTCATTAAGAAGAAATTCACCAGTGGCACTATATGTACTTTTGTGAAGTCCGATGAACAACTGACAAACATTCTCACCAAAGGAATTGGAAGCAAACCATTCCATGATGTGCTTGGCAAGCTGGGCATGAGAGACATCTTCGCACCAGCTTGAGGGGGAGTATTAGAATAATATCTTTGGTTATTGTTTATTGATTATTTTATTAGCTGCTATTTCCTTATTCTATTATTTCCATATTTGTGCCTCCAAAGCTTCCATTGTAAGCTACCTATTATCAATATAAAAGGGGATGATTGTCTAATCATTCCCTAGGTTTTGTTCTCTCTTAACAAACAGTCTCATTATCCCATTGAATTTAAATTTGGTTGAAATTTATGTGCCAAACACACACACATAGACAAGGAGATAGAAAATGAGGCAGGCACCAAGAGGGCTTGGGGAAGGGGAAGGAAGGCGGCTAGGGAAGGGAGGGGAGATGTGATGGCGGGTGGAGTAAGGCAGAGGGATGCGACTAAGGATGGCTGAAGGAGAGCGATGTGTAGTGGAGGATGGGAAAGGCGGCGATGGTTGGCCACGACAGGGTGTTATTCTCTCTCTCAAAATCCCACTCTCTCCCTAGAAGGGCCAAATCAAGCAAGGCTCATTTTTTCCAAAATATGTTCCAGATAATTGAATTTTTTACTTCTAGTCATTACAATGCGTAGTGAATCACATGGTTCTGGATGGTTTTTGTCTCAACCATTGAAATAGTTCACTGCTGGGTTGGCATCTTAAAGCCTCTTTAAGACTCCATTGACTAAATTTGTTTGAGGTTTTTTGTCAAATGCATAAAGAGCATTTCTTAGGGAAGGTCCCCAACGATCACACTCCAATATCTGTAAGGGAATGGGCCATAAGGTGGAGTGGAACCGCTGGAAGAGGAAGAGGAAGAGGAAGAGGAAGAGGAAGAGGAAGAGGGAGGCGGTGGCTAACAGTGGGAAGCATAAGAGATAGGTGGTGGGTGGCAGTGGGGAGGAGGTCGGTGGTCAGAAGGAGACTGGAAAGAGTGATTTGGTCTTGTTTAGTGTATAAGTATAATAAGACGACTGGTTTTGATTGGTTTTAAAAAGTAAATAATAATAATAAAGAGGAAGAGGAAGAGGAAGAGGGAGGCGGTGGCTGACAGTGGGAAGCATAAGAGATAGGTGGTGGGTGGCAGTGGGGAGGAGGTCGGTGGTCAGAAGGAGACTGGAAAGAGTGATTTGGTCTTGTTTAGTGTATAAGTATAATACGACGACTGGTTTTGATTGGTTTTAAAAAGTAAATAATAATAATAATAATAAAAGCGTGTAAATTGTCAATTTTATCCTTGAAGAATGGTCACATGACTAGCACGTGACCATTTTATTCCAAAAAAAATGAAACATCTGTAATTGATTGGACTAGAGTCTCACGAGAAAAGAAAAAAAAAAATTCATGGTCAAAATCGAATCAATTAAAATTAGAGGGACCAAGATGACATAGAGGGCAAGTACAAGGACTACTTGCATAATTTTCCCTTATATATTTTAAGTTGATTAGATTATTTATAATGCACAACCTATGGGAACAGTTTTGTGATTAAAAAACAAATTATATTACAGTTTCCATGCAGGACTACAAATAAGATGTGCATTCCAATATTTTAATGAAAATAAAGGATACAACTTTGCCGATTAAAATAAATAAATAAGTAAATAAATAGAAAGATATAGCTTGAATATGGATAAAAGCACAAGCCTGATTCTACAAATTTTAAACTACATTAGAGGCTCCAAAACAGAATAGCCCATCTTCAAAATAGGTATAGTTCTGAGGAAAGATAATCTACTTTCATTAAGCGATTTATTAGATAACTGAAAACAAATCATGTTGAATTATCCCTCTAAAATTGTGGTTATGGTAAAATATTGGTTTATTTAATCATCAAGGGCTCCAAAGCACATGAATTTTCATAACGAGAAATAGAAAATTGAAGGCTAGTGATGCAGAATGTGCACACATGGAGATTTTGTATTTATTATTTATTTTCCTATTTTATTTATTTATTTTAAATTATAGTTTATTTAGAGTTTCACTTTGGTTAGGAGTTTAATTAATATTTATTTCCTATTATATTAGAATTTGATTTCCTATTTTGAGTTAGGATGTTAACCCATAAATATTAGGTCATTGCTTTGTAATAGTTAGCTTGGATTAATATATTGAATGTCTAAAGGCTGTGGCCTTTTGTGTCAGGGCTGTGGCCCTCTTCTCCCTCTTCTCTCTTCCTCTCTTCTCTTTCTCTAAAGCACTCTACATCAGCTAGTTATTCAACAATATAACATGACTAGTATACCCAACCAAGTTAACGAATATCTATCAAGATCTATCAGAATTTTTTTTGTAAATGAATCAAGTGGGTTGCAAAAATAGAATATAGATTTCTGTACATATGATTTCCATATAACAATGGGTTGCCCGGGATTTGAAAAGGTGACTAGCTGGATCCTAAATGAAGTAAGGAACCATATGATTTCAAGAAATTTTTTTTTATAGAAACATCTTTCCTGGAAGAATTACAAAAGAACCTGGTATATTATCGGATCTGTCACCAACAAGTGACATTACATCAACAAACTGAGAAGGTTTCAGTGCTCCAAACTTCTCTGCAAAATCCTCCACTCCAAATGAGACCATCCTGAGACGCAACACCAAACATTGGAAAGCCCCACAAATCGGTTATACATGGAAGTAGCAACTATTAAGTTCCACAAGACAATAAAGAGATCAATAACCAAGAAAAAATATCTACTTATATCGTAAATTTCACTATTTTATGAAATTTCAATTCTCTCCAGTTTGATATACCTTTTCAGCTAATTTACATTACTCATTCAATCGATACTTACAACTATTAGATTGAGAAAGAAAATTTCACAAAAGTATCGGATTTAACACAAGCAATAATGCAAAGCAATTGACCAACAAAAGAAGACTCTCTCTGAATTCCCATGAGCAAAGAAGTGCATGAAGCTGCATATATTGACATAACATTTAGTTGTACGAACACACAAGGCCAAGGATCATACAAATTCAGCAAAATATACCTGTAGGTATCTGAATACCATTAACTGGTCGGACGGCCACTAAGGAGTGGACCCCACAACCTAAAGGCATGGGCCGTACCTCAGTAGGTGCTCACCCAAGCACTTCATATTGGCTCGTGAGCTTTCATATGCTATCAGTGAACCCTGCTCCACGACCATCTTCCCACCCCACTATCCCCGATGCGCAAGCAAATACCCCACTCCACAATCATCTACTCGCCTCACTACCACTGCTCAATGCCATTTGCGTCGATTCACCTCGCCCACTCAGCAATCACTTCACCTTGCTAAGGCTCCAACTCCGAAATAGCACCTTGATGTTGCATTGCCTTCATAGGCTGGGCGCAGGGACTAAGGACACCCTCGAGGTTGATGCCTAAATCATGAGATGCCTGAGCAACCTATGGCTCTGCATGGGTGACAGATGACTACAGATGAGGGACCGTCAAAGTTGTATGGCTCACCCCCTTGGGGTGGCCCCACTTTGATCAATCTTAGACATGAGAGAGGTCACTACATACACCAAGATTAACCAAGTCATGTGACACCTGGGAAGTGTATCACAACTACCCAAATCTTGTAGGGTGTATCACATCTACTCAGCACAATTACTGGAAGTGAGCTAGCCAACCAACTCCTATAAACAGGGCCTTGCCCTCCATATTTAACAAGGTCATAAGCAAGCTCCTCTACATGCAGATTTTTGCACTACATCAGAGGCTCCTCACTACCACTCTATCTCTCTACTCGAAGTCTACCATAGCTCTCTCCCTCTCCACATCTGGTGTTGTCAAGCCATCTCAGTGCCTACCATGATTCCTAGAAGGTCCACAGCCGACCAAATACCTAAAACATTCTCCATAGGGAAAGAGTGGTACTCGCTAAGCATGGCTCCTTCAAGTCTCTTCGGTGAAACATGTTCAGAATCAATTCCTCATATTTTTACTACCAACAATACCCAATTCACACAAGCAGGAAAAAAGGAAAATAAAGAGTGCAACTTGATATCCCTTAATGATGCTACGTGATGATCTAGTCCAGAATTGGGACTCAAACATCACTTTGGCTGTTCTAATTCAAATGTTTAACATCTTAAAAAGATACAGAAAGAAAGAATAGTACTCAAAGTTCCAAAACAAGGAAAAATAGATGTTTGTTTACAGAAATATGAACGTACAACAAGGTACAACAAAACAATCTAAATGTGCAAATTGAAGGTGATACTTACTCAAATCCACGAGGTGCAATTCGCAAAAGACGCAATGAAGGAGATAGAATCTGGAAAAAATCTTTGTCTGGGGAGACCACACGAACCTGTGACCAAGGCAGTACAAGCATCAATTACAAATTACAATAAAATAACACCCAAAAGTGTTTGGGAACAAGATTATAATAGAGCAAGTTATTGTTTGTCAAGGAGAAAGAAATGCATTATTGTTCACTAAACCATGCAAACAAAAGAATAATGCCATGTATTAGATTGTGAATTGTTTGCATTATTCACTCAACCACTCAATCCTTCTTGTCTTCCTTTTTAGTTCACCAATCACCATGTCAAATAATACGAAAGCTTTTCTTTTCTTTTCTTTTCCTTTTTTCCCCTTCAGCCCTATTGAAAACTCCGCATTGAACATATTTGCCAAAATTTTCCATTAGAAGTTGCTGGAAATCTGATTATTATTGTTAGTGGACATATAGTGGCTGTTAGTGGGTTATGATAATGTCTATATACACTATGTTAGTGATCTAGATAGTGGCTATAATGGATGTATATAGTAATCTAGATAGTGGCTATAATGGATGTATATTTTATGTAAGGAGATAGGTAGTGGCTCTTAGTGGTGATAGTGGATCTCTTAGTGGTGATAGTGGATCTTAGTGGCACAAATAGTAGCTCTTGTTCTCTCCTATATAAGGAGTGTAGTTTTCTCTTCACAAGATAAGAAGTTTTGAATATAACAGCAATATATTCCTTCTTCCTCATATTTTCTGAGTTCTTCTTCCTAACATTTTCTAAGTTGGTATCAGAGCAACAAAAACACAGCAGCCCTAAAACCATCATAGCCATGTCGGAAGTCACGTCCGAAACCACTTCAATCCCTGCCGCTGCCATTCCGGTGAAAACATCCAACTCTCACTCGGTCCAAATCACCACCATCCGCCTAAATGGTGATAATTTTCTCCGCTGGTCACAATCTGTCCGGATGTATATCCGTGGGCAAGGAAAGATCGGTTACATCACTGGTGACAAGAAGGCTCCTGCTGTTAATGATCCGCTGTTCGACAGTTGGGACGCTGAAAACTCCATGGTTATGACATGGTTGGTCAATTCCATGGAGGAGGATATAAGCTCTAATTACATGTGCTATACTACTGCACAAGAGTTGTGGGATAATGTTAGTCAGATGTATTCTGACCTAGGAAATCAATCTCAAGTTTTCGAATTGACTTTGAAGTTGGGAGAGATTCGTCAAGGAGATGATTCCGTCACCAAATATTTCAATTCGTTGAAAAGGTTGTGGCAGGATCTTGACATCTTCAACACATACGAATGAAAATCAGTTGACGACTGCAACCACCACAAGAAAACTGTGGAAGACAGCCGTATTTACAAGTTTCTTGCCGGCCTCAACATTGAGTTCGATGAAGTGCGAGGAAGAATTATTGGCAGACCTCCTCTCCCATCCATTGGCGAAGTATTTGCCGAAGTCAGAAGGGAAGAGAGCCGAAGGAGCGTCATGCTTAAAAAAAAAGGTACTGGTGAGTCAATTGAAATTTCTGCTTTAATTAGCGATGCTGCGGCCAACAAGGCTGCAAATTACCAGCGCAGGTTTGATGATAAGCCACGGGTCTGGTGTGATTTTTGCAACAAGCCTCGCCATACACACGAAACGTGTTGGAAGATCCATGGCAAACCTGTCAACTGGAAAAGCAGCAAACAAGGAGAGAAGAATCGTGGCTTTCCTACTGCTAATGAAGCCGATTCAGGTCCCTTCAACAAAGAGCAGATTGATCAACTCTTAAAGCTGATAAAATCCAACTCCTCATCCGGTACTCCTAGTGTTTTTTTGGCACAAACAGGTAGAAATCCTAAAGCCTTCTCTTGCCTAAACTTCTCTCCGTGGATCATAGATTCCGGTGCCTCCGATCACATGACTAGTTTTTCCCATTTATTTAGTACCTATTTCCCTTGTTCTGGTCATGACAAAATCAGAATAGCCGATGGTAGTTTTTCACCTATTGCAGGAAAAGGATTTATTAAACTAACTGAGCAAATTAATCTCAATGCTGTTCTTCACGTCCCCAACTTAGCCTGTAACCTTTTGTCTGTCAGTAAACTATCTAAGGATTCTAATTGTCGTGTTACATTTTTTGAATCCCATTGTGAATTTCAGGACCAGAACTCGGGGATGATGATTGGGCGTGCTAGGATGCTTGAAGGTCTTTACTACTTTGATGAAGTACCTGTTAGTAATAAAAAAGCTCAGAGCTTTAATAGTACTAGTTCAATCTCTGTTCGAGAAAAAATAATGCTATGGCACTATAGGCTAGGACATCCTAGTTTTCCTTATCTGAAACATTTATTTCCAGAATTATTTAAAGGGATTGATTGTTCTTCTTTTCATTGTGAAAGTTGCATTTTTGCAAAATCTCATCGCTCTACTTATTTGCCAAAACCTTACCAGGCTTCCAAACCTTTTTATTTGATTCATAGTGATGTTTGGGGCCCTTCTAAAATCACTACTCTTTCTGGTAAAAGATGGTTTGTTACATTTATTGATGACCATACCCGCTTATGTTGGATTTATTTGATGCATAAAAAATCTGACGTGAAAAATTTATTCACAAATTTTTACAATATGATTGAAAACCAATTTCAAATCAAAATTGGTATTTTACATTCTGATAATGGAACAGAATATTTCAATGAGCAGTTGGGTGAGTTTTTGGCAAAAATGGGATTTTTCATCAATCTACATGTCGGGATACCCCTTAACAAAATGGCATTGCAGAACGAAAAAATAAACATTTACTTGAAGTAGCACTTGCTATAATGTTTTACATGCATGTTCCTAAATATTTATGGGGTGAAGCAATTTTAACAGCCTCTTATTTGATAAACAGGATGCCTACAAAGGTGTTAACATACAAAACACCTTTTGATTGTCTTAAAACTTTTTTTCCTGACACGAGGTTGTTTTCTGATTTACCCGCCAAAGTTTTTGGATGTACTGCCTATGTTCATGTTCCCAGTCAATTTCGTTCAAAACTTGACCCCCCGTGCTATAAAATGTGTTTTTTTGGGTTATTCCTCAAACAAAAAGGGGTATAAGTGTTTCGATCCTCAAACCAAGAAATTTCATGTGAGTATGGATGTGTCATTTGTGGAAACAAAATCTTATTTCCCTAACACTTCTCTTCAGGGGGAGACAAGTGGAGTAAAAGACAATTTTGGGGATATTTCTATCCCGCTCCCCAATGTCATTTATCCTACACAAAAACCACATCTGTCTGATAATGATCACTTAGGGGAACCAAGTTCTATGGTGCCTAGTCAAGAAGATTCTTGTTTAGGGGGAGAAGTACTACCAAATGATCTAAATTCTGAGCTTCAGGTTTATGCTAGGAAGCGATTTCATCTGAGGAATAATGACCCGAATGTCCATCCTAATGACCCGAATGTCCACCCGAGTTCTGGCATCGAAATTTTAGGTAATCCTATTCCTTCTATTTCCGACCTTGATGTTCCTATAGCAATTAGGAAAGGTGTCCGAAATTGCATTAAACATCCTATTGCAAATTACCTCTCCTATCAAAGACTGTCTAAAAACCATAGAGCTTTCACATCTAGGATTTCACACTTGTTTGTTCCAAGGAATATACAGGAAGCATTGGATGATCCGAATTGGAAATTAGCAGTCATGGAGGAGATGAATGCTTTAAGGAGAAGTGGTACTTGGAAGATAGTTGATCTACCCAAAGACAAGAAAACAGTTGGGTGTAAATGGGTGTTTACGATAAAATGTAACGCAGATGGAAGCGTTGAGAGATACAAGGCAAGACTGGTGGCTAAAGGCTTCACTCAAACTTATGGGATCGACTATCAGGAGACGTTTGCTCCTGTTGCTAAAATAAATTCCATCAGAGTACTGTTATCTCTTGCAGTAAATTCAGATTGGCCTCTACATCAACTTGACATTAAAAATGCATTTCTCAATGGTGATCTTGAAGAGGAGGTGTTCATGAGCCTACCGCCGGGATTTGAGCAGAGACTTGGTAGCGACAAAGTATGCAGATTGAACAAGTCATTATACGGACTCAAACAATCACCAAGAGCGTGGTTTGAATGCTTTGGGAAGGCAGTTATCAGTTGTGGCTTCTCGCAGAGTCAAGCAGATCACACAATATTTTATAAACATTCAAAAGACAGTAAAATTGCAATTTTGATTGTTTATGTTGATGACATCATTTTAACTGGTAATGATGAAGCAGAGTTAGCAGCCCTCAAGAGAAACTCGCAAAAGAATTTCACATTAAGGATCTGGGAGCCCTCAAGTATTTCCTCGGAATGGAATTTGCAAGATCCAAGGAAGGTATATTCGTTAATCAGAGAAAATATGTTCTTGATCTCCTTGGAGAAACAGGTATGCTTGGTTGTAAGATGGTGGAGACTCCGATCGAGCCTAACTTGAAGTTACAAGCTGCTAAGGCTGAAGAAGTCAAAGAGAGGGAACAATATCAGCGACTTGTAGGGAAATTGATTTACTTGTCTTATACGCAGCCTGATATTGCCTTTGCAGTCAGCATGGTAAGTCAGTTCATGCACTCACCAGGGGCAGAGCACTTTGAGGCCGTTTATAAGATCTTAAGATATTTGAAAGGAACTCCAGGGAGAGGCTTACTGTTCAAGAAACATGGACATCTTCAAGTTGAAGTATACACAGATGCAGACTGGGCAGGAAGTGTTATAGACAGGAGATCAACATCCGGATACTGCTCCTTTGTAGGTGAGAACCTAGTTACATGGCGGAGTAAAAAACAAAATGTGGTAGCTAGAAGTAGTGCAGAAGCAGAGTTCAGAGCTGTTGCCCATGGAATCTGTGAAGTAATGTGGATTAAAAGAATTCTTGAAGAATTAAAGCTTTCTCACCCGACACCTATGAAGGTCTATTGTGACAACAAAGCAGCTATAGCTATAGCTCATAAATCCAGTTCTACATGATCGCACAAAACATATAGAAGTGGATAAACATTTCATCAAGGAGAAAATCAATGCTGGCATAATCTGTATGACCTACCTTCCAACAGGTGAACAATTAGCTGATGTGCTAACAAAGGGACTACACAAGAAGCAATTTGATAAGCTGACTAGCAAGCTGGCTATGGAAGATATCTTCAAACCAGCTTGAGGGGGAGTGCTGGAAATCTGATTATTATTGTTAGTGGACATATAGTGGCTGTTAGTGGGTTATGATAATGTCTATATACACTATGTTAGTGATCTAGATAGTGGCTATAATGGATGTATATAGTAATCTAGATAGTGGCTATAATGGATGTATATTTTATGTAAGGAGATAGGTAGTGGCTCTTAGTGGTGATAGTGGATCTCTTAGTGGTGATAGTGGATCTTAGTGGCACAAATAGTAGCTCTTGTTCTCTCCTATATAAGGAGTGTAGTTTTCTCTTCACAAGATAAGAAGTTTTGAATATAACAGCAATATATTCCTTCTTCCTCATATTTTCTGAGTTCTTCTTCCTCATATTTTCTAAGTGAAGTAAAAGCCCATACACTTTTGTTCCAAAAGATCCTTAAGGATCAAATATGTTACTCAATAACAACTATTTGTTGGTTTACTCATGCATATTGTATCTAATGATAAAGGAATGGTAGCAAAAAACTTTGTTCCACCAAGATCATCCACAGGATAGATTTCAATGGATCAAAAATAAAGGCAAATATCATGTCAAATGATATAACAGCTGAATGCGTGCCAATTGCACATGCAGAGGGTAATCATCTATTCTGCTACATAGTTTTAGTGTAACCAACTTAGAGTGACTCATCTCCTAGTACATGAAAGGATCAGCATTTTATCTCTCCAAAAAGTTTACAATTTCAGCCATCTAAGAGGGTCCCATTGTCCTTTTGAATGTCTCTGTGAGTCTCTACACAATTAACATAAGAAGCTTCTTAGGGTAAAGTAATCAGTGAGTCAGGTTGTATTGGATTGAAGCTTTGTGGATCAGAACAAGTAGCAGTTCTGAAGGTAGAGATAATGCAATGGAAAAGAGAGGAGACTGACGATAGTTAGGGTTCACACTGAGGGTTGAGTTTGAGACGACAGAGGGGTTCGATGAGAAAGAGCAGGATTCAATGCGAGAGAGAGTTCAACGAGAGATAAATTCAAAGCGAGAGAGAGAGAGAGAGAGAGAGAGGTTGGAAGCATGGTAGTTAGAATCTTACACTTCATGATTCGATTCATACAATTCGATATGAGTTTCAACAAAAACCAATTCAAATCATGCTATTGAATCAGAAATTGAGTGAATCATGCAATTCAATTTACGATTCATTGTGATTCACTATGATTCAATTCTATTTCCATTTTTGTTTACATAATGCATGAAACAATGTCGTTTTCCCCAAACTATGAAGATATACAAAAGAGATTAATTAGTTATATTGATATACGTGATTTTATATATATATACATAATTTAGTCATATTGATAATTTACTTTATTTTAAACAATATGTATTTTTATATGTATATAAAAATATATAGAATTATATATCATATTAAATAAAATGAATCTTACGATTCATGATTCGATACGATTCAAGATTCACTATTTTAAGAAAACAATTCACGATTCGATTCATAATTTGACAACAATGGTTGGAAGATAGAGAAAGGGTTCAACGAGAGAGATTTAGGAGAGAGAGAGAGAGAGAGAGAAGTTTGAAGAGGGAGAACCTATCTATTGAATGTTGTAGACCTAAGAAGCACAGGTACGGGTACGAGTACTGGTACTGGTACAATACGAGTACGTCGATGTGGTAAAATCCAAAAAAGTAGGCTACGGGTATGGCTTGGTCTTGATACGTTTGTAAGAAAATATTTATTTTTAATTTGGAGTAGTGCAAAAATTGATTGAATCGTTTAATTTGTTAAGATCCAACCCACAATTAACATTTAATGTCAAAAGTAAAGATATAAACCAAAATTAAATGTCATTATATTAAATAACTTACAACTCATAGCTTAATTTTAAAATCATACTAAGCATAAAACTAAAAATAAAAAAGAAGCATGGTGAAAGGAATTTTATCTCTTGGTAGAAGAAAATATTGTTTCAACTAAGGTACAGTACGACTTGAGTATATACTAGGTACGTTTAGGTACGCCAAAAATTAAAAGAAAAAATTTGGGTACGTGTTTCGTGTACCCAGTACGTGTGCAAAAGTACCACACGAAGTACCATACGCCAATAAGTACCCAGTACGGGTACGCCATGTTTGTTGAAGTACCCATGCTTCATAGTTGTAGACTAAAGGAAGAAGTTGTGACGACTTGCAATCTCTAAGAACCAACTTGTGATGCCATTGAGGTTCGAAAGTCCAACTATGACCTCCAACTGTGAGATTATAGAGAAAAACAATTGCATTATTCTAAAATTTGGTACAATGTTTTGCTAACACAAAATAAATAGAAGATTAACCCTAATGACTAAAAGATGGCAAATCTGGCAGAAGTACCCTCAACCCAAAAATAAATAACACCAATACGAGAAATACATCATCACAGTAGCTTAATCTCTCACCGTCATACTAATGGCTAACAACCATGTAAATTTTTTTCTTAGAGCCTATTAGGGGTCATCCTTATTAGCATATTTCAATTAAATCGTAGAAACAATAGAGATAAAAACTTGTGTCAACATCAATCAGCAAACATGAAACATTAGACTGTTTCGTATTTCAGAATGAGTGATTCTAGCTTTCATCTTTGTCTGTAATTATATGCTAACAATGCATTATGTCAACAAGATTTTTACCATCACCTAGGCAATTAAGAAATATGTTAACAAATAACAGTTCCCAAACACAAAACATATGACACACACAACTTAAGGACGCTACCTTGAACCCAGCATCCACACTCCTTATGGCTAATGTGCCAATAACATCATCGGCTTCAACACCGGGCACCTGCTTTAAAAGAAAACTTTAGGTCACCTCCACGGTCCACCTATCACCTCAATCAACTTATCATAAGTCAGTGCTTTAGAGCTACTTACCTCAATTACTTTAATGGACATAGCTTTAATAGATGCCTTCAAGTATTGAAGTCCTTGAACTATGGTATCAGGTGTAGGGGGGCGATTGCTCTTGTATGAGGGGTAGAGAGTGTGACGAAAATTTAGGCCTTCACAAAATTCAAGAAATATTGTTAAAGACAACTTGATAAGAGTAACGAAACCTTTAAATTTACATCTGTAGTACACAAATAGAGAGAGAGTGTTAACATGATCGAGTCTATGGAGCTCTGAAGTTTCACAATTGACTCCAATCCTCAAATCCCAATGAAGTCTTCGAAAACCCAGACAATTAAGTCTTGGACAACCCAAGCAATTAAGTCTTCGAAAACCAAATTAACATAGGCGACAAACTATTAAATTTGGTTTCCATCCAGACCGGGACTCATTTGGGACCCTTATATAATTTAGTCCCGAGTCTTTTTTTTATTCATGTTTGATGGTCCATTTTAATTTTATTCTGCTGGTCAAATTTATTAATTTTTTGTGTCAAGGGTACTTTGGTAATTTTAATAATTGTTGGATATGAGAAGTAGGGATAATTCTATTGACACACTATACTTTATCTCAGTACAGACCATTTGTGTCGTTCGAATATCAACTTTTGAACCAAAAAAAAATGTTGAATAACAAAAACCAATTGTTCAAACAAAAATCTCATTCAATAGTTGATATCCGAACATTTGCATTATGTTCAAAAGTTGATATCCGAACATGTGTATTTTGTCCGGAAGTTGATATCCAAATGGTACAAATGGTGTGTAACATTTGTATTTTGTTCGGAAGTAGAGATCCAAACATGTGCATTTTGTCCGAAAGTTGATATCCAAATGGCACAAATAGTGTGTACTGAGCAAAGTGTGGTGTGCAAATAGAATCACCGGGATTTTTGTTTGAACAATTGGTTTTTGTTCAAAAGTTGATATTCGAACATTTTGTTTTTGTTCAAAAGTTGATGTTCGACAACACAAATGCTGTGTACCGTGATAAAGTATGGTGTGCAAATAGAGTTAACTAAGTAGTAGTCATAGTTAGGGCTGCAAACGAGCCGAGCCAAGCTGAGCTTTGATGGGCTCAAGCTCAGCTCGTTTGCTTATCGAGCTCAAGCTCGGCTCATTAATATTAGTTGAGCTCGGCTCAAAGCTCAATAATACAATTTTTTTATTATTATTCATATTATTTAAATATATACACATAATATTTATATATTATTTAAAAAAATTATTTATATTATCTTAACATATAAATAATATAGTTATGCTATTATTTATACATATTTTATAAATAAATATTATATTTATTTTATAATTTGAATAAAAAAAAAATGAGTCAAGCTTAACAAGCCGAGCTTATTTGAGCTCGACCTCGGCTCGTTTACTAAACGAGCCTAAAAATTAGGCTCAAGCTCGTTCATTTAGTTAATGAACCGAGTCAAGCCGAGCTCACGAACAACTAGGTTCATTTGCAGCCCTAGTTATAGTCAATGGGCCATAATTTAGATCAAGTAATGTTTCTTGATTTTTATGTGCAATCTTAGTTGATCTAGAAGATTTGTGATTACTAAATAGTTTTAGATTTAGTTTCTAAATTGGAGTCCTAGTCCTCGTAAAAGTAGCCTTCAACCTATAAATACGTGTATAATCTCATTGAATTAATGGAGAATTGACATTGTGTTTTGAATGAGATTTGCTCAACCCTTGCGAGGACAAGCTCTCAGTTTCTTTCTTCTTCTTTTTCTTCTTTGATTCACTATTTTCGGGTAACTGTTCACAGCCATAGAACAATCCCCTTTTCAACTCCTAACCCTAGCCAATCAAGTTAAAGTCATCCCTAACACTTTGCCCTACCCTTTGGCCTTTTAATCTACAATAGAAACCCTTGATTTCACAGTTGTCCAGAGAAATCCAACCTAGTCTCTCTGCAAATCCTGCAACCTGACGCTAAAAAAATCAACTCACTTCACCATCTTCCTCCTTACAAAAAAATATTTCTTCTATTTTTTAAAAACCTAACCCTAAAAGCTTTCCATAACCAAAAACCGACCACGATTTTAATTGTAAGCCCACCACTGCTATTATGGGTGTTCAAATTATGCAGTCAACCAAAGAACCAAACCAAACCAAACCAACCTGTTTGGGTTGGGTTGGGTTGGGTTGGGTTGCGTTGGGTTGGTTTTTGAGTGAACTAGTTTAGCGCTACAAATAGCCAGTAAGACAAAATGTCACATCTTATCCATCAAATCAATTACTTTTTCTCTCACAACCATCTATTCAACTACCAAAAAAAAAAAAAAAAAAAAAAATCACAAATCATTCAAAACACAACTTTTTTTCATATCATAAAATAGCCAAAAAGCCAACTAAAATAGCCAAGTTCCCAAATGAGGGTATATTCATATAAAATCACATATATCAATATAACTAATTAATCTCTTCGATATACCTTCATGGTTTAGCAAAAACGATATTGTTTCATACATCATGCAAACAAAAATAGAATATAACTGGATCGCAATGAATCGTAGCGAATTGCAATGAATTGTAAATTGAATCGTACTATTCACTGAATTTTCCGATTCAACAACACGATTTGAATCATTTTTGTTGAAACTCATATCGAATCATATGAATCGAATCATGAATCGTATGATTCTAACAACCGTGGCTGGGTCTTCAAATCATCAAACCGATAGTATTAGGTTGGTTCTTGGTTTAGGCCTTGCCTAAACCGAACCGAACCAACCCGAGAACCGAACTTTTTTATGTATATTTTTAAAATTTTTATTTACATTGACATGCCTTCACCTAATTGGTCTATTACAATGGGCACCTAATAATTTTCCATATACAAGAATTATTAGATGATCGAAGAAAATAGTAGAAGCTTGAGTTGGATTTCAAAGTTGATTAATTTGTATTGGTTGTATTAATGGATTTAATCTGTATTGGTTATGCTTAAGTTCGAGTTGGATTTAATTTCTATTGGCTTGCATTAAATAATATTTTGCTCTTAGTTTGTGTTATGTTTAAATGTTAAAGACGTGTATATTTTAATTATTCTTATTGATTGATTCATTTATTTTTAATGTAGTGGAACCGTGGTTCCAACCCAAACCAACCTGAGTTACATTGGGTTGGGTAGGGTTGGTTCTAGTGCATGATTGGTTTGGTTCTGAGTTCAAAAACTTGAAACCGATCATGATTGGATTGGTTCTAAATTTAGTGCCAAACCAACCCATGAACACCCATAACTGCTATGATAGATGATAATTTCTTGAAGCTACAAGAGACAGACATGATGGCCTATGAATATGAACCTCAATAGAATTGGTGGCATAAAAGGATATGTCTAGTCAGCCAGCATTAGTTGGGATATAGATTGTGTTCAGTCGAATTTGGATAACTTTGACTGGAATACAATGAAAACAGCTAATAGAACTACGTAATGTTGAGAAATTTGAAACTGATATCAATGCGTCTTCACTTTGGTCTTCATTATTAGCAGTGGATTCCAATTTGAATTCAGATATTGAGAATATCCAGAAGAAGAGGAAAAATGTCATAACTCCATTGTTGGCAAGCGCAGAATCACATGCTATGAAGCACGGACACTTCAAAATAGGTGCCGTAGCGGTGTCGGACACAGGGACACACCGGGGACATTATGGGACACACCTTAAATTTTTTTTTTTTTTTTGAAGGGGACACGGCAGGTACACGCCAAATGGAGTGTCCCTTTTAATTTTTTTTTTTTTTTGCAGGGGACACGGCGGGGCATGAGTGTTCAGATATAAATAATCTATTAATTTGTTTAAATGTAGTGGTTTATATATATATATATAACATGTAGTAATAGCATAGTGGATAATATATATACTGAATTAATGTTAATTTTTATTAATTTTAATTATTTGATAACATAATATTAATCTACATAGCAAATATATATAATAATTTGTCGTGTCCCCTGCCGTGTCCGTGTCCCCATTTTTTAGAAATCACTGTGTCCCATATCCGTATTCGTGTCCATGCCCGTATCCATATCCGTGTCCGTGCCCGTATCCGTACATCGCATGCCATATCAGGAGTTAAATGGAAATCCAGTGAGTGGTTTTTTAACTTGCATAAATAAGGCACATTTGAAGCGAAGAATAGAGAGATAAATAAAGACAGGATGTGCATTACAGAACATGTGAGTACACTCGGGAGCATACAAAACACATGGAAGCACACATTTATGCATGTGCACCCACATAGGAATGCATGCACATGAAGGCTGAAGAAAGAGAGAAATAGATGGTAGAAAAAGCATCTCAGAAGAAATTTGCGGCCAATTAAATCAAAACTCAAAATGGTAATCTCCAAAAGAAGTAATATTAGCAAGCTGTTGACAAAATAGAACAAAATGCTTTCCTATGGTACCACTTTATTAAAAAAATAATAATAACAGAAGGTAAGGCAATAAAAATGAGCATCCAAATTTTAAAGAAAATAATTGATAAAGCAAGTAAAACATAATGAATAGACGATATAGTGACTAAAATTTCAGTCAAGTAAACGGAATGCAGGGTTATTCCAACACTGACCAAGTTAGGTGGCATAGTTGCATTGCGTACCGGTTTATCTGAATACATAAGCAATTTATAATAGCAACTATAGATTTTTGAGGCCATGCTCAAGCATGATTATCTATACAAGATTCAGCAACCAATGGACTGTATTAGCCAATAAAGACAGGGTTGTCATACAATAACAGTAAAACCCCACCAATATGAATTCTGTTTTGTAGCATGATTACTGTGCAACACTTGTATATAAAAACAATCCAAGAATTCTAGTTTGTACATTGGTCTATCACATAAAACATCATCACACTTATTTCCCCAACAAAACACCATGGCACTTGTTCCATGGCCATAATCATTTTCATGATCTTTACGAATTAAATCAAAACCCAGCCACCTGGCAAGTCAAACATCTTCATGCAGTAAATGAGACAAATAAAAGTAAAGAAGAAAAGAGCTAGCTCATGCTAGGCTCGAGCAATCTCACCCATATATGATGTCATTAAATAATACCGCATTTATTTTTCCCACCAACTGGACTGCAGTTTGATTGATGCAATTTTTCCAAACAACATGCAACGGCACTAATTAATGCAATTTTTTCGGTGACGCTAATTATACTTAAGAAGGCAGGATGCACTAGCAAACAAGTTCTTTACAGGCACAAGTTAGAATACTCAACCTACAGTCATAAACCATACATGTACTAATAACACAGAGACAATAAATGATACGATGTGGATGCAAGTAATAATATAGGACATAGATAACCCCCACACACACCCAAAAAATAAATAAATAAATAAATAACAAGAAACGTACGTACATATATATATATATTGTGGCATCAAATAGTGTACCCCAGTGACACTTTAAAATGCTTAGCCAAATGGCAAAGCCATGGAGAACACTGCGTGAGTGTATATATACTGGTGCTCTAATATATTGGAATTGAAAATACCTTCTAGTTTGAAAGACCTACATTAGAACATAATTTGCAAAGGAAGAAGGGAAATAAAATAGAAAACAAAAACAAAAGAAGATAGAAAGAAAAATGAAGGAAAATCTACAGTATTAGAAAAACCTTATTTACCATGTGTCCAAAACCACATACTCTACACTCCAAAATGACAAAATTTCTTGATAAAAACACACACATTGATTTCAAGTAATAACTCTGTTTGGTTTTGAGTTTTAGAAAACAGTTTTTGAGTTTTTTTGTTTTTCAAGTTTTGTTGTCTTTAGTGAACATTTTTTGTATTTTAGTCAAATGTTTTTACTTTTAAAATGCACCTAATCTAAATGTACTTAAAAAGTAAAATATTTTTGAAAAAATCTATAAAAAATAAATAAAATTAATAAATACAAAAACTACGAAAATGTACTATTGTTTGTATTTTTTTGTATTTAATGAATTTTTAAAAGATTTTTTGACAAACTTTGTACTTTTTAAATGTATCTAGATTAAGTGAATCTAAAAAGTAAAAAAATAATAATAATTAAAATATTAAAAAAGTACTAAAAACTAGAAAATACAAATTGAAACTCAAAAACTGTTTTGGAAATTGTTAAACCAAAGAGGGTATTGCATCAAAAAATAAATAATTAAAAATTCACAGTACTCAAGAATTCTGCAGTCAACACTAAACTGAACATGCCAGACAAAATGCTACAGTGGCGTAACAAGGTGTGCATGAGATATACTGTATCAACAGGAAAATGTCTAGAGTTAGACTTGATAAGGTCTTACATCTACTGTCCAATATTTGTATATTCAGGCTCTATTAATCATTATATTCCTTCCTTCGTGTCCCTCTTTCTGGAAAATGATGCCATTGTTTTCCTTCCTTTTTTGTCCCTCTTCCTGGGAAGGGGGAGGGAGAAGTACTTTAAATCTTTATACGAGAGCTGTCTGCTATATTCCCACCCGGGCTACAAGGCCAATAGGTTATACTGTGGTCATATAGCATTCAATCTTACACTCGTGCACTAAGTTATCCACATTCCTTCATCTATTCTCACTGGAAGCACTCGTAATTCTCCCACGTAACAAATATATCCTCAGCTCTTTCTTTCTTAAATATAGGCCCACAGTTCTAATTTATTTCCCAAAAAAGGGTATTAGAAACAAACAACATACCTTTTGCCACAAAACTTTGTTTGGATGAAACAGATGAATGACCAAATGGAATTCCTGTAAAGAAAAAGTTTGTTTTATCAAAATATTGCCCTACTCAACATCCTCAAAAACTAACCCAATAACTCGAAAATACTTGCCACTGATTACAGAAGGGATGAGCAAGGTAGGTAGATACCAGTGTTATTTAACCCATGCCACTCGTTTGCATACATCTCACGAAAATGTTCTATCTCGAAATTAATAGCATCTAAAAGCATCTACAAGACACCCATCCAAAAAAATGTTCCCCATGAATGTACTAAAAGAGTAAGACTCAATCTTAGGGGACACGGGCCTGGCAGGCAAGCAGGGCGGGTTTGTAGTGCCAACCCCTGCACCCACCGCATATCATCTCTGAGGCAGGGCAAATCAAAAAAGTAGTGGGGGTGGGGCGGGTTAATTTTATGCCTTTAGGAATGAGGCTACTAATAAAAATGAAAGATGACATGGTATATTAAAGATAATGATTTATAAGTGATGAGAGTTAAAAAATGTAAGATGACAAGTAAAGAAGTGAAAATGAATGTCACGAGTAATATTTTTGTATATTTAACAAATTAAATTTTACATTGTTATATTTAATAAATATAATTGGGACAAGGGAGGGGTAAGGAGACCCCAAGCAGGCGGGGTGAGGCAGGGGGAATTGACATCTGTATTCTTATGATTTCTTCAAGTTGAACCCAATAATTTGAATACATAAACACTACTACAACATATTTCTATTAACCAAAGCACCTAAATTGGTAAACGGGCACAGAAAGATTAGTTAATAAATCGAACACTCTGAACAATCATTATAGGACCAGCCTTTTTTTTTTTTTTCTTTTTGAATTCAGTTTAAAACAAGGGATAAGGAAAAAACACCCAAGGAGCCCCATAAATGAACAGAGAAAACAAGCAAGCAAGATAACTGCAAATAAATCGTCCCAATTGCCTTTAGAAACCCCTGAAGCTGTTCAGGGACAAAGCTCAACCAAACCAGATCAACTGCATTCTTGCAACAATACACTGACATCAGTTCTCAAACTTCTGGAATTCCTCTCCTTCCAGCTTACCCAAACAACAACAGTGGAAGCAAGGTTTAAAAGAACATTTCAGCTATACAATTCACAGTATGATTTTACATGGGTCATGCTTATGCACAGTATAAATGGTAGAAACCACAAAGTATTACCATGTGAGCTAATCCAGGAACATTAGGCCAGTTTTATGTCACACTATAAGGGCCAAAATTTACACGTAACAAAAGAAACAGAACCTAAACAACAATACTGGGGGCAGATAGCACTAGCCACTGCACCAGGTCTGCATATTCATTAGAAGATTCCGACGAACTTTAACAAAAAAACAAAGGTAGAAAAGGACAGTATATTCATGAATGCTGTGCAGTGAAGTCCTATTAGCAATAATATAAGCTAAAAATTAAAGGGTTCAAGCTATAATTTTGGTTCGGATAGCAGGACCTCAATAGAAATCGACAGGCAGTCTTGAAACATTGTTTCATGTTCCACGATCCTTCGAGTTCCTGAAACCCAATAAAATTAAGAGATGCCAAAAGTTCTCTCTTTCACTAAAGACTATGATGCGGAGTATAAGAAGCTCAAGAAAGATTAAACTCAAAGAAGCGATGATATTTGGACATTGGCATGATTTCATAGACGAATTGATAGAAATCTTATATAATTATGTTTCTACTATTATTAGTCATAATTTATGATTATATATTTATGTTTTCTAGGATTTTTAGGTTAGGGATATTTTGGAAATTTTCATATTTGTTGAAATAGGCTGTAGGGGTTGCCCATGGATTGTTTTGCGGGTCAAGTTATATAATTGGTTTTTATTTATATTTCTTATTTGGTCTTAAATTGGTTTTGAAACTTAAAGAAATTGTAGCAATTTCCTTTTTTGGTTTTAGTTGGTTTAGAAGTCTCTAAAGTCTATATAAAGTCATGTAATGCTTCTAATTCTATGGAGTTGACAATTTATAGAATTTTCAGAACTTTGAAGCCTCTTTTGGGTTTATGTGATGCAACTCTAACCCTAGGTGTGATGCCTATAGAATCTAGGTGTGATGCCTAGACCTATCTTCTTCTCTTCTTTCTTCTTCTTTCTATTTCAGTTTACTGTTCACGAACTACTGTTCACAGTCCTAAACAACCCCTATTTTGATCTCTTTCATCCGATTTATTAATCCTAAACCTAGTTCATTATATTCATTAATTGAAATCCTAAAATTCCAATTGATTTTCAGCTTTAAGCAACCATAAAAACCCACAGAAAGTCATTTTTAAATTCCTCACAGCGCTGTCCCTAATTGTCCTACATCAGACTATGTATGGGTCAATCAACCCTCTTACATGAGCAAATTCTAATTTAATCAGGATTCAGCTGATCAGTTAATGAGGCCAAAAGAATGCATGAATGAACTAAACCATCCATTCCATTAAATGGTAAACTTATCCAATTTAAATGAAGAAAGAAAGATGGTTATTTAAAATTTCTACGTGACTAAGGTTATTCCTTTTTGACAACTGTTTCAGCCTACAAAAAAATAAAGGACTACTATTAAATCAGAGGGAAAACACAAGTAAAAAGTCAGAAGAAGAAAGGCGTTAGCTTGGACAAAACCATGCATTTCAAAAATAGTCCATGCATTACAAAAACAGCATGAAGATGGATAGTATGGTTCCCATACACGACAGAAGATAATAAGGGATTAGCATGGGCAAAAATGAAGGAAACAGAGCAGAATAGAAGATGTAACTAGATTATAAAACTTACCGTCATGGTCAAAAACCACCTGCACAAAAAACAAAACAAAAAAGAATCCAACATAAGCAACAGTAACAGTCCCAAAGCACACACTAAATGAATTTAAAAAAAGGAAAGAATCAGAGACAACAAATAAACAAATGGATTTAAAAGCATAAAAGAGCAACGATGAGAATACCAGATAATTGAAATTTCACATTTCCAATTATGATATGTAAATAATTACTAGAAACTTAAAAGTATACTAACAGCTCCTTTTGGTTCTAGAATGTTTAGATTTTACAAAAGGAGAAGAAAAGGAAATAAAGAGAAGAGAAGGGCAAAGGAGGAAGGGAGACTTGTACTATTTATGCTCTCCCTTAAAACATTAATAAATAAGAATAAAGTACAATCAAATAACATGATAGAAAGGGGTGAGAAGGTGCCCCTTCTGCTAAGTTGGATATGGGGAAGTTAAAGCAGGACGTTTGGTGTGACGTCATCTCATTAGCACACACTCAAGCTGGTGCAAGAAAATTAAAAATGCCCATTTGCACAAAATGTGATAAAAAGCTGCATTCCTTTAGCCAATGGCTTGGCAAGTTCCTCTGTGTCTTCAACAGATGGCATATCAATGAAGATCAAGGAACTCGACCGCTCCATCACAACTAATGAGTGGAACATATCAAACACATGAGCATGGTGGCGTAAAGTTTACAAATTTTTAGTATGTGAAAGGTAGAGTAATCAGAAGTTGAGAAAGTACTAAATTGGCTAGGACCATCCTAGGAGTTTTGCTAGGGGACACCATAAAGAGAAAAGAGTCTATCAACAAGCCTCCTTATCAGATTTTAATTCGTACTTTGGGAAAATCATTGGGTACTAATTGATGGAAGAGTACGGTGTGAGGCACCCTTTGCAACCCCACTAACAAGCAGAAAGCAACAGAACAATAGCCAAAACTACGAAGCAGAAGACGGCCCAACCACAGGACAACACAACAAACAGGTTTACTATTATCCATCTAGCCAACAACATTGTTTGCAACATGTCCTTGAAAACATAGAACAAAACAATCCAATAACATACGCTAGACCATATCCTAAGCTACATTTAGTTCTATACAAACACCATCAAGATACTTGCACTCATCTGTGTCACAGCCTCCAGACATTAGCAGAACAAATAAGTCTTTAAATTATCATACCTTGGTTACTATAATCACCTAATGAAATCTAGCAAACTAAATGCAACCCAAATTGCAAATGGACAAGGGACCACACAGCCAGAGCAAATTGACAATAGATAAAGGGTGGTCGTCCAAGACACAAGCCCAAAAACAAATCAGATACTGATAACATCAAGACTAATCCCCATTCAGATGGTGGTCCACAAATTGGAAATGCTTTTGAAGGGAATGTGAATGCACCCAACCCTCCTAACTGAGAAACAGCCATCTAGAGAAGGACAAAGAAACAAAAAAGAATATATCAAAAAACTAGATTCCTTATCTTTGGATATAAAAGCATATACAAAGACTGTTGAATATAGAAATTAGAGTATATAAAATCTTTTTATTTTTTGTATTATGTATATCTATGATTGTGTCAATCACTGATTTAGTATTGTTTCCTTATTTATATCGTTTCCTAAATTGTATCATAAATCTATTATATATACATAGTCTCTACCTCATTTATGGGTAAACCAAATAATTCTTTTCATTGTTTTTGATATCAAAGTTAGATTAAGTACCTAATAATTTTGCTTCACCGGCGGGCGGCAGCCTTGCCTTGGTCGCCCGCTGGACCTCAACCCAATCCACTGCCATATTTTCTTTCAATATCACTTCGTGATGATCTCTTCCTCTATCCACTAGTTTATTTTTATCCCAAATATCTCCATCATATTCTTTTTACTCACAATCCATTTTTTTGTGTGTTTCTGTTTCACTTTGTCTTTCCCTCTATTTCAACCTCAGATAAGTTTCTATCCTCAAATTTGAGGGGGGTATTATACCTATATCATGACTCCATAAACTGTCGCGACATTGATTCTGATCAATTCCTACAACAGTCCAGCATGACCTTAAACTGCGCCGACCAAGGTCTTGTTGGCTGCCGACCAGGGTGTTTCCTAGCCATAGATGCTTCGGCAATTCTTCTAGGGCAGTTTAGTCCCTGTTTTGTTCCCTTTCTAGGGTGTGGTGCTGATGTATTAAGCACTTTTTGACTTTTTTTATTTAATAGACTACCAGATTTGTTTGGTAGCATTTATTTGGACTAGCTGTTGAGTTTTTTCCGACTTCTTCCAGTCATCTATTGGCAAGCTACGATTGTTGAATATCTTCACACCAACTTAAGGGGGAGTGTTGAATATAAAAATTAGAGTACATAAAATCTTTTTACTTTTAGTATTATGTATATAATCTGTGATTGTGTCAATCACTGATTTAGTATTGTTTCCTTATTTATATTGTTTCCTAAATTGTATCATGAATCTATTATGTATACATGACCTCTACCTCATTTATGGGTAAGCCAAATAATTCTTTTCATTCTTTTAATACTAGCAAAGGAATAATGGAAAACTAGAAGGGACAGTCTAAAATCCATCTCTCTTTATACCATAAATATAAATTAAATGCCTCAGCATTATTCCAAATGTGGTAAGAGGACCTTGAATTTCAACCCTTCAACTAGCCAGATAGCAGGGGACCAATCTAAGTCAATCTTTCCAGCCCATTATTTAAACAGGAAAAGTACCCAAAAGAAAGAAGAAGAAAAATTAAAAGAAACTCTATCAACTAATTGTCAAAGAAAAAAGAGGTCACAGATAGTAATACCAGCACATCAAAAAATGAAACATTAAAAAGCACTGATTGTGCATTAGTTTTGAGTTTTTTTATTTTGAGAGAGACACACAAACAGAGGGAAAGATCCATACCGCCACATGTGAAGGGATAAATTCCAGAACATCAATTATCTGCGAGAACAATAGAAATCAGCAACACCTAAAATTCCCCAAAAAAAACAGACAGAAAAAATATAGTAATATTTATAGAGGCAACCAATCCATAATTTCAAGCAAAGAAAATTCATGCCCACATGGAAGGATTTAAAATTAAGAGGAAAAAAGGCATTGACACAGTTTGTCCCATAAATAATATTATAATTCGTCATGGGTGAATTTAGTTGAAATTTCTCAAAGTAGACAACTTCATGTATCCAATATCAACTTCAGTTGTCTTACGGAAAACTTCCATGGCAAGATACACCTTGATCTATGATTCCGGCAGCTATGTATACCGAATGGGTGTATATGTATATATATATGTATGTATGTATGTTTAGAGATAGGTTTATTCTTTCAATGGAAATTTTGTGGCATATTTCACAAGATTGTCATTACGTATACAAAATGTGGGAGTGAACATCCACATACATACATATATGTATATATATGTGTCCAACATCTAAAGTTCCATACTCTTTCTTTTTCTTTTCCTTCATTTGGGTTTCATGTGTGTCTATAAGAAAACACAATTTCTAGTGATAGAACCTTTAATTGCCTTAATCTAATTTTGGATTCAATATTCACAGAAAATTGTAATCTGGTTTACTGTATATCTCAGCTTAAAAAATGAGTAACACTATAAACACATACATCTGTGTATGCATTATATGTATGTTTGAACAACTCACTTTTCTAAAATATATGTGGATGCCATGGTTGAGAGTGGCTAGTTGAGAAAGGGATGGGGTGGAGTTAGGCGAAAATGGGTTGTAGGTGGTGGTGATGGGTTGAGGGAGTAATGGAGAGGTTGTAGGTGGGGTTGAGAGAGAGAGAGAGAGAGAGCAGAGAATTTGGAGAAAGAGAGGAGGGCTTGTCTGCAACAATAATCGAAGGAGAAAGCATAAAGGGGCCAAACTCCCTCAACTCTGAGCACCCTTCATCACTCTCACAACTATCACCACCAATGCACCTTTCTCTCTCTAGAAACCCACTTGCAAATTTGGAGAGAAAAGGCCTAATTGTCCATTGGGTGGTCAAATTTGCAAAAACGAAGTCAACTACCTCAGGTAATACTAGCTCAAGTTTGAAGAGGTCTAGAGTTCAAGTCCCCCCATTTGCATTCTTTCTTCTCTCTATGTATGGATGTTTGCATTTCCACATGTAAGACAGAGTTGCATGTAAGGAAGGATGTTGGATAGCTTGATATACATTGTTAAGCCCATTTCCTAACAGCTTAAACTTTTGGGACAATTGGTGACTTAAGACTATTTGTAGACTAAGACCACTAATAACCACAACTAATGACACTTGAGCATTTAAAATGCTTATTTTACTACATCAGACCTCCACCTCTAAAGAAACGTGTCCTAAAGTTGGGTAGTAGCCGGGCAACCCAATGCAACTCCATTTTGAGTTTTAGAGGAAGTTCTAATACACAGTTGTAGATGAGGAGCAGGTTCAGCATTTTCCTAGTTCAAAATGGTCTTCATAAGGGGTTCATCCATGAATACGCTGAAGCTGCAGCCTTGCCCACACAGCCACAGGTGCAAGTCACCTTGTTTGTTTGAGAGAAAACTAACTAAGAGAATGATTAGACAATCACCCCCTTTTATATTGATAATAGGTAGCTTACAATGGAAGCTTTGGAGACACAAATAAGGAAATAACAGCTAATATAATAAGAAAGTCCTAAGACACTAATTAAGGAATCAAAATATAATCTAAATAAGGAAACAAATAATAGAATGATCCTAACATATATTCTAACACTCCCCCTTAAGCTGATGCAAAGATATCTCTCATGCTCAGACAGCCAAGAATATCATGAAATGGTTTACTGCCAACTCTCTTGATGAGTATATTTGCAAGTTGATCACCAGACTTCACAAATGGAACACATATTGTGCCACTAGTGAGCTTCTCTTTGATGAAGTGACGATTAAGTTCAACATGCTTTGTCCTGTCATGTTGAACAGGATTGTGAGCTCTGTTGATGGCAACAATATTATCACAATATAGCCGCATGGAGTCTTCCTGGTCAACTCCCAAATCACGCAATAACAACTTGATCCACAAAAGCTCACACATACCTTGTGCCATAGCTCTAAACTCAACTTTTGCACTAGACCTGTCAACCACATTCTGTTTCTTACTTCTCCAAGTAACCAAATTGCCTCCAACAAAGATACAATACCCTGACGTAAACCTCCTATCAGTTATTGATCCTGCCCAATCAACATCCGTATAAGCTTCCACCCTAAGATGATCATGTTTGGAAAAATAAAGACCTATTCTAGAAGAAGATTTCAAGTATTTCAAAATTCTTATAACTGCCGCCAAGTGTATTTCATGATGAGCATGCATAAACTGGCTAACCACACTAACGGCAATAGTAATATCAGGACGAGAATGAGATAAGTAAATAAGCTTACCCACTAGTCTCTGATAACTCCCCCTATCAACGGTTGCTCCCCCACTATCATCACAAAGTTTCTGATTAGCTTCCAGTGGTGTGTCACAGACTTTACTTTCAAGCATCCCTGTTTCCTTCAACAAGTCAAAGATATATTTTCTCTGACAGATGAAAATCCCATCTTTCGACCTAGCCACTTTAATCCCCAAAAAGTACTTCAGGTTTCCCAAGTCTTTGATTTCAAACTCACTTGCCAAATACTTCTTTAACAAAAGGATTTCCTCAACATCATCTCCAGTAAACACTATGTCATCCACGTATACAATGAGAGTTGTAGTTTTACTATGAGAGGAATGTTTAACAAACAGAGTATGATCAGCCTGACTTTGTTTGAAGCCATATTTTAGCATCGCCTGAGTGAATCTCTCAAACCAAATCCTAAGGGACTGTTTGAGGCCATATAATGACTTCCAATATCGACACACTTTACCCTTAGTTTGAAGAGTTTCAAAGTCAAGAGGAATGTCCAAATACACCTCCTCCTCTAGGTCACCATACAGGAAAGTATTCTTCACATCAAACTGATGAAGTAGCCAATCCAAATTAGCTGCTAGAGAGAGAAGTCCTCTGACTGAATTCATCTTTGCAATAGGAGCAAATGTCTCTTGGTAGTCCACCCCATAAGTTTGAGTGAAACCTTTTGCTACAAGTCGAGCATTATACCGCTCAATTGAACCATCTGCCTTGTGCTTCACAGTATACACCCATTTGCATCCCACAGTTCATTTGCCCCTAGGTAACTCAGTCAAATCCCAAGTGTCATTCTTACAAAGTGCTTTCATTTCCTCCACCATAGCCAGTTTCCACTCAAGAATAGTAAGAGCATCCTGAAAATGATTAGGTATACTAACAGGAGAAATTTTTGACACAAAAGCTTTATATGAAGAGGACAAATGAGAATAGGACACAAAGTTAGAAATAGGATGATGAATACAAGATCTCACACCCTTTCTCTTGGCAATGGGCATATCAAGATCAGTAGGCTCAGACCCAGAGGTAGTGATATCAAGAGTTTTAAGGTTACCTGGGCCTTCATCAAGAGAAGGAGAGGACACTGATTGATCAGAAATGGTCTCCTGTATCCAAGTAACTTTCTTTCTTTATCCCTGACATAGACTTGCCTTTCTCTGTTCTTGGCAATCGGATTCTGTATTGCTAGTAATAGGTACCAGTGGAGGTGGTACTAGGCCCGAAACAATAGGAGCAATAACAAGTACCGCTGGTGGCGGTATTGGGTCAAGAATAATAGAAGCAATAGGACTCTCTCCACTCCAAGACTCCCCCTAAAAAGATGACTGGGACACTGGACGGGACAAGAAGTAGGATTGAAACTCAAAGAATGTGACATTCATGGACATAAACTATTGAGACTCAAAGAAGGATTATAACACTTGTACCCCTTTTGAGTAGGAGAGTAACCTAAGAACACAAACTTGAGAGAACGAGGATCCAACTTACCCCAAAAAGGAGAATGATTGTGAACAAAATACACAGCCAAAAGTTCTTGGATGAATGGAAAACAGAGACTCATAACTTAAGAAAACTTGAAGAGGTGCCCTTGTTTGTAAGACTTGTGCAGGAAGACGGTTAATGATATATGCAACAGTGAGAACAGCCTCGGCCAAGGTTTCAAAATGCGGCATTACGTAACTATTACGGCCGTTACGTAATGGTTGCGGCAGTAGGCACCACGCGTTATCCCCACTTTTGCGGTGTGATTGAGATTCACAGGTGTGTCGACCGTAACGGTGCCGTAACGGCCCGTTACGCAATATTCTAAACACTTTGTGTCCCAAAAAAAAAAAAAACAAAAAGCTGAAAAATTATATTATACAGGTTTTGTACGTACCTTTATGGTTGATTGGTCTACTTTGCAAGGAGTTGAGTTCAACAAAAAAGAGTGGAGGGAAGAAGGAAGAGCCGATGTTATTGAAGATGAAGAAGAAAGATGGAGGAGTGTGAGAGAGAGAGAGAGAGAGAGAGAAGAGGGAAGATGAAGAACTGATGTTGAAGATGATGTTGTTGAAGATGATGAACTGATGTTTGTTGAAGAGGAAGAACTGATGTTGTCAATGCATCTTCCAAATATACTGAGAAATCAAAAGGTTTTTTTTTTTTTTTTTGGTCTAATGTTGGAATTCCATAGACACTTCTAGCAAATACAACTGCTTCTTGAAATCATTTTTTATTATTGTTTTGGTTGTGTGCCAGTGGTTGTTTGCAACAAAAAAAAAAAGTATTATTGTTTCACTCCTATTCGCTGTCTCTTCAAATCAATTTTTTTTACTGTTTTGTTTGTGTCAGTTGTTCGCAAAAAAAAATAATAAACAAATAAATAAATTGTCGTTGTTGTTGTTGTTGTTGTCTCTTCAAATCATTTTTTTTTTTTTTTAGTTTTATTTGTGTGTGCCAAGCTGTTGTTTCCAAAAAAAATAATAATAATAATAATAATATTATTGTGTGGTTATCATCTAATTGGTAGCTCTTGATTAAAATATATATATATATATATTTAAGCTCTTATTTTAAGTATATTTATTTTTTTATTTTTGTGACTATTTATCTTATAATAGTTAGTGATTGATTTTTTAAAAAATATCTAAAAAAACATAATACCTATAATTATATATTAATATATATTTTATACATGTTAGTTTTTATTAATTAGTTTATTTTATCTGGAAAATGTTGCCACAAGTGTAATATAGATTTATGACATATAAAGTCATTAATTATTAAAATAAAATGTAAAAAAACTCATTTTATAGTAATTTAAAAATATGAAATATATTGGATCATACTTAAAATTAACAAAAATTTATCAAAATTTATTTTAAAACCCAATAAATATGATTCTAAAAAAAAATGCGTATTGGTAAGTTTTTTTCAAATTTTGCAAAAAATAAAAATATTCACAGTTCCGATTACCGCAACCGTTACGTTACAACCTTTACACCCCGCAACAACAACCGCGCCACCGCCATCGCCACCATTACAACAACCGCAACCGCAACCGCAACCGCTTTTCAAAACGTTGGCGTCGGCCCAATAGGCCCAAGATATGCCCATAGAAAAACACATACAGCGAGCCATATCAAGGAGATGACGATTCGTGCGCTCGGCAACCCCATTCTATTGAGAGGTGTCACTGCAAGATGTTTGATAGATAATGCCATGAATGAAAAAATATTATATGGTGCTTGAACTCTCCCATCAACATATCCCATCTTCCTCTACTCTTTAGAAAAAGTGTCAGACGCTGAGATCATGCAAGGTAATTCTGACCATTAAATAGAGAGGTGGTGATTTTGAGGCTAGGGTTCAGGTTCTCAAAAGTAGTAGTCATAACTGGACTGGGACTCTCCTCTTTAGATGGGTGAGAAGTAGTGGATTCACTAGATGGATCAACCATGTTTATGCTACTATCTTAACCAAAAAAACACAGCACTAATCACAATAATGGAAAGAGGGAATGGAATGGGCAAGCAATCTCAAACACAAACCACTATGGGAGCATAACACTTAGATTAATGGGGCCATTTAGCACCTCAAAGAATAAATAAAATGGTAAAAAAAAATGTGAAACTTCAATCAAAATAGAAGTCTTGGGTTCAACCACAATGAGAAAAAAAACACAGTAGCAATAAAGAAGATGAATCAAAGAGTGTTATCAAGACATACGATGTGGAGAAACACTTAGACATTATCACAGAGGGTTCGAAACAAACAGGAGAAGGCCAAAGGGAAGTCCAAAGCACCTATTAGACCATGGAAGAAGGCTGAAGATACCCAGAAGGGTGTCGGTTTGATCCGAAAAACCTTAGGAGGGTGTCGGTTGGAGCCGAAAAACCCTGGGGTAGGTGTTGGCTGGTCTGAAACCACCCAGAGAAGTGTTGGAAGAGCTCAACAGGCCCTAAACAGCAGCTAGAGGCCTTTTGCTGGAGCCGACAGGGTCTGGAACAGGTTGGGTAGTGGTCGGGTCGTGTATTGACGATGGCTGTTGGCTGTGTGGGTGATGGGTTTAGGGTTTTGACTCTGATACCATGTTTGTTTGAGAAAAAACTAACTTAGAGAATGATTAGACAATCACCCCCTTTTATATTGATAATAGGTAGCTTATAATGGAAGCCATGGAGGCACAAATAAGGAAATAAACAGAATAAGGAAATAACAACTAATAGAATAAGAAAGTCCTAAGACACTAATTAAGGAATCAAAATATAATGTAAATAAGGAAACAAATAATCGAATGATCCTAACATATATTCTAACACAACCATCCTCATCATGTATTCTTAACCTCGTGCTAGAGGTTTGGCAAACCTCCATTCCCCAAACCTTTGACCTCTGATTTGCATACTTGTGCAGTAGAGAGTACTCATCCTATAAGAATGGAACCAACCATCTGGCCAAGGATATCTATCCGAAGCAATAAGAGATTGCAACACATAGGAATTTTTCATCTCTTCTTTATATCTCTTTTCCTTTTATCCTTGATAATTGATGGCTTAACTAAGAGATTGCAAGCTTGCACGAATTAGCTGTTACTTCTTGTATGTTCAATAGATTTGGAAATCCACATTGCAGCCTTGACCAAAGAAAATCTCCTCACTTTTTCCTCTCTGCGATTTCTCACCTTTGTTATACTAACCACTTCTCCCCTAGTCTCACCCCATTGGCTTATTGCTATCTTACTGCCACCAACCAGACTTTCATATAAATTCTTAATCATTTAGAGTAGCCAATATTTTCCCATCCAAAACAATTTATTCATTCATACTTGAAATCTATTTTTTATTCAGAAGCTTGTGAAATATTTATGCTTTTGTATTGATTTCTATGAGTTGCAAGTCTTCAATAAGGTTCACTCCTTGCCATATATCAGTGTAGTATAGCCCATTTTCCACTCTAGTTTACCTGTTGTGTGTGGATGATCAGTTGTCAAGTTGGATATCACAGACCTGATTTGTGAGCTTGACAGTTCCTACCAAGGGACTCTAAAGCTTTAATAAATCCTATGTTACATGTCCCAAGTTTTCTCTTTGTGTGTTTTGTGCATATACACATGAATGTCTACACAGAGGAAAACGGTAGCAGAAATTCTGTCAAACTAAACGGAGTATAGTTGATTTAATCTTTGAAATGCTTCGATGACCAATATTAGTAGTACAAACTTAAAAAAACAATTTCATTATAATACCCTAGTTTAGAAGAGAAGTATGGCACTTATCATATTTCAAACAGACTTATTCCTCCAACTGAACAATATGCTTAATTGTCTTCCAACCATTTTTAGCGTGAGAGAGAGAAAGAGGTGTGGGAAGGAGCATAACTTAGAAAGCCAAAGGGTTGTTTCTACCAGGTGAGCCATAAAAATTTCCAATCAACAATTAAATTGCCTTTAAGTGTCCATATTCCAAATGCAAAATGATAGATAAAGCACTTGACATAGATAAGCCCAGATAACACCAAAGCTTTGAAGGATTCAAACTTTTTAGAAAATCAACTTCACCAACCACTACTCAGCTAATCCTGTTCCTAACAGAACAGGTAATTTGAACAACCAAAGAAGTGCAAGATAAAATGGAATCTCCATTTGACCACACCAAAAAAAAAAAAAAAATTTGAGAATTATATATTAGCCCATTGCTCTATCTGTTCAAAACTAATAATTAATAAATATTAGCTCATAGCACTATAAAGATACTGGAAGAACGGAACAGTAGAAGAATGAAGCTAAGATAAACATGACTTACAAGAGATAAAGCTGTAGATATAGTTAAGACCCAATCTCCATTGCCATCAGCATGTGAGAGGTGACCATGGTGCAACTTTGCTACTCACAATGCAATGAAAAGAAAACAACCATTAGCAAAAGAGCATTAGTGAGGATTAAAAAGAGATAAGCACATAGATACAATTTATACTATGTCAGGCTATATGCTGAGGCAAAACTAAAAGGTAATTCTGAGACACAATATCACATGGGTTGATTGAGTGGGCCAATCACAAAAAGGGAGAGCAGTGGGTCAAAAAATCACGGGGGCCAAGTGCAACTCAAGATAGCCAAACTCAAACCTCTCAAGTTTAAAGTGACATGATCAAATGGCCAAAGGGCACTATTTATAAAGGTTGGGGGCATTCTTGGAATACAAACGGGTAGTTTTTATCAATGAAACATCAAATCACCTCACCTACTATCAAAATAACCACCTCGAAGTGGTTCACGCTCCCATTGTTTGTTAAAGCAAGCGCACAAAGAACATAATGTAAATATATGTATCCATCTCCATTACATAGAACCTCCGCATCTTGGCAACACATGGACCTATGGTGATTCTCCATGCACCCTTTTTGGGTTAGCTCCAAATAGAAAAGAGTGTGAGCAAATAACTATCCAACCAATCTCCTTTCCACTCACCCACAGGTTAATACGCAAAAACACTTCTAAGAAGGTGACATGTCCGTGTCGTGTCGCGTCCGTGTAGGACACCGACACTCTTTGGACACTTGGAGGATACACGTGTCTATTACTTAAACACACGTGTCTATCGATTAAACACATGTGAAACTAATTATAAGTTTGAACAAAATAACTTAAAACACAATAATAAAACAAAAACCATATAAATATATAGAAATTAGTGTCATATTACATTTTTTATTATCTTTGAATGATATATACATATATATAAATATATAAAATCATATATTTCATGCGTCTCCTTCATGTGTCGTGTCTTGCATTTTTTGAAAATTAGCGTGTCGACGTATCCGTGTCGTATCCATGTCATGTCACATGTCCGTGTCCATGCTTCTTAGGCCACAAGAATTGGGCTGGGAACAAGGTCTGAATCCTTGCACAAGGCCATTGGAATAATGTGGCTTGGAGGCTAGAAACAAGGATTGTCAATATCACTTGGATCGCATAGCCTCACCTTGACCAACCTTAGAGAGAGAGGCACAAACATAGCCTTTATGTGATTCTCAAAGATCATATCATGCATACCTCTTTGGCACTATGATGTGAACCCCAATGGTTAAACATACCTACCACTACACACACCCCATGATATGGCTCCCAAAATTTGACTTCGAGCCATAGTGACTAGTCCATACATTTGAATTGTCGAATCAAAGAGGTTACACTAGTTGTCTCCATTGAGCTAGCTCCCATGGTTCGAGTCATTCAATTCTCTTATAAAAGGGGATATCTCCATGCATGAACAACAAGCCTTTAATTGAACCCTCTTCGGCAAGGTCAAAAGTATCCCCATTGCAACTCTCCCTACTAGGGTTTCCTTGGCTCTCTCCTCCTCCGCCTCTGGTGGTCTCTTGCCAACCATGTGCTGGCCATCTTTGCAAATCACTTAACTTCAACCACACCAAACACCACTCTCCATTTCATCCACGATGTCCAGATCTAGTAACCTACAAAATTCATGTGATTTAATCTGATTTACAACCAAAGTTTTAAAAGGCTTTATTGAGGCTCGCCTTGAGGCGAGGCTAAGGCAAAATGCCTCAAGGCTTTGATTTTTAGGCTTTACTCCCCAAAGAATTGCGCACACAGTCTTGAGACATGTGCCTTGGGTGCATCTTGTACACTTTTTACGCATAAACATGTAAGGAGTAAGCATCTAAAGAGTTTACCTTAGGCTCTTGTTAAACTTAATCTAGTACCTCATTTTGCAACTATATTCTATAGAAAAAATTAATTAAATGACCAATCAAGAAAAAAACACAAAGTTAATGCTTAGTGAGAAGTTCAATCATTAAAGCTAAAAATACCAATTTCACTTCAATAAATCAAAACTTCCTTCTCCAAGGTGAAAAAAAGTAATTACACCTTTATATTTAATTTTGTTGTATTTATTTATTGTTTTAAGATATTTAAATTATTTACTTAATATAAAAATTTGAAATTTGAAATTCTTAAGCCTCAATGCCTTAAGGCGTATGCCTCACCTCATGATGAGGGGTTAAACATCTTACGTATCACATTTGCCTTTAAAAACATTGGTTACAACTATTGCTCTACATTACCACTACACTACATTATCATCTAAGAAGCACAGACATGAATACGAAATGGACACACGACAAGACAATTTTCAAAAAATGATAGAAAAAGAGGAAAACAGTTGTGTTGTTTATGTCCATGGATATCCCTTATATAAGGTCCAAGACCAATGGAGCCCAACCCACCTATGAACAATTGGACTCCTCTAGGTCCAACAGAGGGATATATCAGGCCTATCTCTGTCTCCCATGATTCAAACCTCGGAGGTTGTATCATAGGAGTTGCAAAGTTAGGTATGATACATCATAGGGTGTATAATAGCATGATGTAGCTGGTAGGTATCGTACCTCTTCCCAGGTGTCAGGTGTTGGGTGAAGGTCCCTCTCTCTAAGATGAAATCAAAAAGGGGTTGCTACCTAGGGAAAGCAAGCCAAGAAACGTTAACGAGCCATTGGTCCTAGCCTCCCATAATCCTACAATGATTCCGAGTAGTAGTTGCTGCCAACTTTAGATGCCACGATAGTGACAATGATGGTAGTTATAAGTAAAATTCCTAGCTAGTGGGTAAGGACACAAGGGAGGCATCAGCAAGTTGAGAGCCAAGCTATGCTACTATCAAGTGCCAAACAGAGGTACATCAGTTTGATCGAGAAGAACTCCTGGCCACTTCTCGTCATACCCTATGGGAATGAGGTATAAGGAGTCGTGGTTTGGCAAGAGCTCGTCCAACAAAACCATGACACTACCAAGCAAGTAGAGTCGACCAAGCGAGCTTGGCTTGGCTAAGTGGTGTTATGGACCATGCCTTGAGACTCCTACTTTGACTCACTCAGTAGGTGTTTAGGCCTACGATTGAGGTGTCAAGCGCATTAGTGGGCTAAGCTACCATACTTGGTGATTGTTGTACCTCCACTTAGCTAAGCACATAACCACAACAAATCTAATAGATGTCGTCACACCCTTGAAGGCTTGCCATGTGAAGGGTGAAGACCATGACATAGGAGATGATGCGGTGCTCGTGGGTTCCACCACAAGGCAAGGGTAATCCATATACCCCAAAAACCAACTAAAATAAAATACAACACATTTAACGGATGGGATACATGACATACCAAGAAGCTTGTAGTAAGCTCTGTAAATAATTGATGTACCATCAATGAGCATTACTCTGCCATTTGAAGAATCAAGATTGGCTGATTTCTCTACACCCTTGAAAGAATCAGAAACTTCATTTTGGCAGAGTGGTTCTTCATAGGTAGATATTCCCATATTTCCAGAAGAAGTTGCAGAAGGAACTCCAGATAAATCTGAATCCAAACCACTTGAGAGCTTACAGTAATCCTGTTAGACAAGCAGCACATGCAATGAATAGTAAGATGAAACAACCCTGACTCCTATGTGGTTGCCGAAACACAATTGATATTTGATGATGTAGCAATCACAAAAAAAGGTTCTATATTTTAGTAAAGCAAAAACATCATGCAACACCGGGTTTAGTAAACCTAAAATGATGTTAAACAATTTTACTAGTCTAATGGCTTCATTTCACATTTCCCATTTCCCATTTCCCATAAGGCCACTAATAAAGCAATTGTGCACGCGATTGATTATTGAGCATTACCTTCTTAAGAAGTACGGACGAAGGACGAGTTCCATATGGTTGTTTCTTAAGATTGCAAAAGTTTCGAGCCCGCTGAATCATTAACAAGTTCCTTTTATGGCAACATAGAGTCCTTGAAAAGGAGTGAATGAGATAATGTGAAATTTGATAGCATGCCATCAATTCATGCCAACTTGTCTGGAGAATATGTTTCTGAAATTTTGGTGATATATATATGTAGCATAAGAAATGAGTTTCTATTGCACCAATGGCCTGAAATGATGAAATCCCACAAATAAAACCAAATGTCAATATAAATTTAAGGGAAAATTACAAAATGAATACTAGGGTTTGAGTGTGGGAACAAATTAAAACCCTAATATTTCAATTTAAAAACAATATTTCAACCATTCTTTTTTGATACCTCCACTTGAGCCCCTTTATTGATGGAGGAGGCGGAGGTTGTGCGGAGGAGCAGTGGCGGTGGGGATGGGAGCAACGACGGTGCTCTGTGCGTGAGGACGGTGGTGATGAGCGGTGACGATTGGTGGTGGAAGGCCCAACTGCAATGGAAGGGTGGTGACTCTGTTGTCTTGTCAGGGTTTATCCGGTTTGGACGGGGTGATTGGGGGAAATTAGAAAATATCTTCTGGAAAAATTACAAACAAAACCCAGGGTTTAAGCACGAATTTTTGTGCTATTTTGGGGTGGGGTTTTGATTTGTGGCACTAAATTGGGGTACTAATGTCCTAATTTTTATATAAGGCAAAAATAAATAAATAAAATAAAACAGTTATTCAGAATGGAAATTAGGGGCATTAGTGCCCCCAATTTAGTGCCACAAAACATCTTCCTTTGGGAAGTTGGTTTTTTTGTATTTTTTTTATTTGGTAAGTTGGTTTTTAATTATTGGAAAAATTATAATTCTACTCCTCATGAGTCAAAATGTGCTGCATAATTGAAGTTGTAAATATTTTAAATTAATGGGGGTAGTTTGGTAATTTTATTATAATTTGACATCTTAAACAAATATTAATCAAAAAAATTAAAATCAACTTTTTACCAATTTCGCAAATCATTTATCCAAAAAAGTCAAAAACTTAGTTAAAAGTAAAAAAGTTTACTTTTTACTATCTTCCCAAATCATTTGAGTTATCACTCTGTTTGGATAGGAGTTTTTTTTTTTATAAGGGTAAATTACACTGACACATTTCTGTTTAATATCCGTGTCAGATTAAAATGATATATTTATTCTTTAATTTTTGTATATATAAAATAATAAAATAATATTAATGTTTTATTTGTGTCACTTTAAGGAAAATAATAATCATCTTTTTGGTTTAATTCACATAAAAAATTAATTTTTTTTTATTTTTTGTATTTTTTATTTTTATTGATTTTTTTAATATTTTAAGTAATTTTTTTATTTTTAAAATGCGCCTAATCTACATATACTTAACAAGTATAATATTTTGTGATTTTTTTAATTCACCAAATACAAAAAAATACAAAATTTAAATATATTATCTTATTTTGTTGTATTCAACGGATTTTTTACAAAATTTTTGTACAAATTATATACTTTTAAAATGTATCTAAATTAAATTGATCTAACCTAGATATAATGGTGGAAATAAAAATAAAAAATTATATTCATATATAAAAATTTATACAAAAAAATACCATAAAAATGTTGTAATAGTGACACTGTTGTAAATATAAATCATATTTATGGGTGTTTTATTTTAAAGTGAAAGGTCACCATTAAATATAATGTAATCATGATGACAGAAAGAATAAATGGTAGGAAAAAAAAACAAGATCGTCATTTAAAAAAATTTAGGATATTATCTCAGGTAGACAACCCAAGAAGAGAGTGAATTGGGTAATTAAAAATAATTTCACAATAGTAAATATAATAATCTAAATATTCAAATTTTAACAAATAAAAACAGAGCAATAATTATCAATATAAAAGTCAAAGAGATAGGGAGAGAAAATCAAATACAGAAATTTATAGTGGTTCGGTGCGCCGAGCCTACATCCACTTCTCAACAATCCTCCTCGAAAATTTATTCACTATCAAAACGAATCAATACAGCACCAAAGTTTCACCAAACTTGTGGATTTTACACAGGTCTTACTCTTATATATTGAGCTTCACTCAATAATAAATTCTCGGGGCATTTCCCTAAATAAGCCAAAATAGTAAATCAATTCCCAAACTAAGCCTAGTTTTGAAAGAATTCCCAAAATAAGCTAACTCGTGGTTCACAATCACGATTTCAACATATATGCGCTTGTCTCGCGTGAAAGTTGGGAAGTCTTAAAATCGTGGTTACAAAAAGCGCTTTTGATTAAGAAATCGCGGTTACAAAACGCGCTTTTAATTATTATTTTTTTTGTTCTGAACTCGCTGTTCCAAACCACGATTTTATTCAAAAAAAAATTTCTTCTGAATTCGTTGTTCCTAACCACGATTTTATCAAAAAACAATTTGTTCTGAAATCGCTTTTCTAAACCACGTTTTTTGGCAAATTTTTTTTTCATTAAGTGTAATCGTGGTTCACAACCACGATTTTAAAACTTATACATAATCTCCCAGCCTCGTGTTTTGCATTCACGCTTGTTACATTTCCTCTCTCCCTCCCTACTCTCTTCTTCGCTCCCTGCTGTCTCTCTCTCGGTCTTACTACTCTCTCTCTCTCTCTCGCTCTTACTCCTCTCTCTCTGTCTCTGTGCTCCCTGCTCTCTCTTTGTCGAGCTCCCTCTGCTTCAGTACTGTCTCTCTCTCGTTGGTATGGCTTCTATCATCTACTTTAATGCGAATAAATTAGGGTTAGGGTTTATATTTGTGAATATATTTGTGTTTGTGAAAATGTGAATAAATTAGGGTTAGGGTTCATGAATGTGGGGTTAGGGTTAGGGTTTATATTTGTGAATAAAATGTTGTGAAATCAGAAATAATAAATTAGGGTTAGGGTTTATATTTGTGAAATTTTAGTTATAGATAATTTGTTGAATGTGAATGTTGAATGTGTTGAATTTTAATTATAGATAATTTGTTGAATTTGTTGAATGTGTTTAATTATAGATAATTTGTTGAATTTTAATTATAGATAATCTGTTGAATGTGAAATCTTAAATCTTAAATTAGGGTTAGGGTTAGGGTTTATATTTGTGAAATCTGTTTAGAAATCAGTTGAATGTAAATGTTGAATGGTTTATATTTATCTTAAATCTGTTTATAATTGTGAAATCTGTTGAATGTGAAATCAGATTTCTATTGAATGTGAAATCAGATTTCTGTTCAATGTGACATCTGTTGAATGTGAAATCTGTTGAATGTTGAATCTGTTTAGAAACATTTAAATATTATGTTTGAAATGATAAAATGAGGGTTGTGGTTTTCTATTGAATGTGAAATCAGAAATGAGGGTTTTGGTTTTGAATTAGGGTTTTGAATTGATGAATGTAAAATCATTTTTCAAGTAGGGTTAGGATTTTAAATTGTGAAATCAGAAACGAGGGTTATGGTTTCAGAAATTAGGGTTTAAGAAATTTATGATAAGTTAAATTTTTTTAATAATGTTATATGATTTTTTTTAGGAACAAATAATTTTTACATAATCAATAAATAATTATCTATAATAATAATAATTTTCTTGTATATTATTATCGTAACTAACTTTATAATTTATTGGAAAAAAAATGGCAAAACACAAGAAAATCTAATTTTGTCTACATAAAAATTATCTATAATTAAAATTTCAAAATTTTCTATCCCTTTCTTTGAAAATTTCCAAATTATTATTTTTTATTTCTTTCACTTTCACTTTCACTTTTTACAAATTTTTCTTTTTAATCAAAACATATTTAAGGAATAATCATGCCATTCCCTCTTATTTTCATTCCAATAAATTACCTTAGTCCTATGCAGCTAAAGTGTAACTAACTATTTGCAATAATTTTAATGCTGTTAATTAATTACATAAGAAAGAGAAACGTTAATTTGGCTGTAAAAATTATTATTAATTAGGTGATGTGGAGTAGTAATAACTTAAAATTAATAAAGTAACAAAAATATTTTTGTTCTAAATTTCAATTTTTTAAGTAAGAATAAGAAATTAAAAAGTAAGGAACAAAATTTGTGATAAGAAATTGCTATGGAAGTTTTCTGATAATTTTGGCCAGGAACAAATATATATATATATATATATATTTTGGAGATAGGGATATGGCAAAATAAAAAAGTCAGATAATTGAATTTTATGTCGATGTAGGCCTTCTTTCGTTTTCTTATTAAATTTTTTTAAAGAGTGATTGTGATTGTTAATATTTTCTATGGGTGACCCTTTAAGTAGTACACTAAAATTTTATTAACAAATTAAAAATCTAACTACTTAGAATGTTGACCCAAAAAACAAAAAAAAAAGAAAGAAAACTTTAAAATATGCCATTGATGCCACATGCCCCTACGATAAGAAAAATTGGTTTGACTAAATTTATGCACTAAATTCAAATCTAACCGTGGTTAAATATAAAAAGTATAGTTTACTTGAATTTCATGCCCCATTTAGGGTTGAATTTCATTTTCGAGTTTTTTCTCCTTAAATTTCATGGCATTCCCTTTTTATAAATTTGATATAAATAAATGACTTTTTAGAAGTGATCCACAAAAAAATTGATATAAACATTAGAGGTCAAATAATTTGATCCACAAAAAATTAGAAGTCAAAAAATTACTTTTTACCTCTTTGCCAAAAGAGGCCTTTCAAGTCGTCATGGAAAATGCTATTATGAAAACATTTGATATAAAAAAAATATATATATATTTGTTTAAGAATTATGTTTGAAAAAATTAAAATATTTGATTTATAAAATGAGTCATTCTCGATAATTTTTACCCACTTGAATTATCCAATTGACTTATTCTCTATGCTCCTGCATTATGTTTATTCAATTAAGTTTTAACTTTTTATGATAGTCGGATGTCTGAATCAGTTTACGTATTTATCGACTAATCTTACAATCCACACCAAACGTCCCTTCCACGTAGATCCAACAAATCTCAATTAATACCTATAAACATGACACATACTGAGAGTTCAACTTGAGATCTGAAAGGACCATACCTAATTTTTAACACATAATGAGAGCTCATTAATATTAATGAAACTCAAGTTTGACTCGATTCAGGTCGATAATTTTTTTGTTATGTTTTTTATATTGCTTAAAATTATGAGAGCTCATTAATTTTTTATTTATGTTATTTCTTACGTTATTTCCTATGTTATTTCGTATAAGGTTATTTCCCTAAGTTAGGAAATAATGTCATAGGAAATAACCTACCAAATAACTTTGTCATTAAGGTCCCTATTGGCAGAAGCTTGAGCAAATAAAAGTAATTTCTCTTTAATTGTCCATGAATCTCACTAATTGGACCACCAGTTTTAAAAAATGACGTGAACAATGTTTGAAATAAAAATTAAGAACAAGTCATAAAAAATCAATCGAGTTATTTGAACTCAATGAAAAAAATAATAATTTCATAGAAAAAGTTACACTATGATTTAAGATTTTTGTATGACTTGTCTAATTTTGTCCAATCGCACTGAATAAATACAATACTTGATACAAATTATAGTATAAAATTATATGAACAAAAAAATAAAAGAAGAATGTTCGTAATGTCTTTATATTCAAAATTATTGATATATCTGTCTAGGTTACAAATCACGCTTTTAAGGAAATTTTATTTATACATAAATTTTGAAGTAATTATTTTTTTAAAGTAAATCTGATTAAGGAAATTTGATTTAAACATAACCATGCTTTTGTTAGGTAATTCTTTCTATCTTCAGAAAATGTGGTTGCAAACCACGGTTTTACTGTTGACCCGTGGATAATAATCACTTCTAAGCAAAATGTAAAAATTCAACAAAGAATTCAAAACCAGCACTCATTCTTGTTTGTCACAGACACTCACAAACACTCTCTCTATCCCTCTCTCTGACACACACACCCACAACACTCACACTCACATCAAACATATATAATTTTTAATATATATAAATTTTATTTTGTAAAATTCAGACCAATATTAAATATATATAATAATTGATAATAGCAAATAATAATCAACTATATAAAATGATTATTTTTTTACTTTAATTCTTAAAGTGTAATTTTTTTTATTTAGGTAAATTACACTGACACCCCTGAGAGGTTTATGTTTATGACAGTTATTCCCCCACCTTTGAAAAAAAAAATTCATTGGAAAAAAAATAAAAATAATTGGAAAAATAAATTATTTGAAAAGAAAAATTAAATTAAAAAAAATTAATTGTTCTGAATTTTATAAAATAAAATTTATATGTATTAAAAATTATATATGTTTCATGTGAGTGTGAGTGTTGTGTGTGTGTGTGTGTTAGAGAGAGAGATACAGAGAGAGTGTGAGTGTCTGTGACAAAGAAGAGTGAGTGTTGGTTTTGAATTTTTGTTCAAAATGTGTTTTGAAAACACGTTTTTACATATTTTACTTACAAGCGCGGTCACGAATATGTATAAATCAAATTTGTTTATGTATAAATCAAGTTTACCAACACTTTATAATTTATATAAAGTCACAACCTACACTCATAATTTATGTAATGATTAGAAATTTAGGTAAACTAGAAATATTGTTACTTTGATGTAGGTTGTTACATTGATGTAAAGTTAGGTTTACCTACACTCATAAGTTTACCTACCTCATAAGATTGTTGGATTTTCCTACACTCATAAGTTTACCTACACTCAAAGTAACAAGATTAACAACTTACACTCATAAGTTCATGTAAATTACTTAGATTTATAATTTATCAATTACCTAAATCAACTTACATCAATTATATTTATTTAATGATTACAAATGTTGTTACTTTATAATTTATAATCATTTTTTTATAATTTATACAAAATTAATCCAAAATTAATAAAAGATTTTCAAACCTAAAACTTAGCTGAATTTGTTTTAATGTGCACAAGAGCATGATCTTAATCATAATAAATAATGTAAAAAGCATAACAGAAGAACATGATGTTAATTTTGTATGTGTTGTAAGATTTGTTTCTTAACAAGCTAAACAATCTAAAGCATTATCATTATTTTAACTCATATTTTAATTAAAAAATCAATACTGCTTGTTGGATTACAATTGCTGATTACTTAAATAAATTGAATGCGTCACAAGTAATTGTAATTAAATGAGTTAAAATTCATATAATTCTTTTACAAGTACAAGGAGATATAAGTATATTGTTGCTATTTTAATGTTTTTTGTCTTAATTGAAGCAAGTATATGGAGACTGTTCCAATTATTTTCTACTGGGGGGAAACATAATTCGGGATCCCGATGAAGGCGTCTCATATGATGCTGAGCCGAAAGGGATATATGCGGTGCAAATTGGCACCACGCTTAGCAATTTGGAGGAGATGTTTATGTCAAAGGTGGTAAGTTATGGGGAAAGTGTCCGATTGACCTTCAAATGTAGATATCCTTATCACCAGTGGCAAACACACAACAAATACAAGATATTACCGATCAATGACGATGAGGCGTTGAACACCGTATTAAGTATCGGTGCAAGTTTTCAAGCACCAAATTGTTTGGAAGTCTACATTGATAAAGAGGTTGTACACAATATCCCGAACATGGCACAAATGGATTCTCGTCCGTTCACTACATTGCTGACGCATGGAATTGACACAACAGCGTTTCAGTCTCCTCTGTATGAATCAGGTCAATGTTATCCACTGTGCTACACACAACAATCATTTTAGGGCCATGGTGTAGAATCAAGTTCACGTGGTGGATATGATTATGAATTTGACAATAACACACAAGATGTGCCCACATGCAGCCATCATACCACTCCGATTGAAGTTGCTGGTAATATGGCTGAAACAATGAACGAGGTGCAGTTTGCTGACAGTGACATGTACGGTCCTGATGTCGCCCTAAACGATGATGACAATAAAATGTGTGATGAAGAAAATTTATTAGGCGGATTAGATGATGATGATGATGATGAAGAATATGACGCCCAGGCTCCCGTTGACCCTAAAAATGCCCCCATTCCACCTAGAGTTGAAATCCCTTTCTATGACAACATTCACATGGGTGGTGATTTTGACATTAGTACCCGTGATGTCGTTCCCCGTAACCGGATCTGGAGCGCTGAAAATCCAGAGTTGGACAGAGGAATGGTTTTTGTTGATAAGAAGCAACTTTTACATGCTGTGAAATTGTACCATGCAACAAATAATCGAGAGTATAAGGTCGTAACCTCCAAGCGAGACCTTTGGGTGTCTGCTTGCAAGCACGACTGCAGTTGGTGGTTGCGTGCATCTCTTAGTAGGAAACATGGTCTTTTTGAAATAAAGCAGTACAGGGGTCCTCACCATTGTTTATACCCACGAATGAACAGGGACCACACTAATATTAGCTCCAGTTACATTGCTTCTCATATTTTGGGACAAGTTGCGGTTAGTATAAAAAATAAATGTTTACATATATATACATATTTGTTTGTTTATAGTGTTCACACCCAGATAATCCAACTCATATTTGATTGTCGTATGCAGAATGAACCTGATATGCCAATTAAGAATGTCATCGAAGATATAAAAAAGACCATGAACTATAAGATATCATACAAGAAGGCGTGGCATACAAGGGCAAAGGCAATTAAAATGGTATTCGGTGATTGGGATGAATCATATAGGCAGTTGCCTAAATTCATGCATGCATTACAGACATCTAATCCTGGCACTATCGTGACATGGAAGCATAGATATACCGGGCATACAACCATTATGCCCGTCTTCCACTTTGTTTTCTGGTCTTTCAAACCCGTCATCGATGGCTTTAGATATTGTAGGCCTGTTATAACTATAGATGGTACATTCTTATACGGTAAATACACTGGTGTGTTGCTTGTAGCAACGATTGTCAGTGCCAATGGCAAAATATTACCGCTTGCATTCGCTGTTGTCGACAAAGAGAGTTTGGAGTCTTGGTTGTTCTTCATTCAAAATATCAAGGAACATATTGTTATGGACCGACAGGGAGTGACTTTGATATCTGATCGAGCTGAGAGTATTTTAGCTGCTGTGAGGCGGCATTGGCTGAATCCCTCGCTTCAATTTGTTGGATATCATCGGCACTGTCTTCGACATGTTTGCAGTAACTTTAACACACATTTCAAAAATAAGGAGCTCAAACAACTTCTATGGAAAGCAGGGAGTGCTGATCAACGACAAAAGTGTAATGGTTACTTAGATCAGATACAGGCTATTAACCAAGAAGCCATCAATTGGGTCCACAAGATGAATCCTGAGGACTGGGCCCTTGCATATGACGGTGGATATCACTGGGGGGTATTGACCAGTAATGATGCAGAGTGCTTCAACAGCGTCTTGAAAGGTGCAAGGAACTTGTCTATCTCAGCTATAGTTGAATTTACATTTTGACGGCTCGTCAAATATTTTGACGAGATGGGAGCCCAAGCTGAAACAGATGTACGCAATGAGTTCCAATACCCTAGAGATATGCAAAAAACTATCGAGGAGGGTATTGCAAGGGGAAATACTTTCTAGTTGATATCGTATGACAGGTTAGTTTGTAATGTGAAAAAATTGTTATTATTATGTTGTTGAGTTAATTACACCTAAAAACATGAACTTGATTAGTTTGTATCAATATTGTCTTATAGGCCCCGCCGTGTATTTGAGATGCAAACATCTTTTCGCCGTGGACGAGGTCGCAATAGATAGATTGTGCGGATGAATCAACCCACGTGCAGTTGTGGGAAATATGAGATAAGACATTATCCATGTTCCCATATGCTCGCTGTAATGTCTGAATGCGGTGACAATCCATTCCAGTACGTTGATCCAGTATATAGGCTTCCTGTATACATGAGGGTTTGGGAAACTAAATTCAATCCAATACCGCATGAAGATTATTGGGATGATCCGCAGTGGATCTTAATGCCTAATGAACTTCATCTGCGAGAAGTAAAACGGGGTCGTACATCTATGGCTCGTATTCCGAATGAGATGGATATATCAGACAGGCGTTTGACAGCTCGTTGCAGTGAGTGCCACCAGACAGGTCATGACAGGCGAACATGTCCGGTGTGACTTGGTCGATGAAGACTATGTAATACTTACATGTTGTAATATATCATTTTGAAATTCTTTATTTGTAATAGATCATTTAATTATGTATTTTTAAATTCTTTATTTGTAAACGGGGTCGTACATTTAAAATGTGTATTACAAAATGTGTACTTGATTCAAAATGTGTAATGCAAAATTGAAAATGTGTATAATTTATTCAAACTTGTATAATTTCTTGAAAATGTGTACTAGTTTTTAACTGTGTACTTGATTCGAAATGTGTATTACAAGATTCTATACTTAATCACGTAGTTCTTCTACCATTTCAAAATTTCATATTTTTGAATAAATTTAATATCGAATGCTACAATCATTGTTTACATTTTATAATTTAAAAAATTTACAAATTTTAAAAAAATTAACCTATTATAAATTAAAATTTTTAAAATTGGAATGCTGCAGTCATTGTTCACAATTACAAATTTTATATGTAATTTGCAAAATTTATAATTTATTCAAACTTTTAGCATTACAAAATCAATATTTAAGTTTTGTCAAATATGCCATAAATGTAATCATTAATTTCGAATTGCTTCCGTGTAAGTGGCACATAAGTTTGTCTTTTCTCGAACCCATACGATTTACTTCATTGTATTTTAAATCGTTAAGTACAAAATCAATAATTACAGTTTTTCTGTTATTATGTTTTGATTAAATGAGATTTTGATATGGATGATCTAATATTTCAGTTGTACAGGCTTCATGGCACATGTACCTGAGGAGGTTCCACTGTTCAGACAGGCACATCGGGCTGACAGTATGTGGGACCGTCCGGTATGCAATAACGTTTGTTGGACTTTACACTTACAATTAAAATACATTGCATTTTGTTGTATATTTCGTGATAATGCTATTATTTAAACTGGTCATTCTGCTGTGCAGGATGAGGCACGCACCGTATTGACATGCCGTCGGGCAGATTCTGGATTGTGGGAGCATCCGTTGGACCATAGAGTCTTGCAGTATCTATTACGTGCGGGATTCTATGGTGTGTATCGTATCGGGCACATTCGACTGGACCACGCACTCATCACTGCTCTCGTCGAGAGGTGGCGCACAGAGACTTATACATTCCATTTCCCGATCGGGGAGGGCACCGTCACGTTGCAGGACGTATCCGTCCTATATGGTCTTTGGATTGATGGCCGAGCAGTTACTAGAGTTGACCCATCTTTCGTGACGGAGCAGTGGATAGCCCTATGTGCTGAGCTACTGGGAGTAGCACCTACACCAGCAGATTTACAGTCAGGTAGAGTGAGGGTGAGGTGGCTGGTCGAGCAATTTGCTCATCTTCCAGATCATGCTCCAGATGAGTTGGTATAGCAGCATACCCGAGCATATATTGTGTGGCTTATTGGGGGGGTACTTCTCCCTGATAAGTCACAGAACCTGCTCAAGTTGATGTAGTTGCCATTGCTGAGAGACATTGAGGAGATTGGGCAGTACAGCTGGGGTAGCGCGGCTCTGGCATGGTTGTATAGGATGCTATGTCGAGCAGCTCAGGTGGGTATGAGGGAGATTGGCGGACCACTTGTGTTGCTACAGGTTAGTAACAATTTTATTACATGTTAATTCATATTGTATGTCATATATCAGTATTGTAATTGTGTTCAAACTATTGCAGATTTGGGCATGGGAGAGATTGATTCGCATTGCCCCGTCTAGGCAGCAACTGGTTGGTCCTGGTGAGCTTCCTATGGGTGAGGGGGACATGCAGTTGCCCACCAGACCACGAGGTAGCCGGTGGAGGGTTGACATGGGCCACGAGGTCGTCTCGACCCACGTAGTGGTAATTTATAGAGACCAGTTGGGCCGGATGATCGAGGACGAGGTATGAAATTTTTTGATTGCGTTTTAGTTGTCTTCTTAATTGTACATGTTTTGAGTTCACGAGCAAAATTTAATTTATTTGTCGTCATTGTAGTTTATCTGGCAGCCTTACGCTGGGGTCCTTGGTACGCTCCCCGACTACTGCCGACTGGGTCAGGAGATATGGATGGCGAGAGTGCCACTTATTTGTTTTGACATGGTTGAGTGGCATCTCCCCCATCGTGTCCTCCGACAGTTTGGTCGGGTGCAGTCCGTGCCGGATCGGTTCGACACTGAGTGGCAGTTGCACGTTACTGATAGGCGTGGCTGAGCTGGCACTGACTGGCATCTGTTTTATATGCCATATATACGGTTATGGGATGCCCGCCGGGACAGTATTGTACAGGCAGACTACAGCGATGATGTGATCCCCTCTTCCGACCCTTATATGTTGTGGTATCGGCGACATACACACCTACTAGTCGGGAATCCGAGCCACGTGTCTGAGTCTGGATATCAGGGAGTTGGGCTTTATCTTGAGGCATTGGTGAGTATCATATTATGTGTCAGATAATTAGTAAAATCATACTTGATTTACTTTCAGTCAACTGTAGCCTAATAATACGTCTGAATGTTTGTTCAGGTGACTGGAGCTGGGAGGTCGTTTCACTTGGCTGAGGACGCCCATTTGAGACGTGATGGACAGTATGCCTTGCAGGCCGTTGCAGAGAACCGGGAGTTATTGTACCATGCATTCCAGCTTGCCCATCGGGGAGATCGTTTGCATTACGGCCACTACGGTGTACACACTTCAGCAGCTGCTCCAGACACATCAGCGCCGTCCACGTCAGCGCCTTCCACTTCAGCGCCTGCCACATCAGCTCCTTCGACATCAGTCACCCCACCACATACTACCCCATACATATCTGCAGATTCCCTCGACGTACTTCCTACACAGCATACTGGCATACCTCATGTGCCTGACCCTGATTGGACACCGCCCCGACATATGCATGACGTTGTTACCCCACCCATCCAGTTACCACCACCAGACAGTTCGACCGCGACCATGAGTACACATGATGCAGTTCTCACTGACATTTCCCACGTTGACGCTGAGGCCCATATTGAGCCCCCCCAGAGCGCGCGGGAGAGGCCGAGGTTTTAGTCGTGGCGGACGTCGCGGCCGAGGTCGGGGTGCGGGCAGAGGCAGAGGTCGAGCTCCAGCTGCAGATCGTGATACAGTTGCACCAGATGATGGAGTTTCACAGCTCACAACAGTATCCGATCTTCCGCCACAGACAGGATCAGGGGCAGCACATGCAGTAGAGGGGGGGTCACACTCACAGGCTCCACAGGATACGCATTTACGATTGGGGGAGCCAGATATTCAGAGAGTCTACAGCAGGAGACCGAGGAGGGAGGTCCACGGTCGGGGTTGTGGGACTGGGGGCAGGTTAGGGCATTAGCGGGTGTGATGTGGAGTGTATAGTTTATTTTATTTATAGTTTTTGTTATAGTTTTTGTAAATCAAACTTGTACAGATGATGTAAATGTGTCATACTTATTTATTCGAAAAATATAATTTTACAATTTTTTATTCTTACTTGTTTTGATGATTTCCATAAAAATGAAAAGGAAAACAGGAAAAAAAGGATAAGAATTGATAGGATTTTATTATTGAGCAAGATTGGCGGACCACTTGTGTTGCTACAGGTTAGTAAAAATTTTATACAAAAAAAATCTGGGAAAAAAATGTAAACATTGCATAATGGATAGTTGTGGGGAGAAATATGAATAAAAAGGAAACAAAATAAATATCTAAACAAACACATAATTTTGTTTTCCCTTTTCTTTCACTTTTCTGAATGATTGCATTCACTGTCTTCTTTTCATGTACAAACCAATGATAACCAAACAAAATGTAGACATATATATTTGTTGTTCATCTAGCTTAAATGTGTATTTCAACTATTTGTTATATGAACATGTACTTCATTAAGTATCATTATTATATTCCACATCAATAATGCATGAAATCATGAAAGTCTAGTTCAAGTAGCGTTCTTCAAAATAACAATAATGAAGAGAAAGTAAAGGTAGAATTACAAGAACTATTCGAAAACAATTGAAATACCTCTCTTCATTGATAAGTCGTGGATAAGCATTAAAAATTGCATGCATTACAGAAATGGTTTGGGCGTTAATCCAAACAATTTCATTCATTATCATCATCATCTGACATCTCAATATCAGATTCATACATAACATCCATGCTCCAGGCGTAGTACTGGTGTGCATCATCCATTAACCCATCTTCGACACGCTCATTTGCGGTCTTCATTAGTCCGGACCTTTGCAAACGTTGGGTCATGCGATTAACCTCGTCGCGGATACGATGCAATGCCCTTTGCAACAACTGTGGAGTGTCAGTTGGCATACGCATGGCTAACCGGCGAGGAAATTTAAGATTAACTTCACGACATAGCTCAACGAGAACGTTTGCTCGAGTTTTGCGAAATTCCCACTCAGCTCTCATGGTATTGACGGTGGCACGTGAGTAATGCAAATTTGGATTTATTGGGTATTCAAATTCATCTCCATCTGCAACCCAATAGCGACCCATTGCTGAATATAGATCAACCACCGTATATCTCATGATGATATCGCTCGAAATAGCTGTAAAACTTTTGTTGTGGTATGATGCGATATTTATACCATATATACACATGGTAGCTGTATGTATGAAATTATTGTAAACAACTATGCATCGGAGTTGTCACGTCAACTTTTATGACCTGAACAACTATGCATCAACTTGATAGGAGTTGTCACTTCGACTTTTATGAATTGCATAATTTATTGTTATTCCAAAACAAAAAGTAAAAACATAAAAAAATAATAATAAAATAAAAACCAAGCTGATCAACCGACTAAACGTCTGAATTAGTCAAATTTCTTTGCCTGAAATTTTTTTAAAAAAATAAATGTGAAATTACAATTTAAAAATCTTTAAAATATTTTTAAATTTTTGGAAATATTTATTCACAAATTTGTTTTACTTTTTAGGTGTATTGACATATTTATTAATTTATTGTTATTTTGTTATGGCACCCCCTCAAAATTTTAATGGATTGCATAATTCACAAGGGCACAGTAGGTATGGTACGATAATAAATTGTAGTTCGGCGCAGTGATACATCCAACATTTGTCAGTGATGCTCGCCAATGACTTGAACAGATGTAATAATTTGGATGCTTTGTTTTTTCCTCAGATGCTATGTGACTTTGTGCAGCGATGCAGTGATGCATCTGACTTTGTGCAGCGATGCAGTGATGCATGTGACTTTGTGCAGTGGTGCAGTGATACAGTGATGCATGTCACTTTATACAGTGATGCAGTGATGCAGTAATGCATGTGACTTTCTGACTTTGCGACCACATGGCACATCAATACGCCACATGGCAATAGTGTTGATAAAAAATTATGTGATGGACTGAAGGAGTAAAGTGTAATTTACCGAATATAAAAAGAAGCAAAAAATGCAAAGATAAGAAAATGGGATGACTGTGAAGTTCATTAAGTGAAAATAAGATAAAATATAGGCTGTTTATGAATAATATTACTTTAAAACAAAGAAAATTTAAGCATTTAATTTCATTTATAATTTGTTGAAAACACCAATTTGTACTGAAATCGTTAATTCCAAGTGACTACTTACTGTATTAAAAAAGTAAGCATGAAAAAATAGTTTCATGTGGCGATGTGACTGCATGCTATTTTATTTGACAACTCACTACTCCAATATGAAGGGATTGCATTGTCATCCTCTAGCCTACAATTATGATTTTATCTAACAACCACGTCCGTGACTACATCACAGGTACACAAAGTCACGGGTACTCAGGATTGCATGAAATGAAAAGCTAAAAAATAATATCACGGGTATCACTTTTTCCATAGTGCCCCAGCATGCATTATCGTCACTAGATCATCTCTAGTTAACCCTCAGTATGATGTCTATAAATAGCGACACCCCCAGTATGATGTTTGTTAAAGTCATAACAATAGTAATATATCTACAATTACTATTATTATTTGTTTGTTTATTTTATGAACAATGTCTTCAAGAGGTGCAGGAAGTTCACGCCAGCAAAGAAATCCGAAAGTGTGGCTGCTACCTCCATTTACTTATGACTACAAGAGCGAAAAGTACTCGAGTCCGAAGGATTATTATGCTGGTATCCGAGCAGAATGGGCATTCAGGGTAACGGAGCAAGAAGGATTGTTTAATGATCTACGTAACTTTGAGACACCGGTACCTCATCGTCGTTCATTGACCATGGCTAGACGAAATGTGAGTGACTATGAAAAAGCAGTTAGTAGAATTAAGAAGGAGAACAACAGAATGTTGATGCGGAGATGTCGACATTTCATGCTTCAGCTAGCCACCAAAATGGCAGAAGCAAGCAACAGAGATTTGACAGTGATTGAGCGAAATAATGTCTTAAACAATGAAAAATATCTCTCTAACTACTACATGTCAGATGAGGAATGAGAAATCAAACACCTTTATCTTTCATATATGTTTGTATGTTGTCTCGTATCTTTGTTACTGGAGTGTAAGACAATGTTGTTGTTCATCTAACGTGCGGATGTATTTCAAGTATTTGTTTTATGAACCTGAAGTTTATGAAATAACTACATTTATAACTGCACATTTATTAGTTCATGACTTTCTTTATTAAATTGCAATGAGTTGATGAATGTTCTGGATTAATGAATGGATTAATGTATGTTGAATTATGTGAATACTTAAAACACATAAAACAGAACAGGTAGCTCGGTGAAAAGCTTCCCTTAACTAGGGCTCGTGAAATAGGGATCCTGTACGTAAAGAATTTCAATCTCCATCGGGAAAGAAGAAAGAGTCGCCTTCCAATTCTTGGAAGTCCAGTCAAAATGATGACTCTGGTAACGAATGGGGGGTTGACAGATAACTAAACTTGGGGGGCTGGACAAACAAGCTCAAAGCCAAGTGCTTGGTCCAGTTAGGGAACTAAATTTAAAACCCAATTGGTTTTACTTGATTTGCTTGTCAAAATCACTATTTACAATTAATTATACACAAATAGATTTACCTCAACACCAATTTGATATATGTGGGATTCTCAATTCAGAAAGTCATATGGCAACAGTGAATTTACTGATTTACCTTACAGTGAGCATGCCCTTATTTTGTCGGTATATGCAGATGGATTGTCAAGTCATGTGACTTGGTGTATAGGCTTTGGTTTTCTCGATTTTTTGCTCGATTTTTTTATTACAGTGACAACTCATTTCTTATTAATATATGCGGGATTCTCAATTCAGAAAGTCACATGGCAACAGTGAATTCACTGATTTACCTTACAGTGAGCATGCCCTTATTTTGTCGGTATATGCAGATGGATTGTCAAGTCATGTAACTTGGTGAATAGGCTTTGGTTTTCTCGATTTTTTGCTCGATTTTTTTATTACAGTGACAACTTATTTCTTATTAATATATGTGGGATTCTCAATTAAAAAAGTCACATGGCAACAGTGAATTCACTGATTTACCTTACAGTGAGCATGCCCTTACTTTGTCGGTATATGCAGATGGATTGTCAAGTCACGTGACTTGATACACAATATTTCCTTTTCTCTGGTTTTTCATTCTAGTGACAACTTATACCTTGTTCGTATATATGGGATTGTCATGCAGGGCCATCTTGCTAAAGCTGTTCATAACCAACTATATAAACGACTAAAGGTGAAGACACAACCTTACAACTCATTTCGCCCTACGAAATTATATTTCATTTGTTTTAAAAAATTAGCATGGCTACATGGTTCATGGGAGGGAGTGGGAATCGCAAAGGTGGTAGGAACTTGCAAAGGGGTGACAGTTCACGACGAGGAGGGGGAAGGGGAAGTGGCGATGCTGAAGATGAAACACCATTTACTTTGTTAGATGCCTCTTGTGCTTATCATGATAGGTTTGGGAAGCGACATTTTGTCATGCCCAAGTATTATCGAGATCCATGTGGTTTGGTGGAGGAATCATCAGATAATCAAATAGGATATGGTTTACCAAACGCTAGACTTCTGAAGTGGCCCGCACTATTTATAGAGCGAGTCCAAATGGAAAGATTATGTCGGGAAAATCAATTGAATGTGCCAAAAGCACGTTCTGTTGAGATCCAAAAGGAAGATCCTGATAATGTTGATCGACTATGTAAAAGACTACAACGTGAGATTTCTCAAATGCGCCGTAGGTTAGCCCGCGATATGCAGCTATACATAGTTAGTGTAATAACCCTCACACTGATTACCGATAAGTCACTGATTGAGTACCGATTACTGCTAAACTAAGACTGACTATGACTGATAATTGAACTGACTGAAATACTGAACTAACTGACTGAAAACTGAAACCGATTGATTGACTGTATCTGTTTGAATTGCATTCTATCTGTTCGACTGTTTGAATATCTGTTCATGTTTATATGTTTAAACTACAAATTGAAGGCCTTATCGGCGGCCGAACCCGAAATTGATTAGTGTTTTATGATCCTTAGAATTAATGTGATTTTATGGTACATTTGATTTAGTATGATTAAATAAGATTAAATATTGATCAATTGCTAGTCTTGGACTAAATTACCAAACTAACCCTTAGTGGCCCACTCAATGCAATATATTTGAGCCTCATTATACACTTAGGCAACATTTTGCTCAGCCATTTTCATGCTCTTGCCGAACTAGAGAGAGAGAGAGAGAGAGAGAGAGAGAGAGAGAGAGTTGGGTTGTTCTTGTTGATTTGCTAGAGAACTTGGTAGAATTGAAGGAGTTTTGCATATTTGAGCTTGTGTATCTTGCATTCAAGACCTAGGTAAGGATTTCAACCTCTTAATTGTGTCTTAAAGTTGATTCTTAAATGATTCATGTCATATTGATGGAGTTTAGAGCTATAACATGGGTTAAATGTTGAATTGTAGCTTGATTGTTGTATGCATGTTACCATTCTTGAGTTTTGAGGTTATAAGTTCATAATTCCTCACATGCATGTCCATCTTTTGATCATACTCCATGAGTTCATCTTGTTTTTGGAGGTTTGAGCTCATTAGAGCAAGAATTGAAGCTTTGAAATGGTTTTAACCCATGCATGTTCTATTTGAGCATTGCTCTTGAAAAATGGTTTTGAATTGGAGTTGAATTAAACACCCTTGGGTCTTGATTTCTTAAATTGAGTTTTGAAACATGTTATTCTATGTGTTTACAAGAGTTTTCCAGAAAATGGGCCCAAGAGGATCGATTTTGGTGTTTGAAAACTTGGTTTTGAACTTGGAGTTCGAATATGGGTTTTTCAGATTTTGGTCGTCCGCTCGAGCGGGGGAAGTGCCGCTCGAGCGGGGAAATCAAGCTCCCAGCACTTTGGCCTTGTTTATAGTCCGCTCGGGCGGGGAAGTTGGCGCTCGAGCGGGGCCTTGTGTCTCACGCTCGAGCGGGAGTCGAGCGGAGAATTCACCTATCCAGTACTTTTACAGTACGCTCGAGCGGGATAGTTGCCGCTCGAGCGGGTACCTTTGTTGCATGTCCGCTCGAGCGGGACCCTGTTTCACTGAAACTTTTGAAAATGTTTTCTGTGTACATCTTTGCATCCTCATTCCATCCTAGGCATTCTTAGGCCTAGTTTTAGACATCTTAATGAGGATATAGATGTAGAACACACCAAGGCATAATAGGGAGTTAATAATTATCTTTCCCAACTGTGAAACTTAGAGTGTGTTCAATCTGTTAACTGTATAGGGTTGGCATTCTGAGGAGACGCTCTAGCCTACTGTAGCCCAGAACTCTATGAGTAACAATTGTGTAAAGATATGTTCAAAATGATTATCTTCTGAATACTGAACTGAACTGTTTACTAAACTGTTTACTGTTTACTGAATGAATGTATGTCCTATATTCTGAACTGTACTGTGGCATCCTTAGCACTTACTGTCTACTGTTACTGTTACAGAGATCTCTGTCGGTTCCCTTATGGAACCACTACTGTTTATTGATTGATGGCCATCATTACCGTTTGGTCTTTAAGACCTACTACTTACTGTACTGTTATGCTAACGGATGTACCACATATGACTGATTGACTGAAAGAATGGAATACCGATTTAATGAACTGTTTTCATTACTGTAAGGACATTCATTCTAAACCTCTTTACGCATTATGTTATTCACTAGGCTTTAGCTCACTGCTCATATATATGTAGGTGTACAGGCACCAGACCGCAGCTAGGAGCGTCGGGGTAACTCCAGTTTTGTCAAGCCAACCACTGTGCCTCACCGCAAGGTTCCGAGCCTGCCAAGCTATGGCTTAGGGGTGTTTTTATTTCCCCGTCTGTCTTGTACTGTTTTTGTAATACTGTATAGACTGTTACCGTACTGCTTAATAGGGATTAAGTCCCTGTACTGTATATTGTAAATATTGTGCATACTGTTTGGTACTGTTCCGTATGAATGTATGAAAAATCTTTTTGGCATACAGACTGTCACAGCTCATTGGACATTGTTTATTTACTGTATTGGCTTCCGCCATGCCCCTGTACTCTGTTTTACTGTCTTACTGTTCAGTAGGCCTTCGGTAATCTCGGATTACTGGCCGGTTACGGTGCTAAACCTATAGGGGCGGGTTTGGGTCGTGACAGTTAGGAAGGATGCCCAGAAGAACAAAACAGAACCAAATAATGTGGCTATCAAGGGTATCATGGAGGATCCTGAGCTTGTCTTTGACGTTGAGCTTTCGGATTATTCAAACTCTGAGCCACCTACCGATTTAAGCGCGAATTAGGTGTTAATGTCTACACTTCGGCAATATTAGGTCATGCATTAATATGTAATGTCTCTGTTAGAGTCAGTGTTTCCGTAATGAGTTTGTCAGATTGTCTGGCTAATATTTGTCTGTCTAACTGTTATGTTTATCTATGTATTGTGTGTTCAGTTCATGATGTCTACAATGTATTGTTGTCCGAGACTCATGTCTGTACTACCTATGTATTTTTGTGGGAGACTTATGTGTTTTTTCCTCAAGGTTTTATGAATTACATTATCACCTTCTAACCCAAAACAAAGACAATAGAAAAAAAAAATTATTTAAATGAAAACGGCTTTAGTAAAGCCAAAACAAATTTCTGAATAACACATTCTAACCCAAAACAAAGACAAGAGAAAAAAATAAAAAATAAAAAACTTTACATGAAAACGGCTTTAGTAAAGCGAAAAGAAATTTATGAATTACATTATCACCTTCTAACCCAAAACAAAAACAATAGAAAAAAAAATAAAATTATTTACATGACAACGGCTTTAGTAAAGCCAAAACAAATTTCTGAATAACACATTCTATCCCAAAACAAAGACAAGAGAAAAAAATAAAAAATAAAAAACTTTACATGAAAATGGTTTTAGTAAAGCAAAAAGAAATTTATGAATTACATTATCACCTTCTAACCCAAAACAAAGAGAAAAGAAAAAATATATATATTTAAATGAAAACGGTTTTATTAAAGCCCAAACAAATTACTGAATAACACCTTCTAACCCAAAATAAAGAAAAAATAAAAAATAAAAAAAATTACATCAAAACGGCTTTACTAAAGCTCAAAAAATTTATGAATTACATTATTACCTTCTAACCTAAAACAAACACAAGAAAAAACAAAATAAATTTACTTTAGTCAAGCAAAAAAAAAAAATGCTGAATTACACATTCTAACCCAAAATAAAGACAAAAGAAAAAAAAAAAGATTAACATGCGAACGGTTTTAGTAAAACAATTTTAACCCAAAAAATTATTCTGAAATACATTATTACCAAAACAATGACAATAGAAACAAAACAAAAAAAAAACCAAAAAAAAAAAAATTTCTTCTTTACAGTTCAGTTATATTGAAACTAAAAAAAAAAATTTACGCTAAAAGCGTGGTTCATAACCACGATTTCAGAAGAAAAATATTTTTTGATAAAATCGTGGTTAAAGAAAAGCGAGTTCAGAAGAAATTTTTTTTTTGATAAAATCGTGGTTTGGAACAGCGAGTTCAGAAGAAAAATGTTTTTTTGATAAAATTGTGGTTAGGAAAAGCGAGTTCAGAAGAAATTTTTTTTTTGAAAAAATCGTGGTTAGGAACAGCGAATGCAGAAGAAATTTTTTTTTGGATAAAATCGTGGTTTTGAACAGCGAGTTCAGAACAAAAAAAATTAATTAAAAGCGCGTTTTGTAACGGCGATTTCTTAATCAAAAGCGCTTTTTGTAACCACGATTTTAAGAGTTCCCAACTTTCACGCGAGGCAGGCGCATATGTGTTGAAATCGTGATTGTGAACCACGAGTTAGCTTATTTTGGGAATTCTTTCAAAACTAGGCTTAGTTTGGGAATTGATTTACTATTTTGGCTTATTTAGGGAAATGCCCCTAAATTCTCCACCCTTACAAAATTCTCTCACAAAATAATAAATAAAAATAAGAGGTACTTCAATCATCTTTTATAATAATTCTATCACAAATAGTAGATATGAAAGTGTAAAAATAAAAACAACACTTAAATTTGAAAATAAAAGAACAGAATGAAAAATACAATTACAATTTTGGAACACACAAATTTTTTTCTCTTAATATTTTTGATTCTTCTCCATACAAGACACTTGTATTTATACACAAAAATCTATCAGTTGGGAGAGGTAATGCTCCTCTAACAAAACATACACTCTATTATCATGTGGCGCTCCTACAGACAGCTCGTGGAAATGTAGCTCAACACACTTTTTCTTTTTCAAACTTTTGTGGAGGATAAATTGATTCAAGCAAACCTAGTAGCTCTGCACACTTTTTCTTTTTCAAACTTTTGTGGAGGATAAATTGATCCAAGCAAACCTACCAAGGGTTTGAATAGTTTATATAAATATAATATAAAAACTTAATCTCACTTGCAATCAAAACTTTTGAATATGATATTATATATATATATATATAAAAGGCACTCGGTTTATAAATCCAAATTTAAAAAAAATTGTCTAAAGGTCCACGCTCTGAAACATTATGTCCATAAGGACAAGCTAATGTAAAATGACTAAAATATCCTTCCACTTCATTTTGTTTTTATGATTCTCTCTCACTCTCAGATCAATCTCTCTTTATCTGTTTCTCTCTCTCCATCTCTCTCTTTTCTTAGACCAAACATTCTATTTCAAGCCGATTTCTCTGACTATACCATTTTCAAAATTTTAGTCCCACTTTAGGGTGTGTTTTTATCTTTATTCCCATAATAGGGTAAAACGGTTTTAGAAATGCCGTTTTTTAGAAAATGACTTTTGAAAAATCGTGTTTTGTGATTAAAATAAGGGAAAATTATTGATAAATCCTATTTAGAAGTGTTTTAGCCCAAGAAGTCCATGAAGGAATTTTTTAACCCATTTAGTCCCATGTATGTATAGTTTTATTCCATGAAGTCCTTTTTCTTGATTTACACTATTTTCTTAGACACTTATGCCCTTATATTTAATTTTGATACCCTTACAAATATTTTTTGAACGGTTAGCAATTTATGATGTGAACATTCATATTTTAAAATTGACATTGGTAGGAATGTAAAATTGGCCCGTCGACAGCCCGAAACCCGTTAGCGAGCCGGGGCGGGCCCGGCCTGTTGACAATGTGAATATTCACATTGACATGTTAACATTCACATTAATAGGAGTGTAAAATTGGCCCGCGTCCCGTGGCTACGCGAAACCCACCCGCCGTCCATGGGCGGCCCGGGGCGGGCCCGGTCCGGGCCGTTGACAATGTGAATGTTCATGTTGACATGTTAACATTCACATTGATAAGAGTATAAAAATTGGTCCGCGGCCTATGGGCAGCCAAAAGCCCGCCCGCGGCCCGGGGCTGGCCTGGCCCGGCCCGGCCCGTTGACAATGTGAATATTCACATTGACATGTTAACATTCACATTGATAAGAGTATAAAATTGGCCAGCGTCCTGTGGGCGGCCAAAAGCCTGCCCGTGGCCCGGGACGGGCCCGACCCGGCCCGTTGACAATGTGAATATTCACATTGACATGTTAACATTCACATTGATAGGAGTGTAAAATTAGCCCCCGCCCTGTGGCTGCCCGAAACCCGCCCACGGCCCGTGGGCGGGCCCGGCCCGTTGACAATGTGAATATTCACATTGACATGTTAATATTCACATTGATAAGAGTATAAAATTGGCCCGCGCCCCGTGACTACCCAAAACCCGCCCACGGCCCGTGGGCAACCCGGGGCGGGCCCGGCCCGGCCTGTTGACAATGTAAATATTCACATTGACATGTTAACATTCACATTGATAAGAGTATAAAATTAGCCCGCGCCCCGTCGCTGCCCGAAACCCTCCCACGGCCCGTGGGCGGCCCGAGGCGGGCCCGACCCGGCCTGTTGACAATGTGAATATTCACATTGACATGTTAACATTCACATTGATAAGAGTATAAAATTGGCTCGCGGCCCATGGGCGGCCAAAAGCCCGCCCGCGGCCCGGGGCGGGCCCGGCCCGTTGACAATGTGAATATTCACATTGACAATGTGAATATTCATATTAACATGTTAACATTCACATTGATAAGAATGTAAAATTGGCCCGCAGCCCGTGGGCGGCCCGAAGCTCGACCGCAGCCCGAGGCGGGCTTGGCTCGACCCGTGATAATGTGAATATTCACATTGACATGTTAACATTAACATTGATAGGAGTGTAAAATTTGTCCACTGCCCGAAGCTCACCCTCGGCCCGGGGTAGGCCCGGCTCGGCCCGTTGACAATGTGAATATTCACATTGACATGTTAACATGCATATTGATAGGAATGTAGAATTGGCCCGCGGCCCGTGGGCTACTCGAAGCCCGCCCACGGCCCGGGGCAGGCTCATTTGGGTTCGGGCCCGAGCATGTCCGAGACCCTAAGCTAGGGCCTAGGCCATCACTTTGAAGCCCGGCCCGGGCCATCGGCCCACTTAAGGGTCATTCAAGGCTCGGTCCGAGGCCCAGCCCACCTGAGGCACAATGTCTTTTTTTCTGGAAAATAATAAAATTTTGGTAGAAAAAATTAAAAAGAATTAAAAAAAAATGGCCAGGCCTGCCAAGCCCGGCCTAAGCTCGAGCCTAGGCCCAGGCCCACCAGCCCGACCCGAGGCTGTCGTCTTCGGGCCGCGGGCCAATTTTACACTCCTATCAATGTGAATATTAATATGTCAATGTGAATATTCACATTGTCACGGGCCGGGCCCGCCCCGGGCAGCGGGCGGGCTTCGGGCTTCCCACGGGCCGCGGCCTAATTTTACACTCCTATCAATATGAATGTTAATATGTCAATGTGAATATTCACATTGTCACGGGCCGGGCCGGGCCGGGCTCGCCCCGGGCCGCCCATGGGACGCGAGTCAATTTTACACTCTTATCAATGTGAATGTTAACATGTCAATGTGAATATTCACATTATCACGGGCCGGGCCGGGCCCCCCCGGGCAGCGGGCGGGCTTCGGGCCTCCTACGGGCCGCGGGCTAATTTTACACTCCTATCAATGTGAATGTTAATATGTCAATGTGAATATTCACATTGTCACGGGCCGGGCCGGGCCGGGCCGAGCTCGCCTCGAGCCGCCCGCGGGCTTCGGGCCGCCCACGGGCCGCGGGCCAATTTTACAGTCTTATCAATGTGAATGTTAATATGCCAATGTGAATATTCACATTGTCACAGGCCGGGCCAGGTCGGGCTCGCCCCGGGCCGCCCACGGGCCGCGGGCCAATTTTACAGTCTTATCAATATGAATGTTAATATGTCAATGTGAATATTCACATTGTCACGGGCTAATTTTACACTCCTATCAATGTGAATGTTAACATGTCAATGTGAATATTCACATTGTACATGGGCCGGGCCCCTACATATTGACGATATGAACATTCACATTGACGGTGTGAACATTCACATTAGGGGTATTTTGGTAATTATGTCACCCATAGGACTTATTGAAATATAAGAAAATAATATAAACTAAATAGAACATAAGTAGATACATTAGGGGTATTTTGGTAATTATGTCACCCATAGGACTTATTGAAACATAAGAAAATAATATGAATTAAATAGAACATAAGTAGATGAAAAGGGTATTTTGGTCTTCTTATCTCAAATAGGACCTAATGGAATAGTAAAAAAGAATATGGGTTGAATGGAACATAAGTAATTAAAAATGGATTTATGGAAAAAGCTCCCTTAAAATAATAATAAAATTTGAACATAGAAAACGGCTATAGAAAAGCTGGTTTTAATTAAGTTTTTAATTAATTCTAAATTAATTAAAAACGGTTTTGGTAAAACCGGTTTTACATTAATTTTTAATTTTTTTTAATTTAGATTTTCAACATAAATATTTTTTGACCAAAAATATTTTTAATAAAAAACGGTGTTAGAAAAGTCGTTTTAGAAAACGGTTTTGGTAAAACCGGTTTTACATTAATTTTTAATTTTTTGTAATTTATATTTTCAACATAAATATTTTTTGACCAAAAATATTTTTAATAAAAAACGGTGTTATAAAAGTCGTTTTAGAAAACGGTATTGGTAAAACCGGTTTTACATTAATTTTTAATTTTTTTTTAATTTATATTTTCAACGTAAATATTTTTTGACCAAAAATATTTTTAATAAAAAACGGTGTTAGAAAAGTCGTTTTAGAAAACGGTTTTGGTAAAACCGGTTTTACATTAATTTTTAATTTTTTTAATTTATATTTTCAACTTAAATATTTTTTACCAAAAATATTTTTAATAAAAAACGGTTTTAGAAAAGTTGTTTTTTCATCAATTTTTTTTAATTTATATTTTCAACATAAATATTTTTTGACCAAAAATATTTTTAATAAAAAATGGTTTTAGAATTTTTTTTTTGTAATTATTTTTTCTCATGTGGGAAGGTTGGACTTGGGAATCAAAAGATGAGTAAGAGAGCAGCAATTTCAATGCATTCAACGATGGGTTTCTTTAGAAAATTACAGCACAAATAAAAATAAAAATTAAAACGTAATGCTTGCTTTGAGTTTTCAAAAACATTTTTTTAGAAAATTCTATTTTCTTATTTTTCTTATTTTTTTGTTTTTGTTGAATTTTTTAATATTTTAAGTTTTTAAACATACCTAGCATAAATACACTAAATACCAAAAATACAAACAAAAAAAAAGAAAGAAAGAAAATTCAGTACATTTTTCATATTTTTGTGCATTTATTAATTTTTGAAAATATCTTTTTACAAATATTTTATTTTTTAAACACATCTAAGTAAAATGCATCTAAGAAAGTAAAAACAAAAAATGCTTAAAATTTTAAAAATATTCACTAAAAACAAAAAGACCCAGTTTTCAAAAAACTTAATTCAAAAAACTCAAACCTAAGACTTGTTTGGTTTGTATCTCAAGATATAATTTTTGAGAAATTTTTTTAGAATTTTTTGTAGTTCAAATTTTTGGAAAAATAAATTCCAAAATCACTTTTCAAAAATTTCCAAAATTTCAAAGTGTTTACAAAACCCACCCTAGAGTGGGAATAAATATTTTATGTTTTAAATATTTATTTATTTTTTTAATGTGCACTATATTTTGGGGCTTTTCCCATATTAAGCTAATTTATCATCTTAATTCCCAAACTAGGCCTAGTTTGGACGGAATTCCCAAACTAGGCTAAAGCGCTATTACAAAACACGCGTTCACTGTTTGGGGCCGAAAATTTGATGAACATTGAAAGCGCTATTAGAAACCACGCTTTTAATTAAGAAAGCGTGGTTGCAAACCACGCTTTTAACATAATTTTTTTTTTAAATTAAGAGCGCTATTGGTAGTGTAGTTTTTTGTGAGAATGAGAACGTTATTTGTTATATTCAATGAATAATGGTTACATTATTGGGTTCTCACGATTGAGAAGATGAACAAGTTAAGAGAATATGTATTTCTCCTAAAGTAAATTTTGTCAACATTTTTGTAATAAAACTTAATACATAATATAAGAAGTCACTAATTTACTAAATACTCATACAGGCATGAAAACAACATAACTGAAGTTGCAAATGTAACAGTTTTCAGTTACATAGGTAGTACAGACATAAGTCTCTGACAAAAATACATTCTGGACACCATAAACTGAACACACAATACATACATCCTAGACACCCTGAACTGAACACACAATACATAAATATAATAGTTAGACAGACAAATATTAGGTAGACAATCTGACAAGCTCATTACGAAAACACTTAGTCTAACACAGACATTACATATTAATGCAAGTTGTTATATTGCCGAAGTGTAGACATTAACACCTAATTTGCGCTTAAATCGGCAGGTGGCTTAGAGTCTGAATAATCCGAAAGCTCAGCGTCAGAGACAAGTTCAGGATCCTCCATGATACCCTTGATAGCCGTAACATTTGGTTCTGTTCTGTTTTTCTGGGCATCCTTCTTAACTATGTGTAGCTGCATATCGCAGGCTAACCTACGGCACATTTGAGAAATCTCACGTTGTAGTCTTTCACATAGTCGATCAACATTATCAGGATCTTCCTTTTGGATCTCAACAGAACGTGCTTTTGGCACCTTCAGTTGATTTTCCCGACATAATCTTTCCATTTGCACTCGCTCTATAAATAGTGCGGGCCACTTCAGAAGTCTAGCGTTTGCTAAACCATATCCTGTTTGATTATCTAATGGATCCTCCACCAAACCACATGGATCTCGATAGTACTTGGGCATGACAAAATATCGCTTCCCAAACCTATCATGATAAGCACAAGAGGCATCTAACAAAGTAAATGGTGTTTCATCTTCAGCATCGCCACTTTCCCTTCCCCCTCCTCGTCGTGAACTGTCACCCCTTTGCAAGTTCCTACCACCTCTGCAATTCCCACTCCCTTCCATGAACCATGTAGCCATGCTAATTTTTTAAAACAAATGAATGATAATTTCGTAGGGCGAAATGAGTTGTAAGGTTGTGTCTTCACCTTTAGTCGTTTATGTAGTTGGTTATGAACGACTTTAGAAAGATGCCTCTGCATGACAATCCCACATATACGAACAAGGTATGAGTTGTCATTAGAATGAAAAAACAGAGTAAAGCAAATACTGTGTACCAAGTCACGTGACTTGACAATCCATCTGCATATACCGACAAAATAAGGGCATGCTCACTGTAAGGTAAATCAGTGAATTCACTATTGCCATTTGACTTTCTGAATTGAGAATCCCACATATATCAATAAGAGATGAGTTGTCACTGTAATAAAAAAATCGATCAAAAAATCAAGAAAACCAAAGCCTGTGCACCAAGTCACGTGACTTGATAATCCATCTGCATATACGGACAAAATAAGGGCACGCTCACTATAAGGTAAATCAGTGAATTCACTGTTGCCATGTGACTTTCTGAATTGAGAATCTCACATATATCAATAAGAGATAAGTTGTCACTGTAATCAAAAAATCGAGCAAAAAATCGAGCAAACCAAAGCCTGTGCACCAAGTCATATGACTTGACAATCCATTTGCATATACGGACAAAATAAGGGCATGCTCACTGTAAGGTAAATCAGTGAATTCATTGTTGCCATGTGACTTTCTGAATTGAGAATCCCACATATATCAATAAGAGATGAGTTGTCACTATAATAAAAAAATTGAGCAAAAAATTGAGAAAACCAAAGCCTGTGCACCAAGTCACATGACTTGACAATCCATCTGCATATACGGACAAAATAAGGGCATACTCACTGTACGGTAAATCAGTGAATTCACTGTTGCCATGTGACTTTCTGAATTGAGAATCCCACATATATCAATAAGAGATGAGTTGTCACTGTAATAAAAAAATCGAGCAAAAAATTGAGAAAACCAAAGCCTGTGCACCAAGTCACATGACTTGACAATCTATCTGCATATACGAACAAAATAAGGGCATGCTCACTGTAAGGCAAATCAGTGAATTCACTGTTGCCTTGTGACTTTCTGAATTGAGAATCCTACATATATCAATAAGAGATGAGTTGTCACTGTAATAAAAAAATCGAGCAAAAAATTGATAAAACCAAAGCCTGTGCACCAAGTCACATGACTTGACAATCCATCTGCATATACGGACAAAATAAGGGCATGCTCACTGTAAGGTAAATCAGTGAATTCACTGTTGCCATGTGACTTTTTGAATTGAGAATCCCACATATATCAATAAGAGATGAGTTGTCACTGTAATAAAAGAAATCGAGCAAAAAATCGAGAAAACCAAAGCCTGTGCACCAAGTCACATGACTTGACAATTCATCTACATATACGGACAAAATAAGGGCATGCTCACTGTAAGGTAAATCAGTGAATTCACTGTTGCCATGTGACTTTCTGAATTGAGAATCTCACATATATCAATAAGAGATGAGTTGTCACTGTAATCAAAAAATCGAGTAAAAAATCGAGAAAACCAAAGCCTGTGCACCAAGTCACATGACTTGACAATCCATCTGCATATACGGACAAAATAAGGAAATGCTCACTGTAAGGTAAATAAGTGAATTCACTGTTGCCATGTGACTTTCTGAGTTGTCACTGTAATAGAAAAGGAAGCTTATGTAGGCAATGTTGTGTTTCACTTAGCTATGCATCATTCGTTGTTACGACCAACTATTTGTATTTCATTGAAAAGTATGCCTATTTGAATTTTGGTGGTCATTTGGAATTATTTTAAAATCAACTTTTGAATATTGAATTTGTAATGTTTTGCGAAACATTTACAATCTCAACTTTTGAAATAAACTTTAAAATAATGGTGGATCTTGTGAGTGAAACGTGGGTTACGTAGGAGTACTTGACTGGACTTCCAGGAATTAGAAGGCGACTCTTTCTTCTTTCCTGATGTTTTATTGAAATTCTTTACGTAGAGGATCCCTATTTCACGAGCCCCAGTTAAGGGAAGCTTTTCACCGAGCTACCTGTTCTGTTTTATGTGTTGTTGAAGGCGGTAGTTCGTTTGTCTGAACTTTATTAGTCCCCCAACTGGACCAACCACTTGGCTTTGAGCTTGTTTGTCCAGCCCCCCAAGTTTAGTTTTCTGTCAACCCCCCATTCCTTACCAAAGTCATCATTTTGACTGGACTTCCAGGAATTGTAAGGCGACTCTTTCTTCTTTCCTGATGGAGATTGAAATTCTTTACGTAAAGGATCCCTATTTCACGAGCCCTAGTTAAGGGAAGCTTTTCACCGAGCTACCTGTTCTGTTTTATGTGTTTTAAGTATTCACATAATTCAACATACATTAATCCATTCATTAATCCAGAACATTCATTAACTCATTGCAATTTAATAAAGAAAGTCATGAACTAATAAATGTGCAGTTATAAATGTAGTTATTTCATAAATTTCAGGTTCATAAAACAAATACTTGAAATACATCCGCACGTTAGATGAACAACAACATTGTCTTACACTCCAGTAACGAAGATACGAGACAACATACAAACATATATGAAAGATAAAGGTGTTTGATTTCTCATTCCTCATCTGACATGTAGTAGTCAGAGAGATATTTTTCATTGTTTAAGACATTATTTCGCTCAATCACTGTCAAATCTCTGTTGCTTGCTTCTGCCATTTCGGTGGCTAGCTGAAGCATGAAATGTCGACATCTCCGCATCAACATTCTGTTGTTCTCCTTCTTAATTCTACTAACTGCTTTTTCATAGTCACTCACATTTCGTCTAGCCATGGTCACTGAACGACGATGAGGTATCGGTGCCCTAAAGTTACGTAGATCATTAAATAATCCTTCTTGCTCTGTTACCCTGAACGCCCATTCTGCTCGGATACCAGCATAATAATCCTGCGGACTCGAGTACTTTTCGCTCTTGTAGTCATAAGTAAATGGAGGTAGTAGCCGCACTTTCGGATTTCTTTGCCGGCGTGAACTTCCTGCACCTCTTGAAGACATTGTTCATAAAATGAACAAACAAATAATAATAGTAATTGTAGATATATTACTATTGTTATGACTTGAACAAACATCATACTGGGGGTATCAGTATTTATAGACATCATAGTGGGGGTTAACTAGAGATGATCTAGTGACGATAATGCATGCTGGGGCACTATGGAAGAAGTGGTACCCGTGATTTTATTTTATGTTATTCATTTCATGCAATCCTGAGTACCCGTGACGAAGTGTACCTATGATGTAGTCACGGACGTGGTTGTCAGATAAAATCATATGCATCAAGTGACATGCATCTATGCATCATTGCACAAAGTCACATGCATCACTGTATCACTGCACAAAGTCAAATGCATTACTGCATCGCTGCACAAAGTCACATAGCATCTGAGGAAAAAACAAAGCATCCAATTATTACGCCTGTTCAAGTCACTGGTGAGCATCACTGAGAAATGTTGGACGTATCACTGCGCCGAGCTGCAATTTATTATCGTATCATACCTACTGTGCCCATGCGAATTATGCAATTCATAAAAATTTTGAGGGGGTGTCGGAACAAAATAACAATAAATTAATAAATATTTCAATACACCTTAAAAGTAAAAAAAATTGATCATAAAATATTTCAAAAAATTAATAAATACATAAAAGTAAAAAATATTGTAGAAAAAGTGGTTTGAACAATGGGTAGAAAAATAAATTGTAGAAACATATTGTAAAAAGACAAAAAATACACTTATTTAAATCATCCCAAACAACCTCTTAATTTTCAACTTGCCTTTGAAAGAAGGTAAAGTTACATTTTTACACTAGCCAGGCTGACACCATCTGCGGCACAACAGCCGATGCTACAGGCCTTAGATTCGTTCATGACTTGACAACAGTAGAGTCCTGGCAGCCGAATGCTCTGTATAAGGCCAGTGGCATGCATGTGATCTAACAGGAAATGCTCTATTAATTTTTTGCACTCGCTCTATTAATTTTTTGAAATATTTTTTCACAAATTTTTTACTTTTTGTTTTGAAATAACAATAAATTATGCAATTCATAAAAGTCGAAGTGACAACTCCTATCAAGTTGATGCATAGTTCTTCAGGTCATAAAAGTTGACGTGACAACTCTGACGTATAGTTGTTTACAATAATTTCATACATACAGCATGTGTATATATGGTATAAATATCGCATCATACCACAACAAAAGTTTTACAGCTATTTCGAGCGATATCATCATGAGATATACGGTGGTTAATCTATATTCAGCAATGGGTCGCTATTGGGTTGTAGATGGAGATGAATTTCAATACCCATTAAATCCAAATTTGGGTTACTCACGTGCCACCGTCAATACCATGAGAGTTGAGTGGGAATTTCGCATAACTCGAGCAAACGTTCTCGTTGAGTTATGTCGTGAAGTTAATATTAAATTTCCTCGCCGGTTAGCCATGCGTATGCCAACTGACACTCCACAGTTGTTGCAAAGGGCATTGCATCGTATCCACGACGAAGTTAATCACATGACCCAACGTTTGCAAAGGTCCTCACTAATGAGGACCGCAAATGAGCGTGCCGAAGATGGGTTAATGGATGATGCACACCAGTACTTCGCCTGGAGCATGGATGTTATGTATGAATCTGATATTGAGATGTCAGATGATGATGATAATGAATGAAATTGTTTGGATGAATGACCAAACCATTTATCTTGTAATGAATTTGTAATGCTTATCCACGACTTATCAATGAAGGGAGATATTTCAATTGTTTTTGAATAGTTCTTGTAATTCTACAAATAGTTCAATGAATGGATTTGTGTACTTATAAATGTAGTGATTTCATAAACTTCAGGCTCATATAACAAATAGTTGAAATACATCCGTAAGCTAGATGAACAACAACATTGTCTTACACTCCAGTAACGAAGATACGACACAACATACAACATTGTTTAAGACATTATTTCACTCAATCACTATCAATTCTCTGTTGCTTGCTTCTGGTTAGAAGATTTAAGAAAAGAAATTCTCTGCCATTGGCAAAACGATGATTTAAGAAAAGAAAAAAAAATATGCGTTGCTGCAACATTTTGTTTGGATATAATAGAAAATACATGAAAAAAGAAAGTGAATGCAATCATACAGAAAAGTGAAAGAAAAGGGAAAAAAAATTATGTGTTTGTTTAGATAGATAGAGTCCTATAAAATAATAGAACTAGTTTGTTAGATAGGCTAACAATTTTTTACAAAATATATATGAAATTTTATTTTTTCTCACAATTGGAAGGTGACTCTTTCTTCTTTCCTGATGGAGATTGAAATTCTTTACGTAGAGGACACTATTTTGAGGAGCCCCAGTTAAGGAAAGCTTTTGACTGAGCTACCTGTTCTGTTTTCTGTGTTATTGAAGGCGGTAGTTCGTCTGTCTGAACTTTATTAGTCCCCCAACTGGACCAACCATTTGTTTTTGGGTAATGTTTGTCCAGCCCCCAAGTTTAGTTCTCTGTCAACCCCCCATTCCTTACTAGACTCATCATTTTGACTGCACTTTCAGGAATTGGAAGGTGACTCTTTCTTCTTTCCTGATGGAGATTGAAATTCTTTACGTAGAAGTCACTATTTCGAGGAGCCCCAGTTAAGGGAAGCTTTTGACTGAGCTACCTGTTCTATTTTCTGTGTTGTTGAAGGCGGTAGTTCGTCTGTCTGAACTTTATTAATCCCCCAACTGGACCAACCACTTGTTTTTGGGTAATGTTTGTCCAGCCCCCAAGTTTAGTTCTCTGTCAACCCCCAATTCCTTACTAGACTCATCATTTTGACTGCACTTCTAGGAATTGGAAGGTGACTCTTTCTTCTTTCCTGATGGAGATTGAAATTCTTTACGTAGAGGTCACTATTTCGAGGAGCCCCAGTTAAGGGAAGCTTTTGACTGAGCTACCTATTCTGTTTTCTGTGTTGTTGAAGGCGGTAGTTCGTCTGTCTGAACTTTATTAGTCCCCCAACTGGACCAACCACTTGTTTTTGGGTAATGTTTGTCCAGCCCCCAAGTTTAGTTCTCTGTCAACCCCCCATTCCTTACTAGACTCATCATTTTGACTGCACTTCCAGGAATTGGAAGGTGACTCTTTCTTTTTTCCTGATGGAGATTGAAATTCTTTACGTAGAGGTCACTATTTTGAGGAGCCCTTATTGAGGGAAAATTTTGATTGAGCTACCTGTTCTGTGAGAACCCGAATATAAAAATTAAGTAAATAATTAAATAATAATCTTATTACAATCTCAAATATTTTGGTGGTCAATCCTAAAGTGCAAATTAAATATTTGGAAGGTCTTTTAATTAAATTTTAAACCTAAAATAAATTTATGGTGGAAATCTCTAATTAATGTTTAATTTAATTATTGAAAATTCAAAGACCAAACATGAAAATTCAATAAATAAAGTGATGAACTAATAAAGAATTGCAAGGGAAAGAGCACTCCCCAACAAAAAAAAAAATGTATACAAATCTATTTGTATGTTTGGTGAGTAAAAATATTATATTCACCCATTTGAGTAAGATGAAAAAAAAAGCTATATAACAACAACCCAATACAAGTCTACATTAACTCGGAGTTTTTTTGGGAAGCTCAACCCATTAAGAAAAAACAACACGCATGTTCAAACACCAAATAACACTACAAGAAATAATACTCTTTGTCACCTGTAACCTGTGCATATACAAAATTATTCATCCATCCATGCATTCATTCAATTCTCAACCATTGAATAAAAATATTTCTCCACAACCTGTAGCATTCAATTTTCAACCATATACACAACGTAACTATTAACCGTACATATCAAAGAAAATAAGAATCCATAAACATAGTATAATCTAGCAAATACATATACTATCCGAACCAACAATTACAATTCAAACTAAAAAAAAAAAAAATCTTAATAACAAAACATATCAGCTGTACATGTTTGATATGTTTGCCATAAACAAAAAATATAATGTAAATTGCGCTCATGCAAACATCATCAATCTATCCCAAAAACATCACTGTATCTATGCCAACATTATCAATCTGTAACAAAAACCAGTGAGGTAAGTAATCAAAAATGCAGAGCTTGATTTTTGTTTAAACATAATATGGTTCAATTTATTTAACAAGTAATTTAGCTTATGGAGAAGGAAAAAATTAGATAACTAACTCAGTTGAATTTAGATGAATAACACAATGAATATACCCTTTTTCACGGGGAAGGTAGCTGTGACATCCGAATGGTGGTTTGGGGGCTGTTTCGCAGTTTCGCCCTCTTAACACCCTTTTTCGGTTAAGTTTAAGGCGTTTTTGACTGAAGACACAGCCACCTTGCAGGTGGAAAAAATATAATAACTCAATCATACAAAAAATATAATAATAATAATAAATTAAGGTAATGAAAGTATGGAGAGTAAAAGATCGGAAAATAACTCAGAGCATAGGAGGCTGGACAGAAAAAGTACCTGCCGTAACTGCCGATATGTCTTCTGTTTTCCAAATATTTTCAAGGTAAGTCCCACTCTTAAGCTGGTGCAAGTATCAAATTGATCATACTAGTTTTAGAAACCCTAAGAAAATGAAGATAGACTTCAAGAAAAGACTAATTATAGGTCAGCAGTTTAGCGATACCTTTGCCATGGCCTTTTCAATACGAAGCAACAAACTCTTTGCACGTGTTTTCTGTGAACCACACAAAACACCACTGCCAACATTTAGAATCTTCTCAATGTCATCTCGAGAATCAATAGATTCACAGGTACGAAAAATCTTTGTAACATGTGAAACAAGATCTGTTCTCATATCACAGCGCCGACAATAGTACTCAGCATCAAGATCAATGCTACCTCCAACTATCCCAGCCATGTATAATCGAAGAGCACAGTCTATGTGAGCGACATGGCCACAAATAATGTTGTAACCTACCATAGCTTTGCATTTAATGAAACTGTAGCCTCCATAGGATGAATTAATAGTCTTACAACAAAGAATACAACAACAATCTCGACAGAAACTGGGTTCACTGTAGCAAATATCGCAAGCCATGGGTTCCAAGGTAGAAACTCATGTTTCTACTAAACTGTTGTATATTTTGTTACCAGCCTTACAACCCACAGCTCCAAACTGAGAATCAGACCCCAACTGTTCAGATATCTCTTCAGGAAGAAGCGTAATGACAGCGTTAAGCTCCTCTTCACTGCCTACACCACGATTCAGAAAAATAGTTTTGTTTTTAAAAAGCCCCAAGGCCAGAAGTTTTATGTGTAAATAAAATCATCCCAATTCTTGAGATCTCCAAAAGACACTATTGAATAATAATAGCGCCGACACAGATGATGGTACAATGCATTCTCAAAAATATATGGGTGTACAAAAGCATTAAAAGACCATCTTTCCAAATGTCAAAGAAAGCTAGATCAGGGGGGAAAAAAAGAAAAAAGAAAAAAGTAAGGTGAACAAAATGGATGTGGAAGGACAGATTTCCTTTTTTCTTTTATTGTTTTGCTTGTTCTCACGTAAAGAAATTCAAATTGACTTTAGGACTATGTTACATGAACTCGTGTATGAGTGTTAGGTTGTTATACGACTAGATTTCATATATTTTTTTAAAGGGTTAAATGACGTTACAAACTAAAAGAGAGCATTCTATGTATAAAATTGAAATATTAAGCATAAGTTATATAGTAAAATCGACACGTCAGATTAGGCATATCTAACATATATGATATAACCCATATCCTTAGCAAATGGGGATTTGATGATTTGATGAAATAAAATAGTAAGAAACAAATTCTCTTTACAGAACTGAATGTATGCAATTGCTTAGTAATATATTGAAGAAGCCAAGAAAAAGAATAGTAGTAAGAAAGAATGTAATATTCAAGAAAATTTTCCAGTCGCATAATTTGTGTTTCACAATGAGGCTTTTTTTCCCTAAAACTTTACCTACTTGAAAATTAACAACTTAAAAGGAACCAAAAACTACGCCTTATTGTAATAAACAATACCATCCTTCTACTGAGTGTTCCGTTTCACAGTACGTAAAAATTGGAAACCCATAATGGACGTAGGATTATAAAAAAAAAATACTTTAAAAACAAGCATAAAAGAAAAATAATGCCCCGTTCTGGTTGTATACAACTTGCAACACAAGAAGTACATCAGCAAGAATTTTCTACCATTGCCTAATTTAGCAAAAAATGATAACTCCATGGCTGGAGCAAAAAAGTGGATTCTTGGTCAGAGCAAGCTGCCCTATATTTGCTTAATTGCAAATATAGAAATTTTGAAGTAAATCATCCTTCAAATTGACAATTACAAAAGAATAAAAAGGGAAGGAAAAAAAAATTCTTTAACCAAAGCTTTAATGGTCAACTAATTGTCATCCAACCCCACAAACTATCATTACAAAATGATTCATATCAAGAAAGTGATCTTGCAAACTCAATTCCATAATTACAAGCAATAAATCTCGCTCGTGGCAATCATGTTGGGCCCCGAAGGGCTAAACCATTATAGCTGAGTCCTTGGATTATACCACTCATACTGCCAAACCATTTTGAACATCAAACCATTGGAGGAGGTATAGCTGTCCCTCATAATGGGAAGGTACAAAGAAGAACAAATATCTGATCGTAAGACCACATAAGTAAGGTATGCAACATATTAAAACAGAAGGATGTTATTCTTTATATAATGTTTGGTTCACTAGAATGAAATAGAATGGAATGGAATGGTCATTCCTTAACCTCCCTATGGAGTGACTATTCTCTTTCAATGGTGAATAATGATTCCAATTGTAATACAAATTTTATCATTTTTTTAACGAACCTAACATGAGAAGGGATATTATCATGGAATGATCATTCCATTCCATTTCCTTCCAGTGAACACACTAGAGCATAAAAGATTAAAATCATAATAGCCTGACCTTTGTTCACATGTAACTTTTTTGCAGGAATCTTCCAACTGAATGAGGCAAAAAATGCATCAACATCAGCACCAGGGAATGATGCCCGAATGAAATGTTCAACTGAAAGCTTACTCGCAAAACCACCTCTCTTACGCATGGGCTCTTGAAGACGCTTGGGAAGATACAAGTATCTATCCAAAAAGCAGCCAGAATGTGCGACTCTCTTGCCCACCTTCCAACTCCACACATCACCAGGATTTGGCCAATCTTCAGGAGCATATGGCAAACCTTCACTTGAATCTACCACTTCAGTTTAGAGTCAGTTATCACAGGTCCTTTCTTTATGCATCCAATGTAAGTCAGTGAATGGCTTCTCTGTGAGAACCCAAAAGAGTTGCAAGTCGATCTGTTGGAATTGAGAAAATGGTATTAATAGTAAAAGACCAGCAATAGTGAAATTACTGAATAGCGACGAAAATATTAGTCGCGAAAAGTAATATTTGGCGACTAAATTTAAATTTAGTCGCCAATAAGTAATCTTTATTGACTAAAAAATTTTAGTACCGGTATCTTCAACCAACGTCGACAAATTTGAATTTTAGTCGCCAAAAAATGTGCATCAGGTGTTGTTATATACATGCTGCATACCGAGAACAACAGGCCTCTCTTTTGACTAGGGAAAACTAAATATTTTTTCCATGCTATTTCCCTCCTCCAGTGTTGGAACTCTCCCTACAAAATAAATATACAACACAATTAAGCCACAGGATATCAGAAAAGGGCCTTCATTTTATGTGCATATGGGACTTGATGATTAAGTGAGATGATCAAACAACAGAACCCCATCAGCACAAGTGAGTGGGGCATTTGTCCTAACTTGTCTTAAGGAAGGAATCTATAGCCACATTTAACCTGGCTCGATTCAGCGTACGCAACACAACAGATTTAACCTACGCAAAAACAAAAACAAAAAAATTGAATACTTGGTAGGTAAAAATGACACACTTTGTTCCATATGGCACAAAAGTATATAAAGGGCAAAAAAAATATTACTAATATACAACAGACAACCTCTTGGTAGGAGCTACAAAGGTATCCACATGAAAGGAAAGCAAATGTTGTCACTAGGGAGGGATTTCTTTTTGCCATCATGATGCGCAACCCAGTTCCAAGCTTCAAAAAAAAAGGGTTCAGCAACATTAGCTCTGAGTAAAAATGTTCAATGCATAAGTATGTGCATCATGCACACTGCAAATGACCATAAAATTCATACCCAATTCTCAGCTCACTGATCCAAGCCAGCAGCAGCAACACACAGCCAGTAGCAACCAGAATGAAGAAACAACAAGCAACCAGCAACACAGCAAGCAGCTACCCCTTCCTTCAAAACAGTAACAAAAATAGCAGCAGCATCAGCATCTAGAATCTTATAAAATAAGCCACAATTACAAGATAAGATAAGCCAAAAACCAGAACTATATAATAAGCCACAACTTAAACAATGTAGACTAATCCAAGTGAAAACACCACCTGAAGATAATGTTTGAATATACTTACCAATGTTGGTTGTTCCTAATGTCCTAATTTCCCCCCTGTTCCATAACCCCTTCCATGGGTTTGTCTCCTAGGTCTCTTACTATATACTCTCTGTATATGTTGCGCTGCTGCACGTACGACTCCCTTGCCCGCTTCTGTAGAAGCTGGCTGCACATCACCAATGGCTGCAGTACAATCATTTGATACCATCTCCGGTACACCTTCACATACAGCACTAAGTTGTGAAACGCCATCATCCGCTGCATTATTGTCATGGTCTATTGCTTGGCGTCGCCCTCGCCTCGGCCTCTACTTACACCACGACGGCCGCTACAACCTCTACCCCTACCTGTCCCTCTGGTAGGTGCATGGACCTGGCCCTCCCCCTCCCCGTCAATGTGGAAGTCATGGGTAATGAGTGGATCAACATGGTAGGTGAAGGTTATATGTGGTGTAGGAGATGATGGTGGAGTAGGAGATGATGGTACTATGAAAGGGTCGGGTGCGGTCAATGTCGACGCAGAGGGAATCATAGTAGATAGACATGTAGTAGACAGTGGTGCTAAGGGAGTCACCGGGGTACCAACCGCTGTCCTATATGGGAGTGATGACCAGGAGGGGTCTAATATATGGCCATGGTGTGTGGAAGTATGTTCAGACATTAGAGGATCTACCTCAGGGGCAAACTGGGATGTGTAATTGGTACATTCAGGTGGGGAAGTCTGCGGTGTATGCATTGCTGTAGATGGACCATAAGGGGACAGGCCCATAGAAGGCCCCTCACTAAAGTGTTCCACATCGAAATAGTCCGATTGATGTGCATGACGTGCGGTAGGATGCGGTGGAGGCATTGATGTCGATGGCTCAGTGGATGGCATATTCGGGTGCGGCATTGATGTCACTGTAATATCTACCCCCATATAAGGATCCTCGCCAAAGTGGCCGAAATCTAGTCGGTCACGTCGGTGTGCCTGTTGCAAACCATCGTACAATAACTCCCATATCTCGGCAATGGCATCCAATCCCTCTCTACCATCGCGTGTAATATGGGCAGCGTCTGCCATGTGATATGCCCTCGCAATTCTACGAACCTGTAATGTAATGGTAGCTGTGTTACATAACCATCAATGCCAAATAACAAACATACACAAACTTAAGCAAATGTTGTTTTGGAGAATATAAAGAACGCACCAATCCCTCTAAACTACCCCCGATGCCTTGGTATCTGAAGGCAGCAATGTCACTCGGATTACAAAGTACTAGACGTGTATGACGGCGAAACCATAACATGTATGGGTCTGAAGATGTAAGCACTTCATTGCTCCTCTCAGCATGGACAATGGTGTTGTGTCGGTTGTTCCACTCACCAATAAATGTCTGGTATTCCTTTGCCCAATCAATGGCCATTTTGCCCCGCCTATCTCTAAAATGCATAGCCAAGTGAGCGTCAAAGCGATCAGGCACACTCTGAACTCGTCCAAATTGTCTAAGCACCCGATCGGGGAGATGCCAGTCAATGATATCGAAGCATATAAGTGGCACTCGTGCCATCCATATGTCTCAACCAACGGTACAATACGATGGGAAGCTGGTCATGATGTCATCCTCCGTCCCGTAAGGCTCCCATATGAACTACAATAGCAATGCAATAATTTAGAGATCTATTCGTACAACGGAGGTTGACAAACAAAAAAATGGGTAAATTCACATGAACAAATTACAAACCTCCCCCTCCACCATGCGGTTGAACTGGTCCCGGAAGATGACACCGACATTAATCGATATCACCTCATGGCTGAAGGGAACCCTCCACCTGCAAGCTCGCGGGCCAGGTGGTAACAGCTGGTCGCCCTCCCCTATGGCACGCTCGCTAGCAGTAATGTTCGACTTCCGACTAGGGGCGATCCTGCTCAATCTCTCCCACACCCAAATCTACAATGAATGATGCCATTATTAATTTATTATAGTAGGCACTTTAGAAAACATGGCAGTTGAGAATATGAGATAAAACTACAAGTCATTGCAACTCACTTGTAACAACACTAGTGGGCCAGCTATCTCCTTTGTATCAGCCTTAGTTGCCCGACACAGCATCCAGTACAAACATGCCAATGTGGCACCACCCCAGCTGTACTCTTGGATACGGTCAAAGTCTCTAAGTAGTGGCAAAAACATCATCTTGACTATATTTTGTGACTTATCGGGGACGAGTACCCCCCCCAATAAGCCACATAATATAGGCTTGAGCATAATGATGAACCGTCTCATCGGATGCATCATGTGGAAGGTGACGGAAATACTCTGATATCCATTTTAACTTAAGTGATGAGCCTATGAAGTCTTTTTCTGTAGGTGCTGCTCCTAACAACTCCACACATAGCGCTATCAAATCATCCAACTTATTTCCTGGGCCTTTTCCAGTGACTGCGTGTCCGTCAACCGGTAGGCCAAATAGAATAGCCACATCTTGTAATGTAACTGTGGACTCTCCAACAGGGAAATGAAATGTGCGCGTCTCTATGCGCCACCTCTCTACGAGAGTTGTAACGAGATGGTGGTCCAATCGAATAGGCCCGATCCGATACACCCCGTAGAACCCCGCACGGAGTAGGCAACGTAGGACTCTATGGTCCAAGGCAGTGTCCCATATGCCCGAATCAGATCGTCGGCATTTCAATTTCGGCTGATCTTTCGCCTGCACAAGACAACGTTGTGTGTAAGAGACATAATGCTTGTACAAATGACAATTGAATTTTCATAATGAACCCATCTTCTATAAACTGAAACAGTGGGTGAGGTAACCAACATTTTAGTGGTGCATAGTGCGTAAGTGGTGTAAATGTACAAAGATAAATACATACAGACACAGATTTGCAGTGTCATGACATAGAAATAAAAGCTCCATCAAAACTAATATAAGTTTTAGAATGTTTGGTACACCTGTTAACGAAGTTGGGTTGTACCCTTCATTGTAGACTGCAATGGGGGTTTATGTGGTTTTCAGTTAAATTAGAAGGGCGTAAAATATAACTAAGCCGTCATTTCATCATTGAGATAAGAATTAAATAAGTTGGGGATCAATTGAATACAATGAAATATTACAGACTAATATAACATATACTGAATATATTTTGAAGAGTTTAAAGTCCTTTATTTTGAAATGAAAAATGTCGCTCGAACTATATTAATGCAAGTTGTTGTAGTATGAAATAAGTTAAAAGTTATTTAAGTAAACGAACAAGCTAAAATACTCACTTTGTCAATAATTGAAATTGTTTGTTTTCTTATTTTATATAATTTTTAGGACAGTCAAAATATAAAATAAGAAATCGCTGGCAAGTAGAAGATTATGTTATTCAGAATTGGAAAAACGCTTTACAGATGAATCAACAAATGAGAAATCATAACATATTAAGTGAATTATTTATTATTTCTTAATTATTTAACAAAAGTGAATCAACATATTTTTCTCCTAGAGTACTACATAATTAGCCAGCTAGCAAGGATAATTATTGAGTCATCCTAGAGTATCATGTGGTGTTATTTATTTAATGTTCCCAACTACTTACGTGATGACAATTTTTACAAGAAATAATGTTGACTCACTTTATTAACTAGGTAGAAGACAAGGAATGAACAACTTGTCCTTCGTTCGCCATGGCAAAAAGACAAAATAGGCTAAAAAGCCAATAACACAAAATGTTACATCTAAACAATATTCATTTCATTTTTTCTTTTACAAAAGCCAAAAAGCCTATCCCAAGGGAGGCTTTTTAGCCCCAGGCTAAAATAGCCAAAAAGTTAAAAAGCCAAAAAGTCAACCTGTAACATGCCCGCCGGGGACCTCGCTACAGTTCGGACTCTCCTGCTTTTTTGTTTTGTTGCGGTTCATAATCTGAACCAAAGAGTCCAACTCTGGCAAATCGTTTTGAGAAAACAATTTTTTGAAAAGTAGTGCCAAACATGGACTGCTTTGCCAGATACAGAGTCGCCACCTAAATATTTTTAAAATGGGGGAATTTAGGAAACCCTGACTCGGTGCCGAAGGCCACGTGTCCGTCATCACCAAAGTGACTTGGCTCGGGAGCTTGGGTACGATCAGGGAAGGTCAGCTATGAGCACCCTCTTTCGCCCGGTCCGAAGACCGGCCTCTACTAACCATGATATTCGTTTTTGAAAACTTTATGCATTCTTATTCCGGTTATTAGCCTAGAATTACTATGTGATGCGCACAACACAAAAGTATAGACTAGATTACCTAACTTGGAAATAAACATTGCATATCCGTTTTTTCTCGAAAAAAACGTGTTGGTTTTTGCTACTCGAAAGTAGGCTAAAATACGGATTTCAATGAGTTGTTCCAACTCACGCAATCCAACCTCCACCCACAGGCATTCAAGCAATTTATCACGTAAGCATTTAGCCGCATAGCAAGCATACTGTCATGGCAAACGTTCACACGCATGCGACATGCTAAAGCATAAAAACTTACATCGTACTCCGTGCCAAAAACAAGAGACTGGTTAGCAAAACATGCATGACCTAGTTCATGTTAAGTGGCTAATGCAACACAGACATAGATGCAATCTAGAGTAGGCTCGGCTAACCCTAAACATGGCATATGAAATGCGCGAGTAGCACGTATTCAATTTGGAAATCGAAAGTACGATGCAGTTTGTATGATGTACCGAGCCCGGTGCATGTAAACAAATGCATGAATGCACGCATGCATTGCATAAGGTATGCTAATTTAAATGTGCCCTAATCTACCATCAAAGCAGGTAAATAAAAGGGAGAAAGAAGTGGGGGTTGGAAGACATACACACCACTCACCCACACTTATTACAGATACGCCCTCACTCGGAGGGACCGATAGAATATACAATTTAATTAACTACGCAAGCTAATTAATTATTACAAATTAACTAAATTAATCAGATAAATTAATTAATCTAATTAAACAGTAAACCGCCTCGGGATGAGGGCCAAATGCAGCATGCGCTCGGGACTGGCTCGGAACCGCACTGCCATGCACGGATTGCCTCTGTTTCCTCTGCTCTCCTCCTCAGAAAATTGCCAACGTCCCAGGAGTGCCTCTCAGGGCACTGGGGATCACCACCGGCTGGGGTAGGACACCACCGGCTGAAGGAGGAGGCCACCGGCACAAAAAGAAGCCATCGGCTGTTTGTTGACTGCCGGTCGGCACTAAATAGTGCCGGCCGGCACTGAATGCCTGCAGAACCTGCAACTCACAGCAGCAGAGGGGAAATCTATGCATGACAATATAATTCAAGCCATTTATGCACCAAACACATCCCTTATCATGTTAGTGACTCAAAGGGGCATGTGTCTCGATTCCCGGACCACCAATCACGCATTTCCATGCATGATGGCCCAAGGAACCAAGGATGCAACTTCACTTTCAAATGCATGCAAACCAAATAAACATGAAAGGGTGCCAAACCTCTATCATTTTCAATCTCAAGAGGCCAAGCATGCATGCTTATGTAATGCAACTCTAAGCATGTTATCTAGCATGCAACATGAACAATGCAAGCAAGCTAAACATGTTAGGGATACAACCTAAGCAAAGAGGCATATAAACCAAGCAATGGAGTGGACTAAAACATGAATTAGGCTACTCCTAATTGGCCTAAAATCAGTGGCCAAAGTGCCTAGAAATGGAGACTAAACACACACACACACATGCAAGTGTTATGGTCCAAACCCAAGGCATAAACATGGCAACCCCCAAGCACACTTGGAGATACCAAACAAGGACAATAAACACACATTGTAAAGCTCTGAAAATCATGCAAAACATGATGCCAAATCATGCAACAAAACAAGCCAAACAAAGCATGCAAATGGTCTAAGGTTCAAAGCAAATCAATGAGGCTTTGAACCACACTTAGCACAACCACACATGGCAATACTTAAACACTTAAAAACAGAGTTTTAACACATAAAACTAAGCCTAAAGGACCACCTAGATGGCATCTAGATGACATGAATCCAAAGGCATGCATTAAAGCCAAAACATGGAGCATTTAACACATACTCTTAAAGCATTAAAGAGGCATGCTAAGCAATCAAACAAACATGTATGAAGGACTGAAATAGCATGCAAAATGGTTCCAAATCGTCAAAAATGAAGCAAGCAAGGCATGCTACACACTCATGCTCTTAAGGCCAACAAGCCCAATGCAAAGAGGCTATATTAAACATGCTATGGTTGGCTCAAACAACATGAGACAGACCTAAAACATGGAAATATGAGCACAAAAACTTCACAAATGCAAGCCTAAAACATGCTAGAAGCTAAGGCATACAACCCAGGCATGTTAGAGGATCAAAAGGCATTACAAGGCAACTATGCTAAGCATGCATAAGGGACCTAAACCAACTTAGAAACATGTTATATCATGGCAATATAAGCATGAAAAATGAACCAAACATGCTCAACACACACTTAAGCACAAGCTCCCTCAAGAAGCCAAATCTTGTCCTTTTCAAGGACATCAAGGAGAGGGGGTGGTCCTCTCCTTCTTGAGACTCTAAGGCATCATCTTCACCACTAAAATCCCTCAAGATTTCAGTGGTGAAGAGATCCTAACACCAAAGTCTCGGATCTCTCACAAAATAGCACCAAAAGTGGCCTTTTCAAGGCCTAAGGGTGGTCAAACCTACCCAAACCACCAAGCACTCTTAATAAACAATAAGAGCCTTAAAAAACAGAACTTTTATGTGTTGAACACTAAGCACAAAAACTATTTTAAACTAGGCAAAAATGGAATGCAAGAATGGGGGAAAAAGGGGTAGTTTCTTACCCTTGATGATCAACTCCAACAATGGTAACCTTGATGCCTCTTTAAGCTTCAAACCAGCCAAGAACACCAAGAACAAGCCCTTAGCACCTCAGTTCCAAGAGGAAGGTGAAACACTAGGTGTTGGTGAGCAATAGTAAGTCACAAACACCTAGTGTACAAAACAAGAGAGAAAGAGAGAGATAGGATGTGTATCTATCCTAACCCTAAAAACCAGAGCTTGGTCTGTCTAAAATGTCTAAAATTTTGTAACCCTAAGCCAAGAAGAGGAGTGGTCCTCTTATAGGCAAGCAAAGCTTGCAAAGCTTACAAGCTAAGCTAACTAAGAGGGTCATCCCTCCATACACGTGTATGGAGGGGAACCAAAACTATACAGCTGTCTGAAAATATCTCATAAAGCAACTGCACAGTGTCCGGCCGGCAAAGAGTGCCATTTTGGCAAAACTTAGTGCCGGTCGGCACAAAAGAGTGCCGGTCGGCACAATAAAGTGCCGGTGGCAACACCAGCCAGCCGGTGGCCTCTAGCCACAGCCGGTGGTGTGTCGGGAAGCCTCACAAAGCATTCCCTGCCCTTTCAAGGCAAAACACAAGTGTTTGGTGCAAAACCAAACACAAAACGGTCGAGTTCGGAAGTCCTGAGGCAAGGCGCGTGAGCCGAGAACTCCGGGAACTACAAACGAACGCAAACATGGATAATCACTGAGTGTTCCAACGGTGACGTCCAAGTCTTGAGGACGGTCAAAAATGGGGTGTCTACAGTTGCCCCTCTTTGACAGAACTCGGAAGTCATAACAATGACGGGAGTGAATGTCAAAGCCCAGAGACGACCCATTTTTGACCAGGCCGAAGACTTAGACAAACATGCAAGACAAGCAAGATATGCGCCCGAAGGCAGGGGCAAAATGCAACTGAAAATGCACGAAGCCGAGCATAACTTATGATCATGCAAAGAAAGCTGTAACGAAGCACGCATGCGACAGTTTTAAGTTAGAAAACTCCAAACTACACTACAATGCAGAAAAGGGTGTATGAGAATTGTGCAATTCTCGATACGTCTCACTCGGAGGATACAATACCTGTCTGGTTCGTCTGGTCGTGCCAGCTTCAAATGAACCATACATACAATATCGTGCCTGAAAAGAAAACAAACTTAACAGGTGCAATATTGTTAGCAACATGCATGACAATGCAAATGAAGTGCACAAAACAGTGCAATGATATGCAATTGAATCTAAATGTAATGCAAATGATATGCAAAACTACAAAACAAAATATAAACAATGCAAATAATATGCAATGCAATTGAAAAGCAATTGAATCATGATCCAATCATGAGCGGTTCAAAACCACACAAATGTCAAATAGATTGATGGAAGTAACAAGTCCGTCTACCATAGAAAGGGTGCCGCAACCTCAAACCAACATACCAGCGTGGAGTAGGCGCGATACACATGCCGAACCATGAGTAATGTAGACGGACACAAGAACAAGTGTTGGGGGGGGATTGACATAAGTGGGGAAACGATCCGCTGATGAGTGGACAATGATCCTAATGCAGGATGCACCAATTACACTACAATGTAGTACGTACAATGGATATGGCGCGCGGGCCAAACCGCATCTTGCCTAGGAAAGGCATGCATGCATACAAGCCATGTCTAACACAAAAAAGGTGCCGCAACCTCAAACCAACATACCAGCGTGGAATAGGCGCGATACACAAGCAGAATGGTGTTTCGACGTGAAAAGTATAGGCACATACCAGACCAAGCTTGACAAGGAAAGGCGCAAGCCATAAATGGAAGGGATGCAGTGGATGCATGCAATCGAATGGATACAATGGATATGGCACGCGGGCCAAACCCAGTCTTGCCTAGGAAAGGCATGTACGCATACGAACCATGTCTAACACAGAAAAGGGTGCCGCAACCTCAAACCAACATACCAGCGTGGAATAGGCGCGATACACAAGCAGAACGGTGTTTCGACGTGAAAAGTATAGGCACATACCAGACCAAGCTTGACAAGGAAAGGCGCAAGCCATGGATGGAAGGTGATGCAATGGATGCATGCAACCTACAATGCAATATCTACAATGAAATGGATGAAATGCATGACAATGCAGATGATGCAATGACCATGATTGTAGTTTTCCCTATTCTCCCAACAGGATGGTATACTAGGTTGGTTCAATATCCAGAATTGAGGCGTAAACACACTACCTCAACCTATGGGGCTTCCATACAGGTTTCAAGCCGAGGGTACACCCCCTGGGTATTTAAACCAGACTTTAGTCTCGGAAATCCCGAACCTTTGCATTCTAGGCATGAGCCATTCAAACTCTAGTTTTCACCGTCCCCGTTGGTCTCCTAGGAACTCACCGCAAGCACGGAAGTCGTTCGGGCACGACAAACACCAAAGGAATTGCACCTTCAGAGGATTTAAGGTCTCCTAGACCGGAATGCAAGATGTATGCATGACAATGCATGTGTTTTTTTGTTTTTTGTCTGAAAATGCAAATGATGCATGATGGTAGGAAAAATGCAAGACAATGCATGTGCTTCTTTTTTGGTTTTTGAAATGCAGATGATGCATGATGATGTTTTGTTTTGTTTTTTTTTGAAATGCATGACAATGCGATATTTACAATGCGATGCATGAAAATGTACCAAGGGTTTCGCACCCTCCAAGGATTTTAAGGTCTCCTAGACCGGCGCGTGTTTTCGGTCCCGCCGGACCTAGTGTGGAGAACGATGCAAAGCATAAATGCATGACAATGCTCGTAATAAAATGCATGACAATGCAATCAAGCGGGTTTAAGGTCTCGCCGGACCACGTGTGTTTTTGGTCCCGCCGGACCCAGTGTGTTGGGGCGATGCATGATGATGAGATGCGCGAAAGAGCGCGATGAAATGCATGCCAAATGCAATGAACGGTGTACGTCAATGTACCGAAGGTCTTGCACCCTCCAAGGATTTAAGGTCTCCTAGACCGTCGCGTGTTTTTGGTCCCGCCGGACCCAGTGTGGGGCAACTGTGCGAATGTGACACGCGTGCCACAAGGGATGCAAAACAATGCAAGTGAGAATGAAATGAATCATGAGGCACGCATACCTCATTGGTGTGAAATGAAATGCAAAACGAGGCACGCGTACCTCGAAATGCGATGAAATGCAAGATGAGGCATGCATACCTCATTAGATGGAAAATGGAATGCAAAACGAGGCACGCGTACCTCGAAATGCAATGAAATGCAAGATGAGGCACGCATACCTCATTGGATGGAAAATGAAATGCAAAACGAGGCACGCGTACCTCGAAATGCAATGAAATGCAAGATGAGGCACGCATACCTCATTGGATGGAAAATGAATTGCAAAACGAGGCACGCGTACCTCGAGATGCGATAAAATGCAAGATAAGGCACGCATACCTCATTGGATGGAAAATGAAATGCAAAACGAGGCACGCGTACCTCGAGATGCGATGAAATGCAAGATGAGGCACGCATACCTCATCGGATGGAAAATGAAATGCAAAACGAGGCACGCGTACCTCGAGATGCGATGAAATGCAAGATGAGGCACGCATACCTCATCGGATGGAAAATGGAATGCAAAACGAGGCACGCGTACCTCGAAATGCCATGAAATGCAAAACGAGGCACGCGTACCTCGAAATGCAATGAAATGCAAGATGAGGCACGCATACCTCATCGGATGGAAAATGAAATGCAAAACGAGGCACGCGTACCTCGAGATGCGATGAAATGCAAGATGAGGCACGCATACCTCATCGGATGGAAAATGAAATGCAAAACGAGGCACGCGTACCTCGAGATGCGATGAAATGCAAGATAAGGCACGCATACCTCATCGGATGGAAAATGGAATGCAAAATGAGGCACGCGTACCTCGAAATGCGATGAAATGCAAGATGAGGCACGCATACCTCATCGGATGGAAAATGCAATGCAAAACGAGGCACGCGTACCTCGAGATGCGATGAAATGCAAGATGAGGCACGCATACCTCATCGGATGGAAAATGGAATGCAAAACGAGGCACGCGTACCTCGAGATGCGATGAAATGCAAGATGAGGCACGCATACCTCATCGGATGGAAAATGAAATGCAAAACGAGGCACGCGTACCTCGAAATGCAATGAAATGCAAGATGAGGCACGCATACCTCATCGGATGGAAAATGGAATGCAAAACGAGGCACGCGTACCTCGAGATGCGATGAAATGCAAGATGAGGCACGCATACCTCATCGGATGGAAAATGATGCAAGTCGCAAGGGACGTGCGAGACGGCGCGAGGCGGCGCACCGGAGAGTGTGATGAATGCGTGCAACACACACGGGGCAACTTTTAAATCTTATGAAAGACAAAAGGATACAAAAGGATACAGTCTTCGCATGAATTTGAGTGCCACACACAGAAGACACTGTCTGAGGTCAAAACGGAGGCCGGTTGAGCGTCGGAGATGCACTTTCTTGCACTTTCTTGAGCTATGAAGACCCAAAACCCCTCATCTAGCCTAAACAAGGCCTTGGGAACACCACCGGCTGGGCTAGGTGGTCACCGGCTGCCTCCGGCTGCCTAAACTTCTCCACCGGCACAAAAATGTGCCGACCGGCACAAAATAGTGCCGACCGGCAGAAAATGCCTGATCGGGGGCAGTTCTGCCATTTTGCCTCGGGTTTTATAAAATAGGGTTTCTAGACCCTATTTTCCACTTCCTCTTCCGCCGAAATCCTTCACTCTCTCTCTCTAGAGCTTTGTTCTCTCGATTTTTCGTCGATTTCCTCGCGTTTCACGCTCGTTTTACCGTCGGATTTGCGATATTCTTCGCGTTTCGGACATTTCCACCCGATCGAAACTTCATTTCGGGATCTTCTTTGCTATTTCCGCCTTTTCGGGACTTGTTCCCCTCGATTTCCTCTACACTTCCGTGTATTTTCATCTCCCGGCCTTTCCAACCATTTTCGGCCCGCTCGGGGTTGACTTTTTCGGTTGACCTTTCGTATTCTTGCTCGGTTTTCCTTTTCCGACTATTTTCTCATCCCCATTACTATGGCAGACGATGTTCCACATGTCGGGACTCCCCCGGATCACGAGATGGATCCCGGGGTTGAGCTTCTCCCGTTGAGCGAGCGCCCATTTGATCCGGTGACCTACCGGCCGGCTATTCACATTCTACCACCCGATGGACTTCGCCACTTCCGCGGCTTCGACCGAGCGCTGGACCCGGAGCTTCTCCTGCGCGAGCCGGCCTCTCATTTGTCCTTCGGCGCTTCCGAGGTAACATCTTGATCTACTTTATTTTCTGCAATGTAGGACCTTTAACTGTCAACTGCCATAGCTGATTACATTCCTTAACTGCTTTAGATCTGATACACTGTGCGCTGTAGTTGATTGTAGACAACCTCACAACTGATATCTGCTTAGGACCGACACACATGCACACACACTGCACTAGCCTGAATCACCCAAACACACAGCACACATTGCACTTTTGACATGAACTCACCGACACCCGGTGCTTATTTGAATCTGAAAACTCGCACGCATGCTAGACTTGCACTGAATCACACAAACACGCAGACGCATCACACGTTGGTAATTCACTGAAACATACCGGGACCCGGCATCCGTTTGAACTTTGAAAAACACGCACACATGCTATGTTTACACTGATCCCCATGGGAGTACTGACACATCACAGGCCGTAGTCCACCTACTGGTGCACTGAAACCTGACATTTGCTTGCATCTGAAAAACGTGCACATGTGCACCAAGTTTACACTGGACCACTCAAAACACACTGACGCATCACGCGCCGTAGTTTACTGTAAGCACACCGGTACCCGGTTTCTGTTTGAATCTGAAGGACTTGCACGCATGCTAGATTTGTACTGACTTTAACTGTTTCTTCGAAACTGTACATTTCATATTGATTCGCAACTGTTTGTTTGTAAACAGGGAGGTTCCCATACCGTCCGCGGGTATGGGAATACCGTCGCTCGAGAGTGGTATGCCGAGCTACCTGACGCAGTCCGTCAGATCGTTGATCGGGTCGGCTTCGGCGCATTTTGTAGGGGACTTTCCAGGCTCTCCGCCTGCAGACCTCTCCTTGCCGCTCTGGTAGAGAGGTGGTGGGACACCACTGATTCATTCCACTTGTCGGTGGCAGGGGACATGACGATGACCCCTTACGACTTCGCGATGCTTACCGGCATCGGGGTAGGGGGTGATCCGATCCCCTTCGACATTGACATGGATGAGTGGACCGCGGCCCCAGGTCTACTTGCTTAGCGAGGCACCGCCTCTGGCGCGTCCTGGCTTTGTCAGGTATTCCTGGTTCGAGGTTCAGTTTAGGGTCCAGCCCACCCTCATCGACGCAGCCCCGATGACTCAGGAGGCCGTGGAGAGATACGCACGCGGCTTCCTTATGTTCATGTTCGGGACGACCCTCTTCGCCGACCGGGCGAACACAGTGCCCCTCTGTCTTCTCAGTGCACTGGTAGATGTCAGAGATATTTTGCGCTTTGACTGGGGTGGCGCGGCTCTGGCCACCCTCTACGGCTACATGAGCTCAGTCTCCCGTGGCAGCGGGCAGTTGCTCGGAGGCTACTGGCGGGCCTGGGAGGTATGTCTTCTTCTCTGCTTTACATTTCTGCTCTACATATTTTCTGTATTCTGTACTGTGCACTGCTCACACTGACTGCATACTGTACACGCGGCACACACATACTCTGCTTTACACTGACTGTACACTATTTACACTGTACACTCTGCACGATACACAACACACGGCTCTGTTATTCCCGCTTTATACTGACTGTACACCGTTCACTCTGTACACTCTGCAAAATACACTACACAACACACGGCTCTGTTATTTCTGCTTTACACTGCATTCTACTTTATCTGATGGTCATACTGACATCTATTTTGCAGTTGTGGGCCTATGCCTACTTTCCCAGGCTGGAGCCAGTACCGGAGACGGAGACTCCTCTGGTCATCCCCTTTTCACGCCGCTACGACGGGAGGTGCACACGGCGGCCTCGTGATACCTTCAGCTTCGTCCGTCGATTCTTCGACACCATCACCTCCGCCGAGGTATGTTTTAATTACAGTTCATTCAAACTTTGCTTTGCATTTGTGTATTTTGATAACCAGCAAATAACCAACTGTTTCAATTCAGGTCACCTGGCGGCCGTGGGCTGCGGTGCCAGCAGACATTCAGGATCGGTTTGCCGGTGCGGAGGAGACCTCTCGCTACCGGATTTTGCTGGAGGGCCCGGTCTGTCGGGCTTGGTACCTGGGTGAGCGTTTCCTACGCCAGACCCTAGGGTTGCCAGAGTAGATAGTCCCGGTTCACCCTCCTGAGCACATGAGGGACACCGAGAGGTTTTCTCTGCAGCAGATGGAGGACTACACCCTTGGCTGGGACGAGGACGGCTATAGGGGCGAGGGCGACTACTCAGAGTACGTCCGGATTTTCCTTATGCGGCCTCTGAGCGGGGGCTCCCGAGCTGAGCCAGAGAGACCTACGGCGCCGGCGGCTAGGGCAGAGGTGGGAGCAGGAGCGGGATCGTCACAGAGAGCTCGAGCTCGCGGCAGGAGGGGAGTGTAGAGGGGACGAGGGACGGGCTGGCCCGCTCTGCCTACCATGCTGACATACAGGGGGCAGAGTGGGGAGACCTACCAGATCCCTTTTGCTCCTCCTCCGGCTGGTCATGAGTTGGCTGGCGTTCCTGACTTGCCTCCGGTATGTACCACTTTATTTCTGCATCTTGCATTGTCATTTCAGTTTAGTTCATCTGATACTCCACAGAATATTGATGCATCTAATACTTTTGCAGGCTTCCTCCGAGTACACACGGCAGTCGGTGGAGTTGTGTGCCTCTCTGATGGGGATGCTGCAGCGGACCCTTGATGTCTTGGCTGTCTACAGTCTTCCGGTATGTTCTTCTGACCACAGCCTGATACCACACATTGTTTCATACAACCTGATGCATTACACAACATCTGATAAACTGCTCACGGCATCTGATACACGATACTTACACACTGCACCCTGCACTGATTCACTACTCCCAGCATACATACACTGTACTCATACATTGCATTCTGCACTGATTCATTGCTCACGGCATTCACACACTGTACTCATATACTGCGTTCTGCACTGATTCACTGCTCACGGCATTCACACACTGTACTCATACACTGCATTCTGTACTGATTCACTGCTCACGGCATTCACACACTGTACTCACACACTGCATTCTGTACTGATTAACTGCTCACGGCATTCACATACTGTACTCATACACTGCATTCTGATGTACTGCTCACAGCTTTCTGATGCATTTGCTTTTCGTATTTTTCAGCCTCCCTTTCCGATTCTGCCAGTGGGCGGCGCTCCTCCGGCTGGGCCTCCCCTTTCTACTCGGGATGGCAGGATATTCCCCCGTACCAGAGGGAGACACGCTCATGTCGGGAGCAGCTCGCGAGCACCAGTTCCAGGTGATGGCGAGTCAGAGATAGAGGCGGAGTCGTCCGAGGAGGAGGCTGGGGATAGCTCGGGCTCGGGCTCTGACAGTGATGCTTCCGACGATGCTCCTAGGCTTCTGCCCAGGAAGAGGGCCAGGACAGATCCTCAGGCGTGAGGTTGCTGCTGATGATGATTTTTCGCTGCTTTTCTTCTTTATTTCTTTTCTTGTACTTTTCTCTTTTTAGTAGATAGAGTACTTTGTACTGCCACAGGCAGATTTTGCTTTCTTCAAAACTTTGTATTTGAAAAGACGATGATATGAAACAAACTTTTATCTAAAAAGTATTTTATTTACATACCTCGTACTTTGCATTGCACTGCATCATATTACACCTCAAATGTAAATGATTACGATTTGTTGTCTGAAAATTGAGCACTTGCACTGTAATAATCGGATAACCAACCAACTAACAGCAAACAACCCAGACAAATCACTGCTCAAACTGAACAAATAGCCCATATTCTGCTGGGGATTAATCTGCACACAGCTCATAATACAATATCCGGTCCATTCTGCACACGGCAAACTTTGAACAATTGGCCCAATCTGACAAGACGGATCACCAAAACTGAGACAGTTGAAGTTGAAACACATTCGGATGTCCCAAAATTTCCTTTTCTTCTCTTGCCTCGCATAAATGTAGAGAATGGCACAGCATTCTGAGCACAAACGATTGACTTTGGAAAAGGGATTTCACAACCGGGGTATCGAGCCTACAACTGAACACAGTGGAAAGGACTCAAGTGAAGAAAATAAAAGGCACACGACCTAAACACAACGAGATACACTCGGAAAAGACTCAAAGCTAAATTGAGACCGACAAATCAAAGGACACGACACATGGACGTGCTTGAAAACAAAAGACCTTGAGGAGCCAATTCCTCCGGGCAGGTTTCCCACCCTTTCTGATTTGTGTGATTCTCACGCCACTCGGCCCTCAAGCTCGGTTTTTCTCTCAAAACCCTCTTGCTCACTTTTCTCTCGACTTACACCTCTCTATTCTTTATTCTCTCATTTTTCATCCCTCCCCAGGGTGATTGATGGATGAATAGGAAGCGGCGGATTCATGCCGAATACAGCTAGCTCACGGCTATTTCTTCTGATAGATAAAGTGCTTTCCTGGCCGGCGCGTTGATGACAAGGGAGAGACAGAACACCTGGCTCAAACTGTGCCCCTAGTTCATTACTTTGACCATTTTTTTTGTTTTCTTTCTAAAACAGTTTTGATCAAAATGAACGTCAGATTAACATGCTTGTTCAATTTTTGATTTGAAAATCATGCAAGTCAGGCCGTAAGCACTGAAAGTTTTCCTTTTTGGGTCCAAACATGGTCCGATTTTGGAAAATGAAATTGTTTTCGAGAAAATAGTCAATCTCAGTAAAAATTTTCAAAAACTATTTTCGCGAACAGTCAATGCTCAACAAGCACAGAACCTACCCTCGAGATACGCAACCTCGGATAGGAGGCAATTTGGGAAAATTGCCCCTTGCTTGAAGGGAGGGAAGAGGGCAACGGAAAGTTGCCCCTAGTTTGGGCGGCAACTCAGGGCAACTTTATGGCGATATGAGGCAACGGAAAGTTGCCCCTTGCTTGGACGATGCCGCGGCATGCTCATCGATGATTGATCGCAACCGAATTCTCATGCACGGAGAGGACGAAGGCGGCCACAAACAATATATGGACACAGTCACCTTGAAAGCATTGGTGGTTGGACTTCAGGAGGAAGTTGATCACGCAGCTCCAGTTGTTGCAACCGAGACATCGGATTCGGAGGAAGCATAGGTAATCAAAACCATTACATGGACTGAGACGCTATGAAAGCGTTAAGGGCTGGACTTCAGGATGAAGTTGCCTACGTATCCCAAACATGGGAATCAAGCCTTACGTAGTTCCGGTTAAGGTACTCTCGGGTATTTTAACCTTCACTATTTTTAGGCTCTTACTTTTGCCAAGGCGCCCAATGCGGGTTTTCGACCTTGCGAGCTTCTTTTCTTTCTTTTTTTTCTTTTGCATTTTTTTCTTTTTTCTTCTTTTTTCTTATTTTTTGGTTTTTTGATTGATTTTTTTTTCTTTTGTATTTTTCTTTTGCTCTTACTTTTGCCTGGGTCGTCCTTCCGGGTTTTCAGCCCAGCGAGCCTCTCAAAGGGTAAAAGCGTAGCGAGTCCATGCCAAATGGTTTTCGAAATCGAAGCCTCCCCTTTTCCGGGAGAATGACTGTTGCAGTACTTTGCAGGAGAATCAATCACGGTTGCTTTGCAAGCTTCCTCTGGTGAGATCTAATCTTTTGACTTGACTTTGGTGCCTCTTGTTGGAGGGCTGCTTCGAGTCTGGCCCCACGGGCCTCACATTGATAGCTAACTATTGAACATTCTGGATGCTGGTCCAAGGTTTGAAAATGAGGGGTCGAGTCTCGAGGCTGAGAGCGATCTTGAGCTGCGCAATCTTGAGAGCGATTCCACACAGGTCTTCGCAGGACTGCGCAAAACATTTTGTTTTCAAAAGTTTTTAAGAAGGCGACGAATCGCTTGCGCCGAAGACAGTGTGGAACCAGTCTGGATCAAGCCAGGGTCCTTCTCAGTACTCACGCTGACAAGCCTGATCTCAATCATCAAGGGCTTGGCATGCCTTTCTTTCTTTCAATTTGATCAAAGTTTTGCAAATCCCGAGGAATTCCTTCCTCTTCGTTTTCACCGCAGTGTTCAAAAAGGTTTTGGAAAACTTAGGTCAAAGCAATAATTTTTAAGGCACAAAAGAGCAGGTGGAATGCGCTGTCACCCCATTCGAATTCTCTGGCACAACTAGCCCAACACAATCAATAAACACGGAAACACGGTAGCCGCGGTTGTTTCATTCAGGTTCCCCGGATGCAACTGGCTCCACAGCAAAGGCAGACCCAAAAAGAAAGCAAAAAGAAGTAGTTACAAAACAAAACGGTGCTTGAGGCAGCAACCCCGAAGTCACCTAGTATTCTATACAAAAGGGGATCGACTCGTTACAACAAGACAGACCCTTAAGCAAAAAGGACTGACTCAAGACAGAGACAGACTCAAAACAAAACAAAAGGCTGACTCGACACCCAAGCCAGGATTTACAAAAGTAGCATTCGCAGATGCTCAAAAATGCGTGCCAGACACCACATCAAAAACTCGAGGCGCTGCCCGCAGGCGGTTGAATCCCAACTACATACTCGCAGTATCGGTGTCCTGAAAATCCAACAACTGAGTGGTGACAGATTTAGCTGAGGTGGGTGGGAGAATAACCTCGTTGTCAATCAGATCCTGCACCTCATGGCGGAGGCGAAAGCAGTTATCGGTGGAGTGGCCAGATTGCTGGTGGTACGCACAGTACTGCGTAGCATCGTGGCCTGCTGGGAGGTTCTTTGGCAGAGGTCGCGACTCCAGAGGTGTAAGGTGCCCCTTCTTGGCCAAAATGAGAAGCGCCCTAGACAGCGGCATGTAGAGGGCATGAAAGACCCTGTGCCCTCGGGGCTGGTATTTTGAAGCCTGAGTGCTCCTGCTAGATGTGCTGGCGAATGGATCGGCAGGTGCGGGCTTGAATTTCTGATCCTTTCCAGGTACGGGGTTGGGAGTGAGAGAAACTGTTTCAACATAACGGGGTCTATCCCGATTTTCCGACTGGCTTGAACTACCCTCAGGTAGAGTGGGAAAAGCATCCTTCACAATTTTGGTTGTCATCGCAGATACCTGTTGTTTGTTCATCCCCCCGGCTTTTAAAGCCTCGACTGCCCACAACAGCTGTCCCATGGGGTCGGCGTCTGCCTTTGCCACATTTTTACCTCTGGCCTCAGCCTGATGAGAGGTTTGGGTTGGTACTGGTACATCACTGTTGTATGTGGAGGCCATCTCCGGCTGATTAAGCTCGATCACAATCCGCTCCAGTAGCGGGGGCTCTTGGGGCTCAAAATTTCCGGCATACGGTGCAACCGGTGGCGAGGCTGACATCCCGTAAGCGAGATCTGCCACAGATCTTTGGAGATCACCTATCATCCCCATTAACTCGAATGTAGTGGGCTCGCGAGCCTGATAGAACTGGGGGGCCCAGATTGGGTGTGTAGCGGGCGACCTAGGAGGATGCGGCATATCTACGCCGGCCTCACTCTGTAGGGTGATCCCTTGATCCAACGCGGCTGTCATAACCACTATTTCTTCTGAACTTTGCGTCATCCCTAGTCCTGCCTCGGCAAAGGGAAACACTGACTATTCTGTATCAACTTTCTGAATTCTCTGAACTGAAAGGAGAAACGGACAGCATTTCAGCCCAAAACAGATCAAACACAGACGCAGTTAAACAACTGATCTCTTCTACTGATTACTGTTCCCCAGAATCACTGTTCCCAGAACCGAACTAATACCCACAGATATAACTGGTTCCTCAACAACACTGATACTGATGCCCCTCGGGCCGGATATTCAAACTTTGCAAACTAATATATGCGTTCCCCTCCAGAGATACACTCTAAAAAGCACATAGCAGATAAATGAGAGCCAAAACACCCCTATGTTGGGGTAGGGTTTCCCTGTCCTATTTCGTCAGGAGCTAGGGTTTCACTACGCACGCAGCGGTTTCAAACAACCTAACATCGGGTAAGCAACCTGTCCTAGTTTGGAATGGTCACTACGGATTTCGATATGCACTAGGTCGAATGGTCGAAAAGGGTGCCCCGGTAAAACCAGGGTTTGTGTTCCCATACTGGCAGAGCCCGCAACCGGTCAGCCTTACGGACATGCCTTGACAAGACAAGCCTCCGGCAAACCGCTCAGGAATAGCAGATGGCCAACACGGTGTCCTAGGCGCACCAATGCACATGCAATGCAAAGAAACACATATGTGTAGTCAAAACAGGATATCACGAGTTCGAGTCAACCTCTCTAAACCTCCCCAGCAGAGTCGCCAGAAACTGTAACATGCCCGCCGGGGACCTTGCTACAGTTCGGACTCTCCTGCTTTTTTGTTTTGTTGCGGTTCATAATCTGAACCAAAGAGTCCAACTCTGGCAAATCGTTTTGAGAAAACAATTTTTTGAAAAGTAGTGCCAAACATGGACTGCTTTGCCAGATACAGAGTCGCCACCTAAATATTTTTAAAATCGGGGAATTTAGGAAACCCTGACTCGGTGCCGAAGGCCACGTGTCCGTCATCACCAAAGTGACTTGGCTCGGGAGCTTGGGTACGATCGGGGAAGGTCAGCTATGAGCACCCCCTTTCGCCCGGTCCGAAGACCGGCCTCTACTAACCATGATATCCGTTTTTGAAAACTTTATGCATTCTTATTCTGGTTATTAGCCTAGAATTACTATGTGATGCGCACAACACAAAAGTATAGACTAGATTGCCTAACTTGGAAATAAACATTGCATATCCGTTTTGTCTCGAAAAAAACGTGTTGGTTTTTGTTACTCGAAAGTAGGCTAAAATACGGATTTCAATAAGTTGTTCCAACTCACGCAATCCAACCTCCACCCACAGGCATTCAAGCAATTTATCACGTAAGCATTTAGCCGCATAGCAAGCATACTGTCATGGCAAACGTTCACACGCATGCGACATGCTAAAGCATAAAAACTTACATCGTACTCCGTGCCAAAAACAAGAGACTGGTTAGCAAAACATGCATGACCTAGTTCATGTTAAGTGGCTAATGCAACACAGACATAGATGCAATCTAGAGTAGGCTCGGCTAACCCTAAACATGGCATATGAAATGCGCGAGTAGCACGTATTCAATTTGGAAATCGAAAGTACGATGCAGTTTGTATGATGTACCGAGCCCGGTGCATGTAAACAAATGCATGAATGCACGCATGCATTGCATAAGGTATGCTAATTTAAATGTGCCCTAATCTACCATCAAAGCAGGTAAATAAAAGGGAGAAAGAAGTGGGGGTTGGAAGACATACACACCACTCACCCACACTTATTACAGATACGCCCTCACTCGGAGGGACCGAAAGAATATACAATTTAATTAACTACGCAAGCTAATTAATTATTACAAATTAACTAAATTAATCAGATAAATTAATTAATCTAATTAAACAGTAAACCGCCTCGGGATGAGGGCCAAATGCAGCATGCGCTCGGGACTGGCTCGGAACCGCACTGCCATGCACGGATTGCCTCTGTTTCCTCTGCTCTCCTCCTCAGAAAATTGCCAACGTCCCAGGAGTGCCTCTCAGGGCACTAGGGATCACCACCGGCTGGGGTAGGACACCACCGGCTGAAGGAGGAGGCCACCGGCACAAAAAGAAGCCATCGGCTGTTTGTTGACTGCCGGTCGGCACTAAATAGTGCCGGCCGGCACTGAATGCCTGCAGAACCTGCAACTCACAGCAGCAGAGGGGAAATCTATGCATGACAATATAATTCAAGCCATTTATGCACCAAACACATCCCTTATCATGTTAGTGACTCAAAGGGGCATGTGTCTCGATTCCCGGACCACCAATCACGCATTTCCATGCATGATGGCCCAAGGAACCAAGGATGCAACTTCACTTTCAAATGCATGCAAACCAAATAAACATGAAAGGGTGCCAAACCTCTATCATTTTCAATCTCAAGAGGCTAAGCATGCATGCTTATGCAATGCAACTCTAAGCATGTTATCTAGCATGCAACATGAACAATGCAAGCAAGCTAAACATGTTAGGGATACAACCTAAGCAAAGAGGCATATAAACCAAGCAATGGAGTGGACTAAAACATGAATTAGGCTACTCCTAATTGGCCTAAAATCAGTGGCCAAAGTGCCTAGAAATGGAGACTAAACACACACACACACATGCAAGTGTTATGGTCCAAACCCAAGGCATAAACATGGCAACCCCCAAGCACACTTGGAGATACCAAACAAGGACAATAAACACACATTGTAAAGCTCTGAAAATCATGCAAAACATGATGCCAAATCATGCAACAAAACAAGCCAAACAAAGCATGCAAATGGTCTAAGGTTCAAAGCAAATCAATGAGGCTTTGAACCACACTTAGCACAACCACACATGGCAATACTTAAACACTTAAAAACAGAGTTTTAACACATAAAACTAAGCCTAAAGGACCACCTAGATGGCATCTAGATGACATGAATCCAAAGGCATGCATTAAAGCCAAAACATGGAGCATTTAACACATACTCTTAAAGCATTAAAGAGGCATGCTAAGCAATCAAACAAACATGTATGAAGGACTGAAATAGCATGCAAAATGGTTCCAAACCGTCAAAAATGAAGCAAGCAAGGCATGCTACACACTCATGCTCTTAAGGCCAACAAGCCCAATGCAAAGAGGCTATATTAAACATGCTATGGTTGGCTCAAACAACATGAGACAGACCTAAAACATGGAAATATGAGCACAAAAACTTCACAAATGCACGCCTAAAACATGCTAGAAGCTAAGGCATACAACCTAGGCATGTTAGAGGATCAAAAGGCATTACAAGGCAACTATGCTAAGCATGCATAAGGGACCTAAACCAACTTAGAAACATGTTATATCATGGCAATATAAGCATGAAAAACGAACCAAACATGCTCAACACACACTTAAGCACAAGCTCCCTCAAGAAGCCAAATCTTGTCCTTTTCGAGGACATCAAGGAGAGGGGGTGGTCCTCTCCTTCTTGAGACTCTAAGGCATCATCTTCACCACTAAAATCCCTCAAGATTTCAGTGGTGAAGAGATCCTAACACCAAAGTCTCGGATCTCTCACAAAATAGCACCAAAAGTGGCCTTTTCAAGGCCTAAGGGTGGTCAAACCTACCCAAACCACCAAGCACTCTTAATAAACAATAAAGAGCCTTAAAAAACAGAACTTTTATGTGTTGAACACTAAGCACAAAAACTGTTTTAAACTAGGCAAAAATGGAATGCAAGAATGGGGGAAAAAGGGGTAGTTTCTTACCCTTGATGATCAACTCCAACAATGGTAACCTTGATGCCTCTTTAAGCTTCAAACCAGCCAAGAACACCAAGAACAAGCCCTTAGCACCTCAGTTCCAAGAGGAAGGTGAAACACTAGGTGTTGGTGAGCAATAGTAAGTCACAAACACCTAGTGTACAAAACAAGAGAGAAAGAGAGAGATAGGATGTGTATCTATCCTAACCCTAAAAACCAGAGCTTGGTCTGTCTAAAATGTCTAAAATTTTGTAACCCTAAGCCAAGAAGAGGAGTGGTCCTCTTATAGGCAAGCAAAGCTTGCAAAGCTTACAAGCTAAGCTAACTAAGAGGGTCATCCTTCCATACACGTGTATGGAGGGGAACCAAAACTATACAGCTGTCTGAAAATATCTCATAAAGCAACTGCACAGTGTCCGGCCGGCAAAGAGTGCCATTTTGGCAAAACTTAGTGCCGGTCGGCACAAAAGAGTGCCGGTCGACACAATAGAGTGCCGGTGGCAACACCAGCCAGCCGGTGGCAACACCAGCCAGCCGGTGGCCTCTAGCCACAGCCGGTGGTGTGTGGGGATGCCTCACAAAGCATTCCCTGCCCTTCCAAGGCAAAACACAAGTGTTTGGTGCAAAACCAAACACAAAACGGTCGAGTTCGGAAGTCTTGAGGCAAGGCGCGCGAGCCGAGAACTCCGGGAACTCCAAACGAACGCAAACATGGATAATCACCGAGTGTTCCAACGGTGACGTCCAAGTCTTGAGGACGGTCAAAAATGGGGTGTCTACACAACCCACATCCCAAACGAACCCCTTCATGTGTTTATTTGGTACAGTTTATTGTAAGTTAAAGGTTAGTAATAAAAAAGACGTTGAAAGCATTATTTCTCTAACATTATGGTAATTAACTTTTTCAACTTATTTAAAAATAAAAGTTGCACCAACAGGCCAATACGCAACTCTGAAATTATAATTAAAAAAAAAAACTACAAACAATTCATGTAAATTATACTGAAAATCATCTCATAAAAATTGAAAAAGTCGATGTGGGTTAATAGTGTGAAAACAGTTCGTACTATGAATTCCAAAAACTAGCGGGTGGTTCCCGCTATTACAACACTTAACTATTTTTGAAAGGGCAAACTCCACCTATTTTTAAAATTTTTTATTGAAATTTATCAATTGAAATAATGTTGTTCAAGTAAGGAAGTAGACATATCTAGTTTTCCACACTGCGATGGTACTATGAGTCGCTGAAATTGGATTATTTAATAATTTTTTTAGTAGGTAATGGGTGATGAACTAGGACTTCTGATTTGATGATTATATAATATTATTTTGTGCTATAAGATTATGAATTCAACCTCTATAAAAAAGAATTTTCTTTGTGATATTTATTTCTTCTTTTATTTTAGGAATTGTATTTAAAAGTCCTTTATTTCATCGTAAGCGTGAAGTTGGGGTAATTGTTAAACTTGATGATTATCAACTTTTTAACCATGAAATTTTTTTTTTGGTTAAGCTAGCGGTCCATTTAATATAATCTTCTTCATTCTCTCTCTATGGACTAAAGTTTACACTTGGGGAAATTTGTCCAAACCATTGAAATGTCCAAATAGGATGATCCATGGACTAACATTTACAGTTTCACATTATATTATGTAACAACTACAGTGTTTGTGTAGTATTCAAATATCGATTATAAGTAAATAATTCATATCGACTGACGCCATATCGTATCGGCTCGATGTTGATGAATCAATAATGAGATCTCCTCTGGTAAATGAGTCATAGACCTGCACAAGTTTTCATATATGAAATCGATATCTGATAACAAGAAGTTTGACAATAGTACATACATATGCTGACAAAATTAGAATACGACCTGACAGTATATCACAGGTATACAAACTGCAACAAGTTAGGGAAAACAAAAAGAAAGGGTTGCTTGGAAAAATTTCTTGATAGCTAAAAAACAGTTCACCACCTAACAAAATGTGGCTACGCATTGAATATTACATGCATTTATATTGGTGATTAGTAATTCATTTCACATTATTGTGATAGGAGATAAAGTACACATGGTACCTGTGAGTTTAAAGATATTGTCAGCGCGTTGTCACATCAAACTTTATGACATGAAAACCCATGCTTTAAGTAGATTTCAAATCCACTACTCAAACTCTTTAGAACAACTAAGCATTTACCAATATGTACTAAATTTAAGACACATGATTGAATTGATAAAATGGTCTTCCGTCACGTAATGAATTTTTGGAAACTAAAAAAACAATTCACCACGTAACAAAATGTGGCAATGCATTAAATATGACATGCATTTATATTGGTGATTAGTAATTCATTTGACGTTATTGTCATAGGAGATAAGGTTCACATGGTACCTATGTGATTAAAGTTATTGTCAGTGTGTTGTCACGTCAACCTATATGACATGAAAAAACGTGCTTTCACTTTAAAGGAGTTGTCATTTGGACAGGAAAGAAGTACGAAGGTTTGAAGAGGGTTTTATGTAGATTTGAAATACATTAGTCAAACTTTTTACAAGAACTAAGCATATACGAATACGTAGTAAATGTCCAAGAAATGATTGAATTCATAAAATGGGCCTTCACCCACGTAATGGATTTTGGAAATTTTTTTTAAAAAAAATTAGTTTCCCACATAACAAAATGTGGCAAAACATTGAATATAAACTGCATTTATATTTGTCACGACCCCAACCCGCCCCTAGTAGGATGGTGCCGTGATGGCCAGTAACCCGTGGTTACCGAAGGCCATCTTTCCAAAATCACACACAATCAGAGTATACATATGGGGCTAACAAGAGCGGAAGCAATAACTTAAAATACAAATGGTCCATAAGAGCTGTGCATAAGTTAAATAGAATGTCATACATCTCAATTAAAACTTTACAACTTCAATACGACATAATTAAAGTACATAATACATCTTTGCAAAGGGGCTTCACAAGCCGACATAAACAAATATAACGAATACAAGTCAAGAGATCATCGTCTGCAGAACTGCCGATGTAAACACAAGGTTGCCGACCTAAACACAAAATGCCGACATAAGCATTGCCGACGTAAACATGCATACAAACATCGGGTACAAAACATACATCTCGGCGGAGCCGACTTCTTGCTTGGAACCTACATATATATAGAGAAGGGTGAGCCTGAAACTCAGTGAATGGTACAAATAATAAAGAGGTTCCATGAATGATTCCCGAGGTTCTTGTCAAAACATTGCACATATCATATCTTGGTCAAAACATGTTCTTGGCATAACTGTACAAAGCATACTTGGCAAAACTTATATCAAAGCATGTACTTAGCATAACTTATACGAAACATACTTGGCAGAACTTGCGTCAAAACATAGGATGAACCGTATTCATCAATCAAATCTTACAAAGCTTGCTTACTTATGTGACTTAGGCCCGTAGCCCTTTTTCACCATATTGTGAACCCAAGAGGTGTCTCACACAGACTCTAGAGGTGGCTCACACTGTAGCACTTAGCTCCGTAGATTCTAGAGGTGACTCACAGTGTAGCACTTAGATCCGTGCAGCACTTTGCTTCATAGCCCTTACTCACAGATAAATGATCCCAAGAGGTGTTTCACACAGACTCTAGAGGTGGCTCACACTGTAGCACTTAGCTCTGTAGATTCTAGAGGTGTCTCACAGTATAGCACTTAGATCCGTGTAGCACTTTGTCTCATATCACAATGGCATAAGCCCTTACAAGGTGGCATAAAGCCTGCTTAAACACGAGAGACTTATCTTGAATGTGCCACTAAAGCTTATAGTCCTCTGGCACATAAGGACTCAACATGATGACATCAAAACAAAGCTTATACTTGATACATAACACTTAAACTTCATATATCAAAATGGGGGTGATCATTCATGCTTAACAAATACTTTTCAAAACAAAGCAAAGCAAAGCCTTTATCAAAACGTTATAACATAGCTTTATTAAAAATACCACTCACCTAGTTCTTGGGACGTCGGATCAAGGCAAGGGTCCAAGTCCTACAAACACATAGCAAGGTCTACTGAACATACTTCTCAGAACAAGTCTTACATACATGCAAATGATCTCGGAAAACATGCTGGAAGTCAAAACACTGTTTTACATGTCAGGAAGACATGCTGGGTACTGACCAGGTCTTTGCCGAGGTCCCACACCTCCTGGCCGAGGTGTGGTTACCAAAGCTCCGGCGTGCAACTGCATGCCGAGGTTCATGCAAGACAGACTAATGTGCCAGTGATCATGCAAGGTAGGCCAAGGTGAGATACGATGCTTGGCCTGAGTGTGAGGTCTAGGTAAGAATGATCTCGGCGACTACACTTCGGGAAGTGAAGTTTGGAAGTTTGGGTTTCCACCCGTGAAGAACATGAAGAACATGAACATGAAGAACATGAATGGAATGCATGCCAAAATCATAACTTCCTTATTCAAAATCTGGGTTTCATGCTATGAGTTCGAAATCATGGACCTGGGCACCCATACTTGAAGATCATGCGAAAACAAACACAAAAACACATATCTTGGCATGAGCTTTCGGATCAAACATGACTTTTCTTGAAGAACACATGAACACTATTTTCTCTTTCTAAAACCGAACTTCAAAACGATGCATGGCTTACAAAACATATTCAATCGTGCAATGCAATAACATAAACATATAGAACAACATGCACAGATCAAGATTCTAACCTTAGAACACGGATCTAACGGTTCGATCTCTAGGAATCAAGCTTGGAAGATCTACTCTCTCTCAAGAACCCTTCTCCCTCTTCTAGAGCTTCTCTCTCTTCTTCAAAATATAGATATACAACAAATGAGGGGTTTCTCTCTCCATCGGCTGATTTAATACTTAGCTCGGACACGTGGCACTACCGGGTTGGTCCTCCTCAAAAAGGTGACTGATTGACAAGACAAGGTTCTGACAAAGCGTATCTAACAAGCTTCACAGGAAACACTCCGGCAAGTGATGACATCGGCGAAGGATAAGACATCGGCAAACAAAGGACAATGACCTCAGCTAAGAACAACACTTCGGCAGCAAGGTAACAATGACATCGGCTTGGAAGGACAGAGCCTCGGCAACTAGGATGACAATGATCTCGGCTAGGAAGGACAACACTTGACTAAGCTGTGCCACACCTCGGCCTAGATGTGCCACACCTCGGTCTAGGTCATACCACTTCCAGGACAAGATCACTTCGGTTCAAGATAACATCTCGGCCTAGATAATACACATCTCGGCCTCGGCGATACACACCTCGGCCCAGATGATAATCATCTCGGCCAATATGCCAGAACAAAGGTAGAGGTCAAACAAAGGGATTCCAAAACAGTTAAAGGCTTAAGATGACCTCGGCTCGGAAATGATCTAGGCTTAACATAACCTAGGCTTGACTTGACTTAGGCTTAGAATAGCAAGAGAGGAACAAAGCATGCATATAACACTTAGGCAAATCATATACAAAACAAGGCAAGATTCATGAATGCAAATCATAACAAGGCAAAATCGTATAAGTGCATGCAAGCAAGACTAAGGCATGAAATGTGGGTCCTTACAATATTGGTGATTATTAATTCATTCTGTGAATATTTGCATTTTTCTAACATTAGATAAACTGGTGTCCATTGAGGTCAGGACACAATCGACCATCAACGCACCAAAGTCTGCACAATCTAGTGCACAAAGGACACTTGCAACAACTAAAGCAATTGAAGAGATTTACCACATTTGACCAAATCTATGTCATTAGTAATTGAAGTCGTAAATACATTATCAATTTACTGAATACTGATTCATTGAATATTACATTGACTCAAATTCAAAGAAAGTAGCGTGGAACTAATATGTAAAGAAGACAAAAAAACTATTGTCGAATCGATCGGATTCTCGTTGGACATTTTCTCTTATCATGCCCTCTTTGCAAACGCAAACTACAATGGTGCAATCCACTTTGTCTGGAAGTATCCATTTCGTTGTGTATGCGGCTATGTTGAGGACGACCCGTTTTAACTTCACGTTGTCGAGCTGGAATAGCAAGCAAAGTTGGGTAATCATTGTCAGGCCAATATTGCTCGTGCGGCATGGGCCTAAACTTCTATGCGAAGATACGCTTGTGGACTTCCAACCTATACTCTGGTGCAACGAAAGGAAAAGGGTCCTCGCCCAAATCTGTTGTCACAACAAGCATGTGGGAACATGGCAAGTGAAATAATGTGTACTTCCCACATGAACAACTTGGTGGTCGGAGACTAACTATTTGACGAGCATCACCCCCCATCCCATGCGGTGCTGTCTTCACCTCATATTCCCCTATTCCCCTGCAGAAAAAATGTATGTACGTTGATTAATATGCATATATGTTTAAATATAGACTAACATCAATGATCGACGAGTGCGAAATGTTAATGTATAGTGAATTCGGTGCATCCAATAAAAATTACCTATTAATCGGTACCAACATATGCACATTCGCTTTCGCTTGGTGCTCGTCAATCCATCGTTGAACATTAGTCGTGTACAAGTGACCCCGATTACTCGCATTTTCAGCAATGGTCCTGCCCTCGTCAAAATATTTCACGAGCCGATAAAAAGTTATCTCAACTGATGCTGTAATGGGAACACTGCGTCCGCCTTTCAGTACACCATTGAAGCCCTCTATATGGTTTGTCGTCAATATGCCCCAACGACAACCACCATCATGGCACAATGTCCAATGAATAGAGTTCATCCGTCTAAACCACCGTTCATCATTCTTCTCGAGCTTGTAGATATCGTCCATAATCTTGTTAAACTTCCGCACTTGTCGTGCAGAACTAGCTTTCCACACAAGATCCTTCGCTACTGTATTGCCGAATCTTTCATTGAAATTGCTACATACGTGTCGCAAGCAATACCTATGGTACCCTCTTGGTTGAACTGCTGGATTGTCCCAAATTCTTAACACGACACTAAGCAAAGCTGTGTGTCGATCGGATATCAATGTGACCCCCTCTCAGTCACGGCACACATGTCGCCTAAGCAGAGTAATGAACCAACCCCAACTCTCGATCATCTCCTTGTCAACAACGGCAAATGCAAGAGGTACAATCTTGTCCGCAGCAGTCACTGCAGTGGCCGCAACAATCTTCCCTTCGTATTTCCCGTACAAGTGTGTGCCGTCAATGCATATCACTGGACGACAATACTTGAAGCCTTCTATTGCAGGTTTAAATGCCCAGAACACATAGTTCATGTACATTTCAGTTCCGATTGAGGTAGAGTGCAAATTCATAATCATGTCCCACATGACAACTGTGCCTGGATTGAATGCCTGCAATGCAGCCATATATCTAGGCAACCTTCGGTACGACTCGTCCCAGTCACCAAACACCATTGCAACTGCCTTCGTCCTTGCAAGCCACGCTTTCTTATATGATATAGTGAACTGAAACTTCTCCTTCACGACCTCAATTATGGTAGCAAGAGGCAATTCTGGTGATATCTACAAATATAAATTATATTTGAATACATTACAGTCATAATGAAATCCTAAAAACAATAATGTATCTAGTATGGCACTTACCGCAATTTGTGCCTTGATGAAATGAGCAATGAGCTCGGACTTGAGGTTGCAATTGTCCCTATTCATTCTAGGGTACACACACTGATGCGGCGCTTCAAACCTTCTAATTTGAAAGAAATCTTTGTCTTTCAACTTCGTTGCCCGAACCCTCCAGTTGCAGCCGTGCTTGCACTCGACCACCCAACTGTTTCCTTTGGATTCTACGACCTTGCATTCTCGATTGCGCTTCAGGTTATACAACTGAACAGCGTGCACTAGTCTTTTCTTATCAGTAAATATCATTCCTTTCTCCAAATTAGCAGTTTCGAAGTCCCACAATGGCCAACGTTCGACAACATCACAACTAGTGATGGAACCATCATTGTCGAAATGCAAATTATGGTAGAAAGGGATATGGACATTTGTGTGTACCTCCTGCATATCATGATGCCCTCCAACTTTGTCATCACCGGAGTCATTGTCTGCACCTTCCTATGCGCCATCCACATCTTCCACGGAATCTTCATCACTTACTCCAACCTCGTCAAACAATGGCACTGTATCATCGGAGTATGCATATTTTTGGACAGCCGTCTCTGTTGTACGTTGAACATTACAAACCGGTGGACATTCTTCATTCCAGTGGGGATATGGGGTTGTAAGAACCATCGGATTATACGTTGTCGGAGCACTTGGACCTGCTCCGGCACTGTAATAACCATCTACATTCTGTGATGCATTTAATTGATTGTAACTCTGAGAATGATTGAATGGAGGGTAATCTTCAGGGAACATGTGTGCAGACTGTATAAGTGTATTGTCAGGGGATTGCGATTGTGTCAACATTTGAGTGAATGTCCCACCCACCGGAATTGGCATCTCTGTGCCACCAAAATTGCTCTCCTTCTCCACATAGATTTCCAAAAAATAATCAGGGCCTAATTTATGTGGGAGCTGTAAGACATTACTTGAGGTCTCATTATCTTTGATTGGCAGCAACCTATACTTCCCCCGACATGGGAGTCTACATTTAAACTCTAATTGCATTATTTCCCCATGCGTACCAACCTTCGGCACCATCATAGCCTCCAACTCGGCCAATGTTATCCCCCTGTGCACATTATACAACCCCTGAGGTTCGGTGTCGTACGACACACCTTCATCGCGATTGCGCAAAATCTTTCCACCCGAATAGAACATAATGCTCACAACTTCCATACCTACACTTTGCATTCAAAGTAACTCAATTATTTCAAAATAATAAAGTAAGCACATTTGAGAGCAAACACCACATATATTACACAGGAGTGCCTTTAGGCATGGGTCTTTTGGTATTACAAAATATTTAAGTGGCATATCGACATGAACATGGAAATGAAAGTTATTTGCTCCACATATAATAGCATCGTACATGACTTATATTTCTTGTATTATTTAGAAGGATTATCTATTTGTACATTTAAACAAAAAATCATGTGTGGGATCATTTCTCCAATTATCATGAATTAACATTTGAATTCTTTTGTTGTGATTTGTCATGATTTCTTCATTATGTTTTCCTTTACTCTTTGTTTTATGTTGTTATGCTTTCCCTTTGGTATTATTATTATTTTTTTAAATAATTTTTTCAATTAAAACTCTTTTTTTGGGGCTTTCATGGGTGGGTGTTTTCAAATGCTTTGAAAGAACCTTTTCCATATCTTTAACTTCGGTTAAGCATAATTTCTGTTTAACTCCGGTTAAACTTTATCTTAAATTAACCACGGTTAAATGTCTCGGCTTAACTTCGGCTGGGCATTACTGTCTTCTATCTGCCCCCAATGTGAACCTAAGTTCCACTTGGGTTCTCATTATTCAAAGAACAACATTATGCATAGTTTCATAAGTTCTGGGAAATTCTGCTAAGACTTCATTGATCATATCGGCAAAAAATCAAACAATATCTAATGATAAAAAAACTTTAAATTACAAGTGTTCCATGGTCTAGGCAATGCTTTGCCTTCACTATCTTCGAGCCGATATGCCCCATTTCCTAACACCGAGGTAATTCTGTAGGGCCCTTCCCAGTTTGGGCCAAGCTTGCCCTCTCTGGGATCCTTCTTATTGCCGACGACTTTCCTCAAGACTAGGTCGTTGACCTGAAAATCCCTTGGATTGACCTTCTTGTTGTAAGCTTTGGCAAGCTGTTGCTGGTATGCTGTAAGCTGGATTGCAGCTTTCTCTCTTCTTTCTTCTAGTAGATCCAGGTCTCGGGCTAAGAGCACATCGTTAGTCCCGTTCTCAACTCTCTGGGTTCTGATCCCTGGGATGCCGATCTCCAATGGAATAACTGCTTCTGTGCCATAAGCCATGGCGAAGGGGGATTCCCCTGTTGATCTTCTTGGTGTAGTGCGATATGCCCAGAGCACATTGGGCAATTCGTCTACCCACTTTCCTTTTGCTGCCTGCAGCCTCTTCTTTATCCCGTCCAGAATTACTTTGTTGGATGCTTCTGCTTGCCCATTACTTTGGGGAAAACTTGGTGTTGAAAAATAATTCTTTATTTTGAATTTTGCACAAAAATTCTTGATGAGTTTGCTGTCAAACTGTGTTCCGTTGTTGGCAACTATTGCTCTTGGAATCCCAAATCTGGTGATGATGTTTCTCCAGATGAAGTTCTTCACATCCACATCTCGGATTTTGGCAAGAGGCTCTGCTTCTATCCACTTTGTGAAGTAGTCTGTTGCTACCAGTAGGTACTTCCGCTGCCCAGTTGCTTGGGGCAATTGTCCAACGAGATCCATGCTCCATTGGGCAAATGGCCAAGGGCTGGAAACCGGGTTCAGGTCGGCAGCTGGCTGATGTATCAAAGGTGCAAACCTCTGGCATTGTTCACACTTCTTCACATAGGCCTCTGCATCTTTTTGCATATAGGGCCACCAATACCCCTGGGTAATGGCCCTGTGAGCTAATGATCTGCCCCCAGCGTGGCTTCCACAAACTCCTTCATGAATTTCATATAAGAAGTCTTCGACCTGAAGAGGGTGTACACACCTTAAAAGAGGCCCAGTGAAGGATCTTCTGTAGAGATGTCCTTCTGCTGTCAGAATGAATCTTGCCGACTTTAATCTGATCTTGTGTGCTTCCTTTCGTTCTTCTGGCAGCTTTCCCTCTTTCACGAATGCAACAATTGCATCCATCCAGCTTGGTCCCATGTCCACACATAATGCTTCTTGTATTGTGTTTGGCGGCTCTATGCTCGGGCTCGATAGGTAATCGATCATTATTGTCCTTGTCTTTCCGGTTTGCATTGAACTTGCTAAATTGGCTAACGCGTCGGCGTGGCTGTTATCATCTCGGCTAACCTGAAGAAGCCGGCAGTTTTGAAACATGGCTGCCAGCCTGATGACTTCCTTTGCGTATGCCGACATCCTTTTATCTCGGGCTGCAAACTCTCATGTAGTTTGATTTACTATAAGTTGTGAATCACAAAAAATTATTACCTCATCTGCCTCTGCTGCTACTGCCAGCTTAAGTCCAGCAATTAATGCTTCATACTCCGCCTCATTGTTCGAGGCTTTGAACCCCAGTCGAATGGACTGTTCCAATATCTCTCCATCGGGGGATATTAACACTACTCCTGCCCCTGCTCCCTGCTGGTTTGAGCTTCCATCAACAAAAAGTTGAAAGGAATCGCCGATGTAAATGCTGCAGGGTCTGAGTTTTTCCTTCCTTGGTTCTTTAGCCTTTGACTGGGCCTCTCCTTCCTTGTTTGGACATCGTTCATCTCGGCTCAATGGAGCCCGATGTTCGATGCATTCTGGCGAGAACTCGGCGACGAAGTCGGCCAAGACTTGGCCCTTAATTGCTGTTCTCGGCCTGAACTCCAGGTCGTATTGGCCCAAAACTACGGCCCATCTTGCTATTCTTCTAGTTAAGTCTCCTTGTTGCAACAGGGATTTCAGTGGGTGTTCTGTCAGTACCACTATCTTGTGAGCCTGAAAGTAATGGTTTAGATTTTTTGAAGCCATTACCAAGGCCAGCATTAATTTCTCCAGTGGTAAATACCTTGTTTCTGCATCGGCCAAGGTTTTACTTACATAGTAAACAGCCTGCTACTCTCCCTTCTCTTCTCGGATTATCACAGCACTTACTGCGTGCTCTGAAACTGCTAAGTATAAAAACAGTTCCTCCCCAGGTTGAGGTGTTGAGAGAACTGGAGCCGTGGTAAGATATTTCTTCAGGTCGGCCAAAGCGGCCTCACATTCCTCTGTCCATAGAAAATCCGTGGCCTTTTTCACCAGGTTGAAAAAAGGTTTACATTTGTCCGAACTTTGGCTTATGAACCTGTTTAGGGCTGCGGCCCTTCCAGTAAGCATTTGAACCTGTTTAGCCGACGTCGGACTCTGTAATTCCAGGATGGCCTTGATCTGATCTGGGCTGGCTTCAATGCCCCTTCTAGTCACTAGGTATCCCAAGAACTTACCGGATCCGACTCCAAACGCGCATTTCGATGCGTTGAGTCGGAGCCGATATGTTTTGAGTATGTCAAAGACCTCTTTTAGGTCGGCAAGATGATCCTTTGGTTCCTTGGTCTTCACGACCATGTCATCAATGTAGACTTCTACTGTTCGGCCAATCAAGTGTTTAAACATCTTGGTTACCAGCCTTTGGTAAGTTGCTCCTGCGTTTTTCAACCCAAAAGGCATAACTCTGTAACAATACAGACCTTTTGGGGTGATAAATGCTGTCTTCTCCTCGTCTGGGGGGTACATGGCTATCTGGTGATACCCCTATAAGCATCCAAGAAACTCATCCTTCCATGTCCACATGTGGCGTCCACCAACTGGTCGATCTTTGGCAGAGGGAAGCTGTCTTTGGGACAAGCTTTGTTCAAGTTTGTAAAATCTACGCAGACCCTCCAGTTGCCATTCTTCTTCTTTACTACCACGGTGTTTGACAACCATGTCGGATAATTGGCTTCTCTAATGGCCCTGGCCTCCAGAAGTCTGTCTACTTCCTCCTCTACTGCTTCGACGTGCATCAACGTCGGTCTTCTGGCCCGTTGTATTACTGGTTTGGCCGACCTGTCAACGTTGAGTCTGTGACATGTGACCTCGGGGTCAATGCCAGGCATTTCATAAGGTGTCCAAGCGAACACCTCAATATTTTTCCTCAGAAAGGCTTCCAGCTCCCTTTCCTCTTCTTCGGCTAATTCTGTGCCGAGAAGAAAGAAGCGTTCTTCATCGCCCTCCTGGACGAAGATTTTCTTCAGTGCTTCTTCACTTTTCTCGGTTGGCTCCTTGCCGACATCGTCTAGGACCTTCATGTCCTCTTTTTCAATTTCTGCCTTCTCTGGTTCCCGAATGCTGCAGGTTAATTTCATTGCTGCCATGGAGCAATTTTTTGCCTGCAACTGATCTCCTCTGACTTCCTCGATCCCATGTTCTGTTGGGCACCGTAGTAGTTGATGCAATGTTGAGGGAATTGCCCCCATTGCATGCAACCACGGTCTCCCCAAGATAATGTTGTAAGGCGAGGGCGTGTCAATCACAATGAATTCTGTCTTGATCTTCTTCGTGCCAGCCTGTACTTCCAAGCTTGTTGCGCCTAATGGCCATGTCGGCGTTCCATTGAAGCCGACCATCGGGCCGTTTGATTGCTCCATGTCATCAGGGTGAAGGCCTAACTCCTTGTAACATCTGACATACATGATGTCGCAGGAGCTGCCTTGATCAATCAGGATGCGTTTCACCTGGCACTCCCCAACCTGGAGGGATACTACCAAGGCATCATTGTGCGGGTGTTGGACCATATCTAGGTCGGCTTCTGTGAAGGCTATCATCGGTTCTTGGCACTCCTCATGCCGAGGTCTTTTCAGACCTGGTTGACGTGCTGCAGGTGTTTTACCCTCTGTGTCTCCCCCCGTATGTCGTTTTCATTCACTTTTGAGTGGATCACATTAACCACCCGAGGTCCGCCTGCCTGTGGTTGCTGCGCTGGGGGAGGCGGGGCTGTTGGTGCCTGAGGCAATCGTGCCTGTTCTTCCCTTGTTTTGGCCTCATCTACAAGGTCTCTCAGATGGCCTTGCCTCACCAAGTCTTCTAAGTGTGCTTTAAGGGTTCTGCAGCCCTGAGTTGGGTGCCCCTCCTCGTTGTGGTTGTCTCCTTCAGTGTCAAGGTTGATAGGCCTGTTGCTCCCTGCGGGAGCGTCGTCCCCAACCTTTTCTTGTTGTGCGTTACTGGCCATCTATTCGTCTTTCGTTCCCACAGACGGCGCCAAATTGTGTGAGTGAATTTCCGATCACACTGCCCTCCTTAGTGATTCAGCTATAGAACACAGGCAGAATAGATGGCACCCTGTAACCTGCACAGAAAGGAAAGGCTCCGGCGGTGGTTCTTCCACCCGGGGGCACTCCGACGATCAAGTCAGTATCTCTCAAAGATAATTCAAGTGCTTAAATTACTGCTCAAGGCATAAAATTGCGTACCTTAGACCCGCCGGGGGTGCCCCTCTTTTATAGTTTAACTCCATCCCAGTCCTACTAGAAGTCTCACTTCTATGGACTCTAATTCCGGATTTACCTTGGACTCTTCAAGAGATAAGGATAGACTCCCTGAGAGCATTACCTATATCCATCTTGCAGTCTTTCTTCATTCTAGGATTCCTATCCCTTATCCGCTTATCCCGGATTCCTGTATTCTCGCAGATAACCTCGGCCTAGCCGAGATCATTCTGGTATCTTGTCCAGGACACGTGACACCTCGGCTGACACTTTGGTGTCACCTCGGCCACGTGTTGGTATTCAGAAAATACATCCCCACAGTTCAGGTTTATCAAACCCGTTTTCGTCATGTGTTTCGCGTGTAGTTGCTTTCATACTTTGATTTTTTTAATTTCACATTCTATGAAATAGCATGCACATACTGTAAGAACTCTTCCTACAACCTCACTATGCGCGCCATAATTTCTCATTTCATCTTCATGTATTGAACCATCCATGTAAGACATTATAACCAATAGGCCTTTGATATAGAAAAACTCTACTAAACTAATTCTTCATACTATAAGAACCTAATTTTACAAGCCCTAATTTTTCATACTATAACAACCTAAGAACTTCCAACATGAAAATCCTAAATTGTTCACAAGTTCAAACTCTAAACTACCATGCCCACAATTGTTCAGTCTGAAACAATAGTACAAAATATTGAAATTCCAACTTTCCATGCAGAATAAAAAGTATCTTGCCTTCTAAAAACATAAACACATTAAGCTTTTGGGTCAATCGCTAATCTAATAGATTCATGTAGCTACAACTAATCAATTCACGCATGGAGTTACAACACCTCAGTTTAGAAGAAGCTCTGAGGATTGTTGAATAAACATTTGTTTTCTTAACTCCGTTTGATTGGGCTAATTACATTGATAAAGAGGTTATCCTTACAACTTGGTAAAGTAAATGCCAGTCAAACAGATGTCAGATCAAGTGCAAATCAATGACACATAGACCCTTTGAACTTCTTTTGACTAAAAATCACCACAAGAATTAAGACCAACCAAAAAAGATTTTTTGAGACTTTAATGTGATAACAAATTAGCTACCAATTGTGCTCGTAGTCTAGAATCCATTAAGGAGCAATGCACCGATTGTTTATTTTTCCATGCCTACTGTTACAAGAATTTCACAATTTCTTTTAATATATTTTTCTTAAAATGGGAAACCCCTTTATCCAACTAAGCATTCATAACACTCAACATGTTCAAGTAATTAACTATTAAGAATTTATTAACATCAATAAAAGTTTTTGTTTTTTTTCCTAAATATTTTCATACACTTTCAAATCCTTTTGTTTTTTCTCACGTTTTCGAAAAGTTTGAAAAGTTTCCAATTCTATTTTCATTTCCAACCTAACCGAAAGAACGTACGGAAACGAAATTTTGATCCTATTAGAGAAGACGGGAAAATTATCACATTTTAATAACAACATTTGATTTCTTTAACATCAATTTATAACCCAAGTTTGACATCACATATGCACACCCATACAGTACCACCGAACAAAGTATTAGCCAAAATTAACAATAAACAAAGAAAAAAAGAAAAAAAATGCTTACTAAAAATAAAAATAAAAAGAAGAAAAAATAAGCACTTTTTCATATTTTTTATTTTTTAGTGAAATTTTTTCAGACTTCTCATAAATATTAAAATTTTAAGTATATTTATATTAGGTGCATCAAAATAAATAGATTTTTAATTAAAATCTAAAAAAAAATCAAAAATAGATGAAGACAAAAATAAAAGCTCCTTTTTTTTTTTTTTTTTTTTTTTAAATTTCTAAACTCTATTAGAATGTGTGTATTTCTTAAATTTAAATTTATCACAATAGTACCTGTAACCCCGTGCAAGGCATGGGCATTTTACCCTAGTATCTATATATCTGGCCTTAAAGGGTTGCACTCTATCACAAAAATATGGTTTTACCATAAAATTGTGTAACATCAGTAACAAAATGTATAATCTCGTTACAAATTAGCATAATAAAATGTCCAAAATTTTGTGGTTAATGATGTAAAAGTTTTTGGCTTAGTTACGATATTTTTTATTATGCCAATTTGTAGTTAGGTTATGCATGATGTAAAAGTTTATGGTTTTGTTGCGGCATTTTTTATTACGTCAATTTGTAATAGGATTACACATTTTGTGGCAGGTGCATATGGTAGCATTTTTCATATATCTAGGCTTGAATAACTCGATTTAGATCTGTTGTTATTGCATACGATGTAATGGGTTGGGCTAGGCTGTGGGCTCATACAAGACAATTGTGGGCTTATTGTAGGGCTTGGTCCAAACGGGCCAGACTTCTATATCTAGAGGCTCTAAATTATAGGATTTTCCTTTTTTCAAAAAAGGTTTGATTCCCTTATTAGATGTGGGCTTTTTCTTTTTATATTTGTTTTGAGGATCTTTCTTGCACATATTTATAATTTTCTTTTCATGTACTAAAAAAAATGTAATTAAAATACAAGGAAAAATATGTTAAGTTTGTTGTGAAGTTTTTTCAAACCTATTATATTATTATTTGAAGGCATTTGTTATTCCCAAACTTTTAGAATTATAAACTTTTTTTTATCTTGTTTTTTCTTTTTTTTCTTGCCATTTCTATTGACAAATTTAAAATCCAAATGTAGAAATTAAAATTAAATCTTCTAAAATATGCCCCTCCATTCCTCGGTCATTTGGCATATTAATTCCATGTTGATCATTCAAGAGGTAAAGTCTCAGAAAATTATGAAGTCCAAGTGTCCATTAATGGCCGTAGGGGGTTCGAGGACAACAATGTGATGTTTAATCACCAAAAACTCCAAGCAACTCATTGTTGTCCTTTGTTTTTAATCTTTCCTCAACCCACTTACAAAAATATATATATTTTTTGATTGGTATCCGGCCGTAATGACTGACTAATATGATCTCAAATATACATATATATATATATTTGGATTGGTATCCGGCCGTATTGACTAACTAATATGAGAGATCAATCCCAACGTAGTGGACAGTGGGACAGTGCGATTAAGGGAAGAAGAAGAAGAAGAAGAAGAAGAAGAAGAAGAAGAAGAAGAAGAAGAAGAAATCATAGAGTCCACTCTTTTGCTTATGTCTCATCTCTTTACTGACTGACTATAAAGCTAGTGTTTATATGGGTCAATCGTAAATAAAATAGTCTCTTGCTTAAAAATGCTATTTGTATAATTTGCATTTATTGAGAGAAAATTATACTACTAATACGTCTTGAATGTGGAGATTTAAAAGGTTGAATTTGGATATTTTAAAGGTTTGGAATCACTAGGAACTCCAATGATGTGTTAAAAATACCAAGTAAAATAGATGCACTACTTGAAATTGACAAGTTGAGAGTTAGCGAGTTAGCAAAACTCTTGCATCAATTCGAAGAGAAGATTGAAAGCTTTCACGAGGAATTTGCGTTAAGGATGTGGTCGTATTAGGTGGGGAATAATGTCACAACTTGGGAATTTTATCAAATATTTGAGTTACGAATTCGATTTTAGATTTATGTAAAATTTTGTAGAAATCCCTATAATTAGGTAGATAATTGTAGAATTTATTCATCATAAGGTGGTGGAAGGATGTAGATAGCTTTCATACTACTAGATCATTGAAATTTATACATATGTAGACTATTAATTAAAATATATAATAGGCAATCATTTGGTTATAAAATGGAAGAATTAGATGTTGGAAAAATGATTTAAATTATGATGTTTCGGAAACGTTATGCTAATTATTTTATAGGACCCACAAGTCATTTTTTGAGGGTTCGAGTAGCAATGTATTCGTTCTATATGGTGAACAAGATTATATAATTAGTGAGTCAAAACCATTTATAGGTGAATGGAAAATTGACTTCTAAGTAAGGTTTATGAACATTAGACATGTTTGTGGAAATTCTCAAAATGGTGTTGCATCATTTTCTACACAGGAAAATTATGAACAATTTGGAGAATATATATATAAGGTCCTAGATAAGTTGGGTTTGAGTCAAGCCCATTACTTATTTTCTTGGGCCCAAATTGTTTGAATTAATGTTAGATGGTTGCTGGAAAGTTTGAATTTTATATTCAAATTGCAATGGATGGCAACGGACATCAACGAACATATTTTCAAATTGCACAAACATGTCTTTCCATAACAGGTTTCCATTGCCTATATTAAGGCAGTCCTCCATCCTTTTTATTTTCAAGAAAGACAACATTTTGTTTTCCAGATCTTCCTTTTTCTTCTCCTCTATTCATCTTGCATATTCCATTTTTAGAGTTTAAGTTTGAGAGAGTATAAAGTACATATTCTGGTTCGCTGTACACATAGAGTTAGTGCAAATTCTGTGTGTGGTGATTGTTATATCCTGGAGACAGGACGCCCATTGATCTCGTGCACCAGTGGAGAGGGCGTAATTCTGTCTTAAAGACACAGTGTCCATACACTGGCCTCAATCACATTTTACACCATTGTATAATCTGCTATAAAGTTGTAAGTTTTTTGTTTATTTGTTTGTTTTATTCATTCGCATGTAATTAATTATTCGCATGTAATTAATTTACCGAAATTATTCTCCAAGAATTTTAAGACAGAATTAACGCTTCAGATTTATGTATCGGTTAAATTAATTATCTATATTGTGTTTCGGTATTGTTCAAATACAATATATACAGTTACTCCTTATATTGCGTCTCATTTTTTGCTCTGGTTTTGTGTTCTGGTATAATTCAGAATGTATCTATTTATTTTTTATCTATACAGAATTTTAATCTGCTGGTTCTAAACAGTGTGGTTTTAAACTATTTTTCTGTTCTATTTTAATACAAAACTTCATTTTTGTATGATCTGGAGTAATGCATAAGTTATATATTCTGGGTTGAATTTTCTGTTAACGTTGAGGAGTCTGTTATATATACATATATATTAGTCTTGTTTGTTTGAATCTGTTTCTTTCCAAACGTTTAAAAAAAAAAAAAAATGCTTTGGTGGAACGTTGCAGTGGACCACCTTTATTTGTTTGTTTGATTTGGTGCACTTTGTTTATGGTTTGACCAATTAAAACACTTTAGTGTGTGTTTAAACTTTTGGTCTATGGTGCTTCAGGTTGTTTATTAGATTATATCTCATATATTATTATATTGCTTGAATCTGTTTGTTTGTTAAGTGTAACAAAACATAAGAAGTTTATTTTTATATTTATAATTTGTGGTGTGTTCTGCATGTATCACTACTATTTTGTCTTTTATATTGGCTATTGTAATTTAATCTCTAATTTGAGTTAGTTATTGAGAAATCATATTTTATTCATTGTGAAAAGATTTGTTTTTGTTATTTTATTTTGATCAGAAAGTTTAAATGGCAACTGAGACTGTAAACAGTGCTGGGAATGCAAACCCGACATCTGCATCTGTCATCGTTCCTACTCCTATGGTTACTTCACTTCCCGCCACTGTCCCGGTTAACCACAATGAGAAGCCGGAAAAATTTAATGGGACAGAGTTTAAGAGATGGCAGCAAAAAATGCTGTTTTATCTTACAACTCTGAATTTGGCAAGATTTGTCAAAGAGAATGCACCCGCCTTGAGCGAGGACGAAACTGATCGGCAAGCAATTGCTGCAGTTGAGGCGTGGAAGCATTCTGATTTTTTGTGCCAAAACTATATTTTGAATGGATTGGACAACACATTGTATAACGTGTATAGTCCATTACAAACGGCTAGAGAATTGTGGGAATCCTTGGACAGGAAGTACAAAATGGAAGATGAGGGAATCAAGAAATATGTAGTTGGCCATTTTTTTGAATACATGATGGTGGACTCGAAGACCGTAATTAGTCAAGTCCAAGAGCTTCAACTGATTTTACATGAAATTCATGCAGAGGGTATGAGTTTGAGCGAATCTTTCCAAGTGGCAACAATCATTGAGAAACTACCACCGTCTTGGAAAGAGTTCAAGAACTATCTGAAGCACAAACGTAAGGAAATGAAGTTAGAGGACTTGATTGTTCGGTTACGGATTGAGGAAGATAACCGCGAGGCAGAAAAGAAAAGAAATCCGGGATTTGTTTTCAAGGCCAAGGCTAACATTTTGGAGCATGGACAAAAAGAGAAAAAGAGACAGCGTCCTAAGCAAAACTCTAAACAAACTATTGGTTAGAGTTTTAAGATTGGATCTATAAAGTTCAAAGGAAAGTGCTTTGTGTGCAACAAGGTAGGACATCGGGCCAAAGACTGTCGGAATCGCAAAGATCAACAAGGTCATTCCAAAAAGACAAAGTATGAACAAGCACACATAACTGAATTGGAGACTTTGTCTGATGGAGTGACTGAGATGAACCTGGCAGCAGTTGTGTCTGAGGTAAATCTGATGGGGTCAAATTCCAAGGAATGGTGGGTAGACACCGGGGCAACACGACATGTGTGTGCAGATAAGAAAATGTTTACTACCTATCAACAAGTTAAGGATGAAGAGCAGCTTTTCATGGGAAACTCCTCTACTGCAAAACTTGAAGGACAAGGGAAGATTGTGCTCAAAATGACTTCGGGCAAGGAGTTGACGCTTAACAATGTTTTGCATGTTCCACAAATTCGAAAGAACTTGGTGTCTGGATCATTGTTAAGCAAGAATGGTTTTAAATTGGTTTTTGTTTCTGATAAATTTGTTATGTGTAAGGATGGTGTTTATGTAGGGAAAGGATACCTGTGTGACGGGTTATTCAAAATGAATGTACTGACTGTAATTCCTACTATTAATAAGAACTCCACATCTTCTGCTTATTTGTTTGAGTCTTCTCATGTTTAGCATGGTAGATTAGGACATGTTAACTATGATTCATTGCGTAGATTAATTCACTTGGACTATCTACCTAATTTTTCTATTGACTCAAATCATAAATGTGAAGTATGTGTTGAGGCTAAATTTACTAAGACACCATTTAATTCAGTTGAAAGAAGTACTGAGCCTCTGGATTTAATTCATAGTGATATTTGTGATTTGAAATTTGTTCAAACACGAGGAGGCAAGAAGTACTTCATCACTTTTATTAATGATAGTACCAAATATTGCTATGTATATTTATTACGAAGCAAGGATGAAGCCTTAGAAAAATTCATTGAATATAAAACTGAGGTTGAGAATCAACTTGGCAGGAAAATTAAGGCATTAAGAAGTGATCGAGGTGGTGAATATGATGCTCCTTTTGGAACGTTATGTTCACAACTTGGCATCATTCATCAAACTACTGCGCCTTATGCACCAAAGCAAAATGGAGTTGCTAAGCAGAAAAATCGTACATTGAAAGAAATGATGAACGCCATGTTGATTAGCTCAGGTTTACCCCAGAACTTATGGGGGGAAGCGATTCTTTCCGCTAATTATATTTTGAATAAAATACCTCACAAGAAGATTCTTAAAACTCCATATGAATTATGGAAAGGTCGGAATCCTTCTTACAAGAATCTGAAAGTGTGGGGGTGTTTAGCTAAGGTGGCCATTCCCGATCCTAAAAAGGTCAAAATCGGACCTAAAACTGTTGATTGCATATTCATAGGATATGCACATAACAGTAGTGCTTATCGATTTTTAGTATACAAAAGTGACAATTCAGATGTGCATGTTAATACTATAATCGAGTCGAGAAATGCATCTTTCTTTGAACATATATTTCCTTGTAAATCTATACAAGAATCAAGTTCTTCTAAACGTTCTTATGAAAATGCATTTGATAATAATCAAGGACAGATTGAGGAAAATCAAGAAGGAACAAATGAGGCAGAACCTAGATGTAGTAAGCGAGCTAGGACTAGTAAATCCTTCGGTCCTGATTTCTTGACTTATCTACTGGAAAATGAGCCTCAAACATTTAAGGAAGCTATGTCTACGCCTGAAGCTCCTTTATGGAAGGAAGCTATTTGTAACGCCCTCAAAAATAAACCCATAGTACATAATATTAACATGCGGAATTATAAGGAAATAAAGTATCTTATTTCATTCATCAGAGTACCGTAAAATAAAAACATCATAATAAATGCCCTATGGGCTTACATCTTGCCAAGCCAACACTTGGACACAATTCCATGAGTTCTAACTCAAAAACAAATAAAGCCCTAGGCTTGAAAGTTTACAAGTTATTCAAATAAAACAAATAAAATAAAGCAAGTCTTCGAGTCCAAATCCTCACAAGCTAAGTCCCTGGAGGTAGTGAACCACCTGAACCTGAAAATGAAGTTCCCATATAGGGTGAGCCACAGCCCAGTAGAAAAATACTAAACCAAGCATAAGAATTAACTAAAGCATTAGCATTCGATACGTGGTTAACACAAGATAATCAATTTCCAGTTTCATGACACTAATGTCTACGTTGTCTATGACGTATTGTCTATGACACAATACACTTTCCATTTATACAGACATGGCTCAGAACCTGGCCAAACAACTCAACAAGGATAACAAATCAGGTTAAACCTTTCTTATAACAAAATAAACACACATGTTGGTGTTATATCAATCTCAATCAAATCCACTTCCATACTTCCCAACTGATACACATGGTGGTGATGTATCATATCAACAACAAATAGAAATATTTCTATTATCAACAAGCACACACATATGTGATGCTACTGGAGTCCATCCCCTATCTCCTCCCAACAAATCCGGTTTAGAGGTCCATCCCCTATCTTCCCCTAAACCGTGGAGTTCATCCCCTATCTCCTCCAAAACCAAATGCATATGCAACATAATCTATACTTGCCATATACAACACATAGTCAACACACGAATGTTCTGTATTAACTCAACAGTCAAATAAATGACTCAATTTCAGTTATACCTAAGCCGCATGCAAGGTCTACAACAATCAATGGCTATCCTCCACCGATAGCCCAAAACAATTATTTCTAAACAAGAAATAAATATAACAATACAATGAAATTTCATCATTCTCAAAGGTAAGTATTTAAACTAACCAATTACATCATTAAACCACTAAATTCCCCAATCTCATGAATTAAACCCAATTCCACATTTTTCCCTTAAATTAATTATACAAATTAATCTAAGCCAAAACCCTAAGGTTTCTCCCAAAATTACCAAACTACCCCCACATACCAAAATACCAACACTTAGGATTAAAGCGTATAAATGGAGTAGGAAATCCCTACCTCGAAGCAAGAACCCGAAAAGAAGAAGACGGAGATGATAGCCCAAACTCCAAAGTGCTCCAAATCAACAACCGTTCAGATTAAATGGAAGCCCTCGACCCACTCTACCTTTTTAATGAAGGAACTAGGTTAGATACTCACTCTAAATAGATGAAACCTAGGAGAGAAGATGAGTTGGGAGAGAGAAAACTCGTAACCTAGGGTTTTATAAACTGAAAGGGGCTGAAAAACTGATCTGAAACACGTTGCTGCGTATATAAACTTGACAGGCCCGCTCGAGCGTACAACACACCGCTCGAGCGTAAAGAACAAAAACAAGGTCCGCTCGAGCGCAATGATAACCGCTCGAGCGTAGATTCCCCCATTCCAGAACCCACGCGAAGAACACACTACCCGCTCGAGCGTAAACAATACCGCTCGAGCTCAACCAGCTCGAGCTCAGAAATCCCGCTCGAGCGTAGATATCACACCTGCAGAAGTTTTGCAGGGTTCAAAAATACTGGAAGTGTGCAATATCCGCTCGAGCGCAAGAAGGTCCGCTCGAGCGGAACGGCTGAAACTTCAAAAATCTGGGGTTTGATCCCAGACTCAAACCACCCACTCGAAACAGGTCTAACACACCCTAAGACTCAAACAATGACGTTAAAGGATGACAACAACAATAATATGACAACGGAATCCACGGAACATGAGTCCAGATATAATAATCAAATGGGAAAAGACCGGGGTCGCTATACTATTAATAGTGAAATTGAGTCCATTTTACAGAATCATACCTGGGAATTGGTGGATCTTCCACCAGGATGTAATCCTCTTGGATATAGATGGATATTCAAGAGAAAAATGAAGGTTGATGGATCAATTGAGAAATACAAGGCTAGACTTGTAGTTAAAGGTTACAGGCAAACTGAGGGAATAGATTATTTTGACACTTATTCGCCCGTAACAAGAATAACATCCATTAGAATGTTGATTGCTATAGCGACTTTATACAATCTTGAAATACATCAAATGGATGTTAAGACTGCATTTTTAAATGGAGATCTTAATAAAGAAATCTACATGGAACAACCAGAAGGGTTTGTAGTTCCAGGGCAAGAAAAGAAAGTGTACAAGCTTGTAAAATCTCTTTATGGTTTAAAGCAAGCTCCAAAGCAATGGCATGAAAAATTTGACAATGTGATGATATCAAATGGTTTCAAAATAAATGAATGTGACAAATGTGTTTATGTGAAAGACACAGAAAAAGGATATGTCATTGTTTGCCTATATGTAGATGATATGCTTATTATTGGTAGTAATACTGAAATTATAAAAGCTACCAAGAAAATGTTGAACACTAAGTTTGACATGAAAGACATGGGAGTAGCAGATGTAATTTTAGGAATTAAAATTACTAGAACATCTAATGGATATGCTTTGTCTCAAGGTCATTATGTGGAAAAAATCCTTGAGAAATTTAATAAACATGATGACCGTCTTTCAAAAACCCCTGTGGATGCTAGTCTTCATTTAATGAAGAACATGGGTGAAGGTGTATCACAACTAGAGTACTCCCGAATAATTGGAAGTTTAATGTACCTCATGAATTGCACACGTCCTGACATAGCATATGCTGTCAGTAAATTGAGCAGGTACACAAGTAATCTAGGGAAAGATCATTGGACAGCCATAATAAGAGTACTTAGATATCTAAGATATACTTGTAATTATGGATTGAACTATACAAGATATCCAGCAGTACTGGAAGGGTACATCGACGCTAATTGGATATCCGACACTAAAGACTCTAAGTCTACTAGTGGCTATGTCTTTACCTTGGGAAGTGCAGCAGTCTCTTGGAAATCGTCCAAACAGACGTGCATTGCCAGGTCCACAATGGAATCCAAGTTTATTGCATTGGATAAAACAGGAGAAGAAGCAGAATGGCTTCGACATTTCTTGGAAGATATTCCAATGTGGCCCAAACCTATGCCCGCAATTTGCATCCATTGCGATAGCCAAACAGCTATGGCTAAGGCACAAAATAATATGTATAACGGTAAGTCTCGTCATATACGACGTAGACGTAATACCGTTAAACAACTGCTCTCAAATGGAATTATTTCCATTGAATATATAAGGTCAAGAGATAACATTGCGGATCCGTTAACAAAAGGTTTGACTAGAGAGCAAGTTATGAGATCATCGAGGGGAATGGGATTAAAGCCTACCAATTAAGAACCGACTTAATGGCAACCCAACCTAGCTGACTGGAGATCCCAAGATCTAGGTTCAAAGGGACAACCGAATTAAGTATGATTCCTGACCATCACTAAAGAGAAAATCTCTTACCCATTTCTATGATAACAAGTGATGTCCGTAGCGAGAATTAGGATAAGTTTTACTTTTAATGAAGTTCATATATTGGAAAACCAAGTAGGGTATAGCAGAATACTCTTAATGAGCATCACCTATATGAGTGTGAATTAGGCCGATTCTATGAGAATGCTAAGGCTACATACTCTAGAGCACTCATGAAAACCAGGTATTGTCCAGGGCCAAAACGGGCACAACTGAAAGAACCAAGTTGTGTATGAAAACAAAACTGTGTGAAAGCTGTTGTCTCGGTTTACACTAACGGCAGAACAGTTCAAGACATCATGTTCACTGATCAGCCAGTAAACTCGATAGTTTTTCACAAGGGAAGGTTCAAGGCCACAAGCTACCTATCCTATGCAGGATGTTTTCAGTTTTGTACTTTCTCAGGTTGTATGTTGTTGCATTTCCTTTTTGTCAATTTCATTCATGTGGGGGATTGTTGGAAAAATGATTTAAATTATGATGTTTCGGAAACGTTATGCTAATTATTTTATAGGACCCACAAGTCATTTTTTGAGGGTTCGAGTAGCAATGTATTCGTTCTATATGGTGAACAAGATTATATAATTAGTGAGTCAAAACCATTTATAGGTGAATGGAAAATTGACTTCTAAGTAAGGTTTATGAACATTAGACATGTTTGTGGAAATTCTCAAAATGGTGTTGCATCATTTTCTACACAGGAAAATTATGAACAATTTGGAGAGTATATATATAAGGTCCTAGATAAGTTGGGTTTGAGTCAAGCCCATTACTTATTTTCTTGGGCCCAAATTGTTTGAATTAATGTTAGATGGTTGCTGGAAAGTTTGAATTTTATATTCAAATTGCAATGGATGGCAACGGACATCAACGAACATATTTTCAAATTGCACAGACATGTCTTTCCATAACAGGTTTCCATTGCCTATATTAAGGCAGTCCTCCATCCTTTTTATTTTCAAGAAAGACAACATTTTGTTTTCCAGATCTTCCTTTTTCTTCTCCTCTATTCATCTTGCATATTCCATTTTTAGAGTTTAAGTTTGAGAGAGTATAAAGTACATATTCTGGTTCGCTGTACACATAGAGTTAGTGCAAATTCTGTGTGTGGTGATTGTTGTATCCTGGAGACAGGACGCCCATTGATCTCGTGCACCAGTGGACAGGGCGTAATTCTGTCTTAAAGACACAGTGTCCATACACTGGCCTCAATCACATTTTATACCATTGTATAATCTGCCATAAAGTTGTAAGTTTTTTTTTTTATTTGTTTGTTTTATTCTTTCGCATGTAATTAATTATTCGCATGTAATTAATTTACCGAAATTATTCTCCAACATTAGATAGTTTCCACACCATTGGATTGTTGATATTTGCATATATATCTAGACTATTAATTGAAGATTTGAAGGCCAAAGGCATCATTTGGCCAAACTAACAAAGCAATGGTAAACTCTCCGTACTTCTAATTCGAACTTTACTTCTTGTGAACTTGCTATTTTCAATTCAAACTCTCTCTACTTCCAACTCAAACTCTATACCATCCTTAAAGTCCATCAGGGTGAGTACCACATGCACACAAACCATGGATGGCCATGGCCTCCCTGCCTAGTATATGTATATATATATATATATATATGGGTTCATTTTATGAGACATGAACTACCTTATCTAATTTTCAATTTTATGCTCACAAGACATACGGCTATGCATTTAAAAAATTTGATTTTTAGAATTTTGATTTTTTAGGTGTATATATAAAATTTTGATTTTTATAAAATTTTGATTTTTTAGGTGTATTACCCTAGTATATATAAAATTTTGATTTTTTAGGTGTATTAGCTTATGGCCAAATGTGTGGTGTGTATACTTGTATAAATCTGTGTGTAGTGTGCTCAGCATCTCCATTGGAGATGCCCCAAGGATCCTAATAATGAGCCAAGGCCAGTAGTATTGTCCCAACTAGGAATGGTGTAGGAATAGAACACCACAAATCCAATCCCACTCTACTTCATTGCTATTCCTACTTTTGTTCTAAAATTTTGCCCTATATTCCCAATACATTTCCAAACACAAGATTATGTCTCAAGATTTCAATATTTCAAAATTCCACTACATCTTGTGACTAAGAGTGTATTGAAAAAGAGGAAAATAAGGATATTATATGATAAACAAAAAAGGAGTGAACAGAGATACAGAAAAAGTGAACTGAGATACAGAAAATTGTAAACTATATCCTACGAATAACAAAATTTGTAACTTTTCAATGCCCTAGATTCAGTAATGAAATGAAAACCCCAAATTTCGAAATTTAATGCCCAAATTTCGAAATTTAAAATCCCAAATTTGAAATGAAAACCCTCATTTATGCGATACAAACCTAAATGTGGGTGTTTGACGAAGGTGTTCCTCGTTTTTCCGGTGGTGTACTGTTGGCCGTTGTTCGTTGCTTCCTATTCGTCGTCGGTCTTCCCTTCGGAGTTCGGCTGAGTGAGGGAGAAGAAGATGGGCTGGAAAAGAAGAAACGGTTTTCGTAAAGGGAGAAGGAGATGGGTTTTGTGTAAAATGAAACGGCTTTCCGAAAACCGTTTTCTATTTATGATAAAATTCTTATTTTAGGAAAACAATATTTATAAATTGAAAAAAATAATAATAAAAATAAAAACGGTTTTACAAAAACCGTTTTCTATTTATTTTCAAATTATTATTTTAGGCAAACAATATTTATAAATTGAAAAAAAAAAATAATAAAAATAAAAATGGTTTTACAAAAACCGTTTTATATAAACTTAAAATTAATTAGGTGTTAAGTAAAAACGGTTTTACAAAAACCGTTTTTATGAAGGAAAATTTTATTATTTTTTTATTTATCAAAAACGGCTTTGCCAATGCCGTTTTAATGAAAACGGTTTTGCTAAGCCCGTTTCACCCTATATTGGGAATAAAGTAGAAAACACAACCTAAAGTCGGACTAAAATATTCAAAATGCCCCAAACAGGGAAATTGGCCTTCTATTTCACTCTCTCTCTCTCTCTCTCTCTCTCTCCACTCCGTTTCTCTCTCTCGCTGACCGCCACTAAACCCACTGCTACTGCTATATGGCAGCATCGAAGTGTTTAAGGCTTCGAATTTGCCAGATCAGAGTAAACTCACGAATGTTGAGGAGATCGCGCTCTTACACTATCAAGACCTAGCTAGTTACGATATGATTGGGGTGTTAAAGATGATCAAGGATCCGATCACTACGTCGGCTACGAACAACGCCGGAAAGTTCGGTCTGACGGTTAATCTCGTCGGCGACGAGGTCAATCCGAAGATCGGTCGAGACTCATCGTGAATCTCAAGCACTCTGATTAATATGACTCCTCTCTGCATTTTCACTATCAATCATGTTCTCATTCAGATCAAATTGTTCGACGGTGCTCCGTCACCGACACATTCGCTAGAGGCGATAAAGGAAATAAGAAATCGGCGAATCTAACCTAGCAACGGGTTTGAGGACCTCCATTTGTGATTTTGGCATAGATCTGAGAGAGATCTGTGAGAGTTCACTGATTTTAACGAGTTTAGAGAGAACTTTGGCTCTATGTTTGAAGATTACTGCGAAGATCAAGAAGATTGTGGCTCGTCTATAATCTATCCACCTCTATTGACAGAAGCCGACTCTCAAGCTTTGTGATGCCCTGGATTTGATATTGATTTGTTCTAATTTTTTGGTAGTTTTTTTTTTTTTTTAACACTAATTTTTTTTTGGGGTAATTGTAGATCTTTTATTCTTGTTGTTATTGATGATAAATGTTGTTGTTGATGATAAAACAAATATGTACAGATTTGTTGTTGAACAGGTCTGTAATTTGCACAAATATCACACAGATAACAAAGGGCTCTAATTTGAACAAGTAACAAATACATACTAGATATAGATAAGGAAAAATTAGAGCTAAAATAATTGAACTGATTTTAAATCCACAAATTTTAAATAGATACCCACAGATTTTGAACAGGTATGAAAAAAAATTGAATAGGTAAGGCAAAAATTCTACAAATAAATATGAATTTGAACAGATAGTCAAAAAAATTTATACAGATAGGAAATAGTTTGTACAACTAAATATAAATTTAAACAGATAGAAAATAATTTGAACAGATAGTCAAAAAAAGTCAACAAATAAATTAAGGGGTAAAATTAGAAATAAAATATCCTTCAAAACAAGTAAAAAGACCTCTCTAAATTATTTCACAAATGGTGGACCTTTCACCAATAAAAAAAATACACTAGATCTAGTGCCTTAGACACCCTCTAAATTGGATTTATCACCAATTTTCTCTATAATACATAATATAATATAAATGATATTCTGAAAGATGCACACCACGAATATGTTTTTGCAATTAACATCATATATATATGTAACATCATATATGCAATATGTACATATATTTAAACATAATCAAATAAAAGATTTGCCTTGAAACACCACTTGAGTATTATATTATATAAATATATATATATACTCAAATGATGCAAAATAATGGCTCATGATACTCATCACATGGGTGTGTCTTACATATAATTAAATTATTAAAAGATGCAAAATAAATTTAAATTTGGTGCAACATGTATCAAAAAGATATAATACATGTTTATATTTTGTGTCAAATTATTACAACATATGTATATTAAAAAATCACAATTTATCAAAGAATGTTTTAGAAATCATCAAAATTAAATAACAAGATTAACAATCTTCCATTTTTTATGATGGCAATACATATATAGATTTGACACAAAAGTAAAATCAACATCAATATCTTTTGAATTTTTTGTAACATAAAATATTTAATAATTAAAGCACATGCACAATTCAAATTCATGTCCCTCCCCCGTTGACATCATCAAAATAAAAGATTGATATATGAAGTTTTTATAAAGAAAAAATTTGCAGTGCCCAAAACGAAAATCGTACAAACACATTTAAGCAAAAAAAATCTGATTTGACAAAAAAAATATAATAATTTTTCTTATTTCTCTCCCATGATCATTTTTGAGATTTGGTACATCACCAGAAAAAATGGTGTAGCGGAGCCCAAAATGTTGACAATCAAGATATTTTAGCAGATATGCATCGATTATTAGATCGATGGTATGTATAAAAAATGACATAACTGATGTGCAGAGATACGAAACCTTCAAGTGTTTTTAGCAAAAAGATTTGATTACAATATGTATAATCATGTCATTCCTTACATTGACCATTAATGATTCTAATTTGAATGAGGTGCCTGAGATTCAGGCAAATGAAAGATTACTTATAGTGTATTTGCACACTATTCCAGTAATTGAGAGTCATAGTGTATTTTGTAATCGTAATGATACCAACGCTATTAATAACACTATAGCTCTTAGTATTAGACGATGATTGCGATTTCCAATATGGCTCGATGATTACAAGCAAGAATACAAGAGAATTAGTGAATAAAAGAAGAGATGAGTTATTTAAAACAACAATTGGCTAAGACTTCGTCAGGCGAAGAGAGATCTAGATAGAAAAAATTCTCAATTGGAGAATGCGGTGCAATATTATGCAACCGTTATAATACCAAGACTCACAGAAGTTGAAAATAGAGATATGCATGTAATGGAAGCTAATGAAAAGTTATTGAGAGAAGTTAAACGCAAAAAATCTGTGAAGCCTTATCAAAACTCACATGTAATCTAGAAATATTTTCTCTTTTTGAAATAAAATTACAAGTATTTGTCTTTATCAAAAAATTGTTTGTCTTTATTATAAAAAGGAATTTTTGGTGTAGATAATGAGTAAGATAAAAAAAATTATTTGGTAATTATATAAACTCCCCCTGAAATTATGCATAAAATATACAAATTCACCTTGAGATTATGCTTTATTGTCTGTTTCAATCTCAAAATATCACATAATAAGAGTCTTCCCTTGAATTAATGCACTAAAAATTGCACACACACAAAAATTGAAAGAAACAAATTACAAATTTATGATACCAAGGGCCATCAAATTTGGCCAAAAACAATTGCACCAAGTTCATTGGCATAAATAAAGTAAAGACAAGTGAAACCAATTACTTCATACCAAATAGAAGCAATTGTTTTTAAATACAAGAGAGTTTGTAGCACATACAAACCATACCATAAATATAATACAATGCAAAAATAATTTTAACATGTTGATAGGGAAATGATGCTAGCAGATGTAAGGATTGATGACGATGATGGAGATTTGTGACGATGGTAAGGATCTGAAATGATGGTGAAGATCGGAGATGGATCTTGTGTAGATCGAGGACGAATTTGTATAGATCGGAGACGGAAATGTGTAAGTCGGAAATGAATTTGTGTAGATGAGAGATAGATTTAGATGGATGATGGTGGTGATGAAGTTGGTGGAAGATAGTGTCAAATAATAGTGGTGATGAAGTTGGTGGATGATGGTGGTAATGAAGATGGTGTTGGAGGATGAGAGGGAGTGAAAGTGGGCGAGAAAGAGAGAAAAGCAGAGAATGAGAGAGAACAACTAGGAGTTGCCATAATATACTCTAAGACGGTTAAGTCAAAAATATTAGAGTCCTCACTCCGATTCCAATTGTTATTCCAGATAGGCAATCGAAGTGGGGGTGAATTAGGTTATTAAAAATAATTTCACAATATTAAATATAATAATCAAAATATTTAAATTTTAACAAATAAAAACCAGAGCAATAATTATCAATATAAAAGTAAAGAAATATGGAAAGAAATCAAACACAGGGATTTATAGTAGTTCGGCACGCTTAGCCTACGTCTACTCCTCAAGGATTCTCCTTAAGAATTTCTTCACTATCATAATGAATCAATATAGCACTAAAACTTCACCAAGCTTGTGGATTTTACACAGGTTTTATTCTTATCTATTGAGCTTCACTTAACAATAAATGTCTCACCCTTACAAAATTCTCTCTCAAAATAATGAATAAAGATAAGAGATACTTCAATCATCTTTTACAATAATTCTCTCACAAAGAGTAGATATGAAAGTGTAAGAACAAAGAGAACACTTACATCTGAGAGTGAAAAATACAATCACAATTTCGGAACACACAAATTTTTTTCTCTTCAAGTTCTTGATTTTTCTCCACACAAAACATTTTTATTTATACCCAAAAATCTATCTATTGGGAGAAGAGACACTAGTCTGGCAGAACATACTCTCCATCATCACACACCGCTCCTACAGACAGCTCGTAGAAATGCAGCTCAACACACTTTTTCTTTTTCAAACTTTTGCAGAGGACAAATTGATTCAAGTAAGAGTTTGAATGGTTTATCTAATTACAATATGGAAACTTAATCATTCACCTGCAATCTATGAAGCACGGGTACTCCAAAAATATTGCCGTACAAGTTGTGAAGCCCCTGAAAAATGTATTCTTTTTAAAAAACCCTTATGTTTGAATTATTTCCTTAAAGCCCTCAGTTTCTTGAATTATTTCGAATCTTGTCGGTTAGCATTTTTTTTTTTTTTTAATCAAAACAGGAATATCCTAGCCAAATTAGGTTCCTTAGCCTAATTTAATTTAATTCTACATAAATAAGGTTCCAAAACATAAGTTTTATTCCAAGCCCTCACTTCTTTTATTAATTTCAAGAATTTTCCCAAAACTAGTACATGTACTTTTATACTATAGGTACCATCAAATCAAATTGAGACCTATATATATATATATACATTGGGAAGTGTGTCCATAGTACCTAAATTGAATAAAAAAATTCCCCATCTCCCTTCCCCATGGCCGGCCACCCTAGGAGAATGTGAGGGGTCTATTTTCAAGAATTGTAATTATGATATTCTAGAAACCCTAGCACCTAGCACCCCTAAATCTAGGGTTGTGTTCCCAACACTAGTTTCATTCCAACTAAAGACCAACTAGATGTTGTCTAATCCCATGATTAAGTTCCCTAATCACTCTCTATTCCATTAGACTCCAAGTAAATCCAAACTTTTCAATCCAATTCCAACTAGTGGGTCTTTATGTCTTTTTACACCAAAATTGCCTATAAATACAACCACCCCTTAGCATGGCAAACACAAACAACACACACTCACACACATTCGGCCTAGAGGAGAGAAAGGAGAGCAAGAGAGAAGTCTTGAGAGAGAGAGGAAGGAAGATGAGAGCAATCTTGTTCAAGCCTAGCAAGTAAGCCACAACACAACCCTCTCTTCCATTTTCCTTTTTCAAATACATGCTCTTAAGGGTTCTGAATATTGTTTTCAGATGTGTTATTAATGATTTAATTGTGTTAAAAATGATAAGAGTTGAGCCATGATTCTATCTCTCTTGTAGTTTCCCTCATTTCGGTACAAAACTATCTTTTTCATACTAATCTCTCAAACTTTCCAAAGGCACACCTTCAAGCAAATTTTTTGAGTTTAATATATGTTATTTATCATGTTTTCATCACAAAAGAAATGAAAATTTTCCCTTAGTGGACCTCTTTTCTCACAAATCTTCTTGTTTTGGGTATTGTGCCTTAAGAATCTGTTTTTACAACCAACTTCCAAAATTTCTAGAAAAATGTAGAAAAATATTCTGGATCTCCATTTTATGTCAAAATCTTCCTTAAGGAGTTATCTTTCAAATAAAAGTAGTTTCATTGAAAAACAGTGAGTGGTTTGTAAGAAAATCAGATTTTCGTAACGGTCAACGAATCTGGACAGCACTAGAGTGTTTCTTAAATAACTAAAAATATAGAAAAGCTATCCCATTTCTGAAATATGTTCTGGAAACTAGATTAAATTCTCTACGAACCATAGGAAGGCCGAGTCTAGTAAAAATCTAAAAGAGCCCTTTTCATTCTAATCCTTAAGTGATATTGAATCTGGAAATTCTGTTGTGCATGGGTGTTTTATGCCCTTGTGTTCATAAAAATGCTTATTAGCTTATGATCATGTCTTGGCATGATATTGTATGTGTTATGGTTATGTTCTTTATCTTCTTCATCTTAGTGATGCATGCTTATGTGGATATCATTATCTTGTTAAGTTGGTCTAACCTTGATTTAAAACATTTAACTCTACGGAAAACTTAATTGGGATGGTGTTGGGCTTTCGATCACTTGAGTAATGAAAAGATGTTAATATGTGATGTATGGATTATTGGGATGCGTTCCCTATTTGGAAGTTAAAATCTTGCGCAAGTAATTTTCGGAACCCTTGAACGGAACGGTTGTATTCGGACCCTAGGTGGTTTGGTGTGAGAAGGGATTCGGGCAAGGCCCATTATTACCATCTCTTTTGAGGCTCTGCAGTTGGCGCTACGCGGTACATAACCGTTGGTAGGCATCCGAGGTAAGGTCTGCAACAAAGCAACAAAAGAGGGGGCATACCGAATAATCTACGTCCGATTCTTGTGGTTGGGAGGACAAAATCTCTTTGGGGGATTTCTAGTTTACTAACATCTAACTATGTAACCCTCTATTTATTTAATTGAGTATCATGCTTTACTACTTGCTGCCATATCTGTGATTGTGTATTGGACTGGGAAAAAAGGGACGGGGTGTGTGTGTGTTTACTGGGCATTCAAAGCTCACGGCGTATCATGCCAGGTGTCGAAGAGGAGCTTATAGCTGGAGACGACGAGCCTGAAACCTTCGAAGACTTTTGGCTATCTTAGGAAAATTAGAAATTTCCCTTTTGATTTTTTGTAAGGCTCATATGAAGATTTAAATTTTTCTTTTTGGGATGTAATGTAATGGAACAAGCTTTTGAAATTAAAGATATTCGTGGTTGTTATGTACTTATATTCTATATATATACGTATGAACCTTATCGTTGCTTATGAGACCTTGTGTCAATACCTTTTAAGATCTGTCAAAAGGGTAGTGCGCTGCCTAAGAAAGCTGGACTTAGAAGGAAGGCTAATTTAACTCATCCGGCAATCTGGGATCTTACTTGGTTATTGACCATAGGACTCATTAGTGACTCTCCCTTGACTGGAACCATTAGTGTGGATTCAGGGCGTCACACAAGTACTGGGTACTTACCGGGTACGGGTATGGGTACCAGTACGGTCGCACACATATCGGGTATGGAAAAACGTACCATGTACGTTTTATACGGCCTGTATATATCTTGTACGTTACAGGTACGCGAAGGGTACTCCATGGGTACACGGTTGGGTACGTCGGGGTCAAAACTAAAATTTCAGAATTTTTTGGGGGGCACTGGAGCAATTATCTTTTGCCCATTTTGAAAAATTAAACAAATAGGGGGTTTTTAGTAATAATAAAAAAACATAAAAAGAAATTATATCTATAGTTTAAAGAAGCCCTAAATCATTCGAAGAACAAAGAAGCCCTAAATCATTCGAAGAACAAAGTCAAGTCAACTTTTCCATTCGAAGAACAGAGTTCGTCAAATCTGCTATCCATCAAAGACAACACTGAAGCTCGATATTCCGGTTAGTTCCTCTCTTTTTTCTTCGATTTTTATTCCTCTTCGATTCTTCTTTCTCTCTTCGACACTGAAGCTCGATTCTCTCTTTCTCTTTTTTAGAGTTTGTCAAATTCTTCTCTCTCCTTTTATTTCAGATTTTTTTTCTTTAGATTCTTCTTTCTCTTTCTTCTTCTTCTTCTTCTTCATTTTTCATATTTTTTTTCGTATTCCCAATTCGTTTCAAATTTTTTCTGATCCATTTTTTGGTTTTTGTTTTTTACATTTTTTTTTCCTACAACAACTGGAATTTGATGTAAGCTACAATCTTATTCCTCTTTAATCAGCTTCAAAAACAATTAGGTAGTGCAAAGTCACCCACTCCGTGCGCTTTCTTCTTACTGTTGTAATCTTGTAGTAGACATTAAGAATTATATAAAATAAAAGATAAAAAAAATTGATTACTTTCATCATAGAGTATTGATGTATTTAAATTGTTGTTTGAATATTTGAAAATTATATACTTGAATGAAGTGAAAGAAATTCACAAATTATTTTGTAATTTTTCTTTTTAATTATGATATTAAACTTTGATTTGTATGTTAGATGTTTAGCTATAAAAGAGATAATTTTTTTTTGAAGTACCCCAGCCGTACCCGTACCTTAGAATTTGTCGTATCGTCATACCTGTATCATACCTGTACCCGTATCCTTACCCGCACCCGTGCTTCCTAGCCTACAATCAAAACTTTTGAATATAATATATATATATATGTATAATAATTATAATATAAATGACATTCTGAAAGATGCACACCACAAATATGTTTTTGCAATTAACATTATATATATAGCATCATATATGCAATGTATATATATATTTAAACCTAATCAAATAAAAGATTTGCCTTGAGACACCACTTGAGTATTATATTATATATAAATATATATAATATATTCAAATGATGCAAAATAATGGCTTATGATACTCATCACGTGGGTGTGTCTTACATATAATTAAATTATTAAAAGATGCAAAATAAATTTGAATTCGGTGCAACATGTATCAAAAAGATATAATACATTTTTTTATTTTGTATCAAATTATTATAATATATGTATATTAAAAAATCACAATTTATCGAATAATATTTTAGAAATCATCAAAATTAAACAACATGATTAACATAGGGTATGATATCAGCAATCTAGGGGCAATTTGTAATGAGATTACAAATCTCAGGGAGGGAAATGTTATTTTTCAAATGTGATTGAGAGTCTGTATTAAATAGAAACCTCAGCGGGTGTTAGTGTAATTTACCCTTTTTATAAATAAAGTAACCCACTTTTCAAATTATTTATCAAATACTTTTTTTAAAAATACAAGTTTAAAACACAAGTTCACCACGAAAGCGCATCTTCAAAATGTAAGTTCATGATTTCATATTGATTTGACTTATTGATGTATAGATGTGGGCCATGTCAATATGAAATTGCATGTTTAAGATGCGATTTACCATGAAATCGCATTTTGAACCTACAATTTTAAAAAATGGGTTAATTTGATAAATATTTTTAAAAGTTGATTATTTACATAAATAGTTTAATTTTTTGGAATATTCACAAAAAAACTCTTTGGATGGTAGGGTCTGATGAGAAAATTATATATATATATATGTATTTGAGAACAGAAGATGGATAAATTACACTTTAACCTCTAGTGGTTTGCGTAAAAAATACGGAGCCCCAATATAGTTTCATTTGTAACATTTTAACATACCAGAGTGCAATTTCAGATAGACGTAACAGAAGTTGTAAGAAGTCAAAAATGCCCCTAGATATTTTACAGTCCAAAATCGTTTCATTTGACTAATACAGTATTCATATCTCTATCTTCTCTCTCACCGTGGTTGATTGGATTGAATTAGGGTTGCATTATCGATCCATCGTATTGCGAACGCCATTGCTAGTTTAAGTATGTTTTGTTTATCCTAATTTATTTTGATCGTTGGATGTTGATTTTGAGTAATTTTTATTCGTATCTTTTTTTGTGTTTACGTTGATTTACAAAATTTGTAATTTTTTACACATGGTATGCCTGTATTACTTTAATTTTTTGAGATTTTGCTTAAAGTGGGGTGGGGTATAGAGTTTCATAAATAATGGATATTTTTTTTCATGATGTTAACTTTGGGTATTTTTTATTTATATATTTGTTTTTGTATACTTTAGTTTCTATATTCATGCCTTTTATTATTTTATTTTTATGGGATTTTGGTTAAAGTGGAGTGGAGTTTAGAGCTTTATTCATATATTTTATGATGTTGATTTTTTATTCATATTTTTATCTCAATTTAGAGATTTGGTAATTTTTTACAAATATTGAAAATGTGTGTTGGTATCATGATATTATTTTGGATATTTTTATTTATATCTTTTATTTGTGTTTAGAGATGTTGTAATTTTTTATGTATGCCATGCCTATACTGGTTTAATTTTTGAAAATTTTGGTTAAGGTGGGGTTTATAACTTTATAAACAATGGATATTTTGTTGTGGTCTTAGAGGGATTTTAATTAAATATTGAGAAATTTAATTAATAATCAAATATTAATTAAATAATATGGTCCAAGGACTTTGATTTTTGTAATGTGGTCCCGATGACTTAAATTTTTGTAATGTAGTATTGTTCACTTTCGTTGTTTTGTGCAGTGAGGTAAAAAAAAAAATGATTTTTGAGATCAACTACAATGGATACATCAATAAGCCTTTTAATATTGCTTATACACAAGGGAAATTTGAATATATTTATGATGTTGATCTTGACAGGCTATTGACAATAATTGAAGAAGATGTTGATATATTTTCTATGATATATGATTATGAATATTTGGATGTGATTCAATTGTTTGTGGAGAAGGATTAGGACCCATTATAAGTGGCAAGTCTAAAAGGCAAAAACATTTGGTACCCCCAAGAGTACCAATTAGTTCTAAAGAGGCACCGACTTGGCATGAAATAGATACTGTTGCAACAGTTGAAAGGGTGAATGATGGAATGGAAAATATAAGTGAACAAGAGATGGATTGTGGAGAAGCTGAACAAGGTTTAGGAGCTCATGGAGATGGAGTGCAAGATGTAGGTGATGAGGAAATTAATTATGAAGATGGGAGTGAAGGAATAGGGAATAAATAAAAGAATCACGCAGATGGGGTTGAAGATGTCAGAGATGAGGAGAGGGATAATGAAGATTGGGATGAAGAAAATAGTGATGATCCTGATTACATGATTGATGAGAATGATGACAGTGGTTCAGAAGAAGCAAACTATGAAAGTGATGAACCTGGTTGGTTGAATGAGGGTTTAGATGGGCCAAGAGATGATGATATTTTCGCACCAAAGGAGACTACAAAGAAAAGAAAGAGGCAACCTCCTTCATGTAATAAAAGGTGATATTCTGATCTTGAGGATGAAGATTTACAAACTGTACATAACTCATCAGATGAGGAATGTGAAGATAAATATCAAGAGTTCATCTAGGAAGTAGATATGAAAAAGCTACAACTCAAACATGGAATGAAATTTGTCATCCCTTAAATTTTTAGACAAGCAATGAAAGTGTGGAATATCCAACATGGTTATGACATAAAGAACATAAAGAATGTCAACTCCAGAATTACTGTGGTGTGCAAGCATGGATATGGATGGAGATTACGACCTTGTTTGGTTTGTGTTTCAAAATCAATTTTTGAGCGAAAAAAGTACAAAAACGTGTTTGGCACTTATTTTCTAAAATATTCTCTGAAGACTCCTCTCACAGTCTATGCTTAAGATGGTTCCCAAGAGAATCATTGGCATCTCCTGTCATTCACTTCTCTCTCTCAAAAGAACCTTTCTGACCTTCATCTCTCTGATACAAAATTGTTCATCACCAATCCAACGGCTCTCTTTCAGCTGTGTCAACGAAGACGATTCACACCCGTAGGCCAAGATCTGTACTCACCCAAGTGCCTTTGAAGAGACCCATTTCTCTCACCTCTATCAGTACACTATTGAAGATTTGAGAAATCTTCTCTGTAGATGTATTGACGCTATCTCTCACCTCCTTCATCTCTGTGTAGCACAAGCTTGAGGCAATATGGGTCATCTGCTCGTAGGGGTCCTCTCTTATTAGCCATAACTTGTCTCCCTCATAGATTTCCCCAAATCTTGCCCTAGCTTCTGTCTCAGTGAAACAGAGTTATTCAAATCTTCACACAATCTTGACTTGTAACATCAATGTCCATCATCTTTTTGTTGTGGGCTCTATAAAATGCAAACCAACATGCTTCAAACCCCACCAAGACGAAGCACAACGGCATCCTTTGCTGCAAAAACGGAGAGGCCGTGCATAGGTCTTTCGTGTGGACAGTAGGATTTCGGGCTACCAAAACAAGGCAAGCAAGAGGTATAACTTGTGTTCAGTAATTTTTTTTTTTTAAAAATATGTTCACTGATTTTTGTTTACAAAGTTCCCAAGGCTCATCTTTTCTTCACTGCCTTTGGGTTTGTCAGATTGTGGTGAAATTTCCCAATCGGTAATTTTTTTAAATTTTTTATTGCACTGTTTCCCTTGTTTCTCAATCTGAACATTGTTGGACTGTTTGTCCATCATCATTTTATCTGTTCTGTTCATTCACTTGGTGCAAAAAAATTCATCTGAAATTGCAGTAGTTGGGGTAACTGAAGTGGTCCAAATATATTTGAAACCATGTTGAACTGAGTATTATCTGAAGTATAATGCAAGATTGTTGGTTACTTGTTTGATTTAATGGCTGTTGTTATGAGGTAATGTCAAAATTTTTGAAGCTATTAAACAATGATGGCAGAAATGAAGTAAACAAATTTGGAAGCAAGCAATTAAACAAATTTGCTTGAACATTATTTTCTTTCTTCATTTTGTACTTATGATGCGAGCGTTGGGAAATCTTGCGCCGTTTATAATCCAACCACCAAACATGGCTGTAACCCCTCCTCAAATTCGATATGACAGACGTTACTGGCCATGGTTTAAGGTAACATGCACGGTAGTTGATCTGAATTATTTTATATGGATTGAATATTGTACTTATTTTTTGGCTGATGGTGAATATAGTAAGTCTTATGAACATAAATGCAAACCAATATATTTGGTGTTGATAAATTAATTCAAATTTCAAATTAAATCAATATGTTCATGATCAAATATAGATGTGATGGTAAGTACAGTACATTGCATGCATGAACACATTAACGGATCCGAACGTTGGCCAATTTTTTTTTCTTAAAAGCATTCAAATTTTAATGATGTAGGACTGTGTAGGGGCCATAGATGGCACACATATTGCTGTTGTGGCACGAGAAGCTGACCAAATGCCATATCGAGGTAGAAAAGTGAATACTACTCAAAATGTGATGGTTGCATGTTCATTTGACATGAAGTTTACATTTGTATACACTGGTTGGGAAGGTCGTGTGCATGATTTGAGAATTTTTTTAGAGGCACTTACCATAACTACCGCTAACTTTCCACACCCGACACCTAGTAAGTGTATTTTTTTATTTCGTGCAATACCCAAATATGCCATGATTTGTTCTTATTGAAAGTGCTTTACTGTAGATAAGTATTATCTCATGGACGCCAGATATACAAATATGCTCGGCTACATAGCCCCATATCATGCACAAAAATATCATTTGCAGGAGTTCAATAGGCGGCATCCCTATCATGGTCCAAAGGAGTTGTTCAACCATAGATATTCTTCTTTGAAGAATGTAATAGAAAGAACCTTTGGAGTATTGAAACAACAGTTTCCATTATTGAAACACATGTCATGGTATGATATGGTACGCCAAGGGCCAATTGTTATGGCATGTTGTGTTCTCCATAACTAGATCCGTACGGTGCAAGAGCAGGATGAATTTTTCAATGTAGAAGAATTAACTGAAGAAGATGAAAATGATGATGACGATGACGACGAAGATGAATGTGAAGGTAGAGGTGAAGGTGAAGGTGCATGTGAAGTTCAAGGTGAAGGTGAAGTTAAAAATGTAAATGGAAATGAAGATAGAGTACCAGCTATGCAATAACACAACCATGTCAATATGTCACGTGAAAAACTACTACAGATGGGACAATGGCGAGATGAGCTTGCAACATCTATGTGGGAAGCACACAATAATAGGTAGATTACAACCGGGTAAATGCTTTTTGGTTATTCAAAGTAGGTTAATGAATGTGGTTGTATGCCAAATACTTTTTATGTATTTATACTTCACTATTTGTTTGATTTTAGATAATTTTAAAGTGGGATTGCTCATTTTACAAATATGTAGATAAAGGTGACACCAAATTGTTCATATGGCACTGGTCCAATGTTGGTGATTATGGCTCACACCCAAGCAAACAATGGTCGTTACTTTTTCCATTGTCCTAATTGGCATAATCATAGGGGCTCCTTCTTGTGGGTAGACGACTATGATGGTAGGGTACAACATCTCAGAACTGCTCAAGTGCCTCATACTGGCAGGAAGTAGTTGTTTTGGGCTTGTTGTGGATGCAACGCTTTTCTTTGTTTTACTATTATGATCCTTTCGTTGGTACTTTTCATTCTTGTTTTACTTAAGTAAGATGTCAGTAACTGTGGTTGCAAACAATGGTTGTACTTGAATTTTTATTATGTTAGTTCTTGTATTGGTACTAATTATGTTGTAATATTTATTTTTGTTTTTTTTTTTAATTTTAAACCATGTGGTACTAACTTTAATGTATTTTCATTGTCATTTTCCCCTTTATATGTTAATTACATATAACATATGCTTATAACAAATATTGAATATGACAATTATGTACAATAATGACAAAAAACAATTATGTATAGAAATGGCAAAAAATGTTGATTACATATAAAATAGAAAAATGATGTATTAAAAATTAAAAAAATCCAAGTATGTATAAAAATGGAAATATCCAATTATGTATAAAATTGGAATTTATTTTAATTCATTTTTTGCATTTTTGAAGATTTTTTTAAAAATTAATTCGGGGTGTTTGTATTTTTTTTCCTAAAAAAACCAACCAAATGGATTTTTGAGAATTTTTTTTTGAAAATGTGTTTGCAAACATGTTTCAAAAGTTATCCTGCAAAAAGTCAACCAAACACATTTCTGAGATTTTTTTTGGGAAAATCTATTTGGTTTGATTACTTCCAAAAATGTGTTTTTAGAGCATATTTCAATTTTTTTTTTCTCGCAGCCAAACCAAACAAGGCCTACATGTTTCTCCTATGCAGAGTGAGAGGACTTTTTATATCAAATCATTCCAGCCAAAGCATGCATGTGGAAGATCATATAACAATCACTTGGTCAATTCAAATTACTTGGCACACAAGTATATGGACAAGTTAAGAGATGACCCTGACACCAAAGTTGGGCCTATGCATAAGACAGTTTAGAGGGAGTTAATGGTTGATGTCAGTAGGCTTCAATTGTATAGGGCTAAAAGGAAAGCAAGAGAAGTTATTGAAAGGGATCAAAGGGTTCAATATGCAAAGGTGTATGATTTTGTGAAACTGTGAGGTTGCAAAATCCTAACAGTATAATACTAGTGGTGGTGGATAGGCCCAATGAAGACATACTTAGGTCCAACTTAGAATTGCCTCCAATTTTCTAGAGGTTATATGTTGGGTTTGCTACCTTTAGAACAAGTTTTATTGGAGGATGCAGGCCTATTATAGAATTAGATGAGTGTCATCTGAAAGGAATCTATAGTGGCCAATTGTTATGTGCACTTGGAAGGTACATGAATAATAATTACTTTTTGATTTCATGGGCAATTGTTGAGGCAGAGACTAAAGATTCTTGAGTCTGGTTTTTAAGGCAACTCATGAATGATATTGGTAGTGCTGATGACATGGGGTGGGTCTTCATTTCTAATAGACAAAAGGGGTTGGTACCTATATCTGAGGAGGTAACGCCAAATGTGAAACATAGGTTCTGTATGAGACATATTTACACAAAACTTAGTACAAAGTTCAAAAGGATTGAATTGAAAGACCTATTGTGGAAGGTAGTTGTAGTTGGGACTGTGAGGGAATTTGAATTTCACATGAACAAGTTCATGGAAATAGATCCATAAGAGAAAGCATACAAGTGGCTAAGGAAGATAGATCATGCTCTATGGACTAGGTCCCATTTCAGTCCAAAAAGTAAGTGTGCTACATTGGTCAACAACATATGTGAGTCATTAAATAACAACATATTGGAAACTAGGGACAAGCCCGTAATCAGTATACTTGAATGGATTAGGAAAAGAGTTATGCACAAGATCCAAATCAAGAAGGAAGGGATGCAAAAATACACTAGTCAAATATGTCCTAACATTTTGAAAGATCTGGAAGCACTGAAGGTGGAAGCGAGGAATTGTTTTGCAACCTATTGTGGTGAGAGAAAATTTGAAGTAGATTGTGGTGATATTACATATATTATGATTTGGAGGAAAGGAAATGCAATTGTAGGATGTCGGATTTGATTGGAATACCTTGCAAACATGCAATCAACTCCATATATGTTCAAAGAGAGAAGCCTGAGGACTATGTACACTCTTATTACAATAAGGACCAATACCTTGTAGCCTATAACTCAATGATTCACCCTGTTTCAGGCTAGCATGATTGGGTTGAAACAGGATTACTAGTAGTGGCAGCTTGGAAGACGACCAAAAATGAGAAATAAGGGAATAGATGAGCCAACAAAATATGTCACAGTGTCAAAGCAGAATAGGTTCATTGTTTGTGTTAGATGCTTTCAAAAAGGCCACAACCAGAGGTCTTGTAAGGCTCATGTCCATCCTAAGTCCAAGCTTTTTAAGCAAAAAAGAGGCAAGCAGCAGTAGCCACCTTCAGTAGCAATAACAATAACAACAATATTAGTAACATCAACAACTGCAATAGTAACAACTTCAGCATCTCAAGTAAGCTTTGTCTCCAATTTCATTTAATTTTGCTAGGCATTTTGTAATAATGTAACAATCCCGACCCATGATTAACGCTAATTCATGTTTAAGTATGCCAAATAAGTAATTAAGAAGAAATCCTGAGTTAACTATATGTGCATTGTATCATTTTGTGTTTATATCTGTTTGATGTAAAAAGATATGTTCATGTTTTAGTTTCGATTTGCGAATTAAAGGCCTTATCAGCATCCGATTCAGAAATTGACTTGATTTATATGTTAATTACGATTTATAGGATTTTATGGTAAGTTTAACTAAAATTTGATTTGGAACAATTAAATTAGAATAATTAATGCTACTTAACTTAGGTTAAGCCAATTACTTAAATGCCACTAAGTGGGCTTATGCAAGACCACTTCTACACCTTATTACATGTTTTTGACACTCTTACTTCCCACCTTCAAGCACCAAACGTGAGGGAGAGAGAGAGGGAAGAGAAATCGAACTCAAACCAAGGAATTGCTAGGAATTGTTGGCATTTAAAGAAGATTTGAGAGTTTCAACTTCAACTCTTGTGAATTCAAGTCTCTAAGTAAGGAACCAAACTCTTAATTGTGTAATTGAGTTAGACTTTATAAGATTTCAAGTGAATTAGGTGAATTCATGAGGGAATTGCACTAGAATTGAGGAGAATTGAGCCATACCATGCATGCATGTTCTTTTCTTCACAAATTGGGCATGATTTCAAAGAATTCTTTCATGCATGTGTTCATCTCACCCATGTTTTGAGAATTCATCATGTTTTACATCCTCTTGTTTCATTTGATCATGATTTGGAGACTTGAAACTCAAATCATTTCATGCATGTCATGTTTTTGGAACATCCATAAAGTTTAAGTTGAAATTGTGAACAATTGGCATGCTTTTGGGCCTTGATTTCATGAAATGATCTTTAAATCATGATGTTTTGTGAGTTTCTAAATGTTTTCCAGAATTTTGGCCCAAGAGGATGAGTTTTGGAGTGTTGAATTCATGTTTTGAACTTTGGGAGCAAATCTGGAAAACCCAGAATTTTGCTTCCACGCTCGAGTGAAGGATTCCATGCTTGAGCGACCACCTTTATTTTCACACTTCTACTCGAGCGACAAAAGGTTGGCTCGAGCATAAATTGCATGCTCTCAGAAGTTTGCGGGTTTGGAAGCACGCTCAAGCGACAAGACTTGCGCTCGAGCGAGGACTTGTCTCTCACGCTCGAAAGAGCGTCGAGCGACCGTCGAGCGGAAATTGCACGCAACTAGAACTTTTTCACATTTTGCAGACCGCTTGAGCGAAGGAGTGTGTGCTTGAGCAGCCACTCACATTCGGTATGTTCGCTCGAGCGAAGAAAGCTACGCTCGAGTGAGACCCCTGTTTTCAGCAAGTTTTGAAAAACATTTTCAAGTGCAATTTTGCAACCTTATTCCAGCCTAGGCATTCCTAGGCCATGATTAAGACACCATAATGGGGTTGAAGGCTAGAAACACTCTAAGAACAAGTGAATTAAGTTTTGTTCAATTCGAGCGTGTGTATTCAACGTATGTATCTATCCTGTTATGTAGGTCATGCGCCTCAAGATAAGTGAATTACCAACTTTACTAGTCTATTTGGAGCCACCGGTTATCTGTGAGTAATAACTCTGTAAATTTATATTTGACTTTAATTATTTTCTGATGATATGAAATGAAATGTTTTCTGAAATGCAATGTTTTGTATGAATGAATGATTGTCCAATTTTTCTTTGAAACGTAATTGTGGTATCCTTAGCAGAGGCCCTCGCCTAGGGGACACATAATACTGTGGCTTATGGTCATGAGGCCCTAGCCCGGGGGATAATACCGTGGCCCAGGCCATCGCCCGGGGAAAATAATACCGTGGCCGATGTATGAGATATGTTATCCAGTACCGGAGGTTCCTTTATGGAACTTGATATGCTTGACCAAAGAGACATGTTTATGCTAATGGATGTACCACACCTGATTTGAATATGGATAAGATTATGATTCTGTTTCCGCTACCTGATTATGATTCTGATTTACCATGAGATTTGAAGTCTGTGCTGGGCATCATTCATTAAAATTCTTTACTTTGTTATTATTCACTGGGCTTCAGCTCACTATTTATGTTATGTATGTAGGTGAGCAGGTGTGTGACCAGGCCCAGAGTTGACGGCCTATGTTTCAGTTTTTGTCAGCCAACCTTTGTGCCTCCCGAGGAGGTTCCGAATGAAGTCAAGTTTTGTGGCTGCTTTTGTAATCATATTAGACTTTGTTTGTTTTGTTGAGTTTTTGGACTAGATGTCTGATATTATACTTCTAAGAGGGATATGTAAATGTTATATCTTTTGACATCACTCATAAGTTTATACAAGTTTTAAATTATACGTCTCATGTATGCCCTCACAACTCAATGGGCTACGTATATTTTGTATATTTGCTTCCGCAGCCCCCAACTATATGTTAATCTGTCAAGAGGCCTTTGGTAATCCAAGGATTACTGGCCGGTTACGATACTAAACCCATAGGGGTGAATCTGGATCGTGACAAACAATTTAATAGCGATGTAAATCATTACAGTCGAGAAAGAAGCTTCCAAGTAGGAGGGCCAACACATCCTTATCTCAAGTAAGATCTCTCTACTTTACAATTTCATTTTTTTTTTTTTTTTTTTACATAACTCATTGTAGACACCCCATTTTGACTAGCCATAAGACTTAGGCGCTTTCTTTTGATTACCCGACGATGAAAATAAGAATATGTTATCTGACAAAATTCTCAGTGGAAAGATGAAATTTAAACTTTAATCACAACCTTCACCCATTTTGGCAAAATTGTTTAAAGTCGGTTTTAGCCTAAATTTTACATATGTAGCCCACTAAAATATATTTTATTAGTCTATTTATTTTTATTTTATAATTTTACATCTTTCGATGTGTTTTTTATAATATTTTGACTATCTGTACATATATTAATGTAATTAATGTATTTTATATATTATTATATTATAAAGTTACTATTCCTCCTTTGAAAATCAGTCCCAGACTCCCCACAGTTTGTTTTTTTGTTTTAGACCCGCTTTGGTCAAATTATGTTACATATTTGCCAACTAAAATATATTTTATTAGTTTATTTATTTTATTATTTTATAATTTTACATGTTTTTGTATATTTTTATATATTTATGCTAGTGATACATTTTACATATTATTATATTATAATATGTACTATGCACCTTTTGATTTGTCACTCCTCTCACCTAATTATTTTTTGTTGGCTTCTAGAAATGATTGCCTATAAAAGAGACAGGTTGAGAGGAAAGAAAGCGGAGGGAAAATCAGGAGAGAATAAAGAGAAAATTGAGCGGAGAAAATTAAGGGAAGAAAATTGAGAGGAAAAAAATCAAAAAAGAGAGAATTGAGAAAAAAAAAAAAAAAAGATTAGAAAGAAAATAAAGGAAAAAAAGAAGCAATTGAGGGAAAATATTTTTATATATTTTATTTTCCTAAATCAACCTTTCTTTCCATTCTCTTCATTCCCACCAAAATACCATTACAACTGAAATTCTAAATTTTCGATTGAGAATTGAGAACACATTCCACAACCTTGGAAGTGGTCAAAAGAAAGTTTATAAATCAGAAAATTTGTCCTTTCTCTAAAAGGTGAATTTTTGCAAACTTTCACTTAATACAGCACCAAAGCTTCACCTCCGAGCCTACATCCACTTCTTAATGATCCTCCTCAAAAATTTCTTCACTATCAAAACGAATCAATACAGCACCAAAGCTTCACCAAGCTTGTGGATTTTACGCAGGTTTTACTCTTATATATTGAGCCTCACTCAATAAGAAATTCCCTACCCTTACAAAATTCTCTCACGAAATAATGAATAAAAATAAGAGGTACTTCAATCATCTTTTATAATAATTCTATGACAAATAGTAGATATGAAGTATAAGAATAAAGACAACACTTAAATCTGAAAGTGAAAGAGCAGAGTGAAAAATACAATCACAATTTCGGAACACATAGATTTTTTTTCTCTTAATGTTTTTGATTTTTCTCCACACAAGACACTTCTATTTATACACAAAAATCTATCCGTTGGGAGAGGAGACGCTCCTCTAACAGAACATATGCTCCATTATCAGGTGGCGCTCCTACAGACAGCTCGTGGAAATGTAGCTCAACACACTTTTTCTTTTTCAAACTTTTGTGGATGATAAATTAATTCAAGCAAACCCACCAAGGGTTTGAATAGTTTATATAAATATAATATAAAAACTTAATCTCACTTGCAATCAAAACTTTTGAATATAATATTATATATATATAATATAAGGCACTCAGTCTATAAATCCAAATTATTATTTATTTTTTTTTGTCTAAAGGTCCACACTCTGAAACATTATGTCCATAAGGACAAGCTCATGTAAAATGACTAAAATACCCCTCCACTTTATTTTGTTTTTATGATTCTCTCTCACTTTCAGATCAATCTCTCTCTCTCTCTCTCTCTCCACCCACTTCGTTTCTCTCTTTCCCTCACCGCCACTAAACCCACCGCTACTGCTATACGGCAGCATCAAAGTGTTTAAGGCTTCATATTTTCTAGATCAGAGTAAGCTCACGAATGCTGAGGAGATCGCACTCTTACACTATCATGCCCTAGCTAGTTACGATATGATTGGGATGTTGAAGACGATCAAGGATCCGATCACTACGTTGGCTATGAACAACGCTAGAAAGTTCGGTCTGACGGTTAATCTCGTCGGCGAAGAGGTCAATCTGAAGACCGGTCGAGACTTGTCGCGAATCTTAAGCACTTTGATTAATATGACTCTATGCATTTTCACCATCGATCATGTTCTCATTCAAAATGAGTTGTTCGACGATGCTCCGTCACCGGCACATTCACTAGAGACGATGGAAAAAAGAAGAAATCAGCGTATCTGACCTAGCAACGAGTTTGAGGACTTTCATCTGTGATTTTGTGATAGATCTGAGAGAGTTCACTAATTTTAACGAGTTTGGAGACCTCTGGCTCTATGTTTGAAGATTGCTACAAAGATCAAGAAGATTGTGGCTCTTGTCTATGATCTATCCACCTCTATAGACAGACGCCGACTCTCAAGCTTTGTGATGCCCTAGATTTGATATTGATTTGTTCTAATTTTTTGGTAATTGTTTTTTTTTTAACACTAGTTTTTTTTTTGGGTAGTTGTTGATGTTTTATTCTTGTTGTTATTGATGATGAATGTTGTTGTTGATGATAAAACAAATTTGTATAGATTTGTTGTTGAACAGGTCTATAATTTACACAAATATCACACAGATAAAAAAGGGCTCTAATTTGAATAGGTAACAAATACATATTAGATATAGATAAGGAAAAATTAGAGCTAAAATAATTTAACTAATTTTAAATCCACAAATTTTAAATAGATATCAGAAAATTCGTCCTTTTCTCCAAAGGTGAATTTTTGCAAACTTTCACTTAAATTTAAATTTTCTATATAATTTGTTTAAATTCTTTTGCTGTTTTATTTATTGCTTTAAAGGGAAGGTTGTACTACCCACATATCTGTTGTAATTTATTGTTTTTGTTTACATATAACTATTTTATCGCTTTAAAAGGAAGGCTGGACCACCTACATATTTGTTGTAATTTACTGTTGTATATAAACTGTTTTAATTTATTGTTTTAAATAAACTATTGTAATCTACAACTTTGAATGGTCGATGCCACTCCACCTACATAAATTGTTGTAATTTTGTGCTTTAAATGGTCGGTCGAAACAACCTAATTTGTTAGAGATGTGACCCCGCCAAATGAATAGTGACCGGTGGTGAATAGTAACCCTGACGATGAATAGTAACTCTGGCAATGAATAGTACTTGCGAACAAAAAAGTGTCTGGTAAGATGAATACTAACCAAGGAGGGTGAATAGTAGCTACCGCGGTGAATAGTACTGGCAGCGATGAATAGTGCTCTCATAAAATAAATTTTCCTGGGTGAAACAGAGTAGTCATCCAACAGCGAGCAGAAAAATTTCTGGCAAATGAATAGTTACCGACAAATGAATAGTATTTTATTTATTTTATTCGTATGATTCGTTAGATTTAGTTTGTGTTGTAATAATCTCCCATTCCTACGTCTTTTATTCGATTTTGTAATTATTCAAAGTGTTGTAATAATTTTCTAACCCCGCTTCTTCCTACCTCGTTCTTTTTTACTTGCTTTCATTATTTGTAAATATGCAGCATATATTGTCTTTTCATCATATCCATGCTCATCCATGTTTCATGCCTTAAGATTTGGCTAAATTTGAATCTGTGAATTTAATCGATTATTATGTGATTTTGTGCGCCACATCATGTCTTGAGATGATTCACATGTCATCTATTAGAAGTCAGATCTTTAATTGCATTTCATAAATAAATTGCATTAGGATTTTGTATATAAGATAATGCATATTTTGCTAACTTTGTTTTGCAGCTGTTCACGGGATGTTAGTAAATATGTGAGTTTTCATCCTTTAGTATCTTGCTTTTGTGTATTTTTTTACTATATGTAGCATCCTACCATGTGGTTAGTTGCTTATGTGATATATCTCTATGAATGTCAGTAAATGGAGGTTATGTCATTTAGGTCTCGTTTGGCAACTCACTATTTTAGCTTAAAAGTCAAAAAGTCACTAAAAAAACTAAAAAGCCAACAACCTATACCAAAAAGTCAAATATTCCATTTTCTCTCTACTCTTTGCACATCTTTTCGTAAAAAACCAAAAAGTTATTCCAAACATACTAATTTTTTTTATCTCATATTTTAACCAAAAAATCAAAAAATTACTAAAATAGCTTGTTCTCAAACAAGGCCTTAATTTGGAATAATATTGATTTCATACTTGTGAGCTCAATTTTTTTTGAGTTACACATCTTCAAAAATACATGGAATTAAGTTGTTCCAAAATGAATGATATGGTCTATACTTGTTTTGCTTCACATAGTAAATTTCAAGATCTATTAAATAAATTGTAACATGAACATATAAAATTAATAAAACTCATATCATGACTTAGTAGAGGCCGATCTTTTGATCGGGTGAGTGGAAGTGCTCAATTAATGACCTTTCCCTCCTCATACCTAAGGTTCCAAGCCAAGCATCCTTGGTAACGACGAACAGTGGCCTTGGCACGAGTCACGGGTTTCCTAATTTTTCCAAAATATTAGGTATCGACTCTGAGATCTAATGACGCCATCCATTTCTGGCAAAGAGTTTTGCAATAAAATGGATTTTTTTATAAAAGTTACCAAATCTGAACTCACATCTACATTTCACATTACACTTGTGAGACTAGATCGAAAAAATCGAGGGTCTAAACTGTTCAACGCGCGTGGGTATCCCTGGACGATGTTACACTCACAATATATAATTACATGCTTGTTACATCATTACAGCCCACTAGAGTTGGACACACATCTCAAGAATTTTCAACTATGAGAGGCAACACATCATCATCTCAGGTAAGCTCTCTCTCCTTTGCAAGTTCATTTGTTTTTTTCATGTAACTCACAAGCTTACTTGTTACATCATTTAAGCTCTCTCTTATCCTTCATAAGAAAATTATAGAGAAAAATACTATTGTTCATAAAGTATGCAAATAAATTGGGAGGTTTTCTATATTTTCTTAATTAACTAATTTAGATGTATTCGTGTATTATTCCTGTTGTTGTAGGTAAAGAATAATAATTTTTGTAGTTATATTCATTATTGCCAATAATAAATGTTAATAAGTAACAGATATTCCTAAGTATATTCGATAAAATCTTCCAATTTTAGACTTTATTTATTACTCAATGAGTTTCCACTTACTACTCAATCAAACTATACTTATCACTTAATTAAACATGACTTACCAATCAATAAGATATCACTTCAATAAACTTAAGTTACTAGTTAATAAAATTATACTTAAATAGAAAACAGTAAATATAAACGTTACCAAACATGCCCTTAAATAGTAATTACTATTTTGAGGTGTTGTAGGTAAAAAAAAAAAAAAAAAGACGGTTAATTACACTTTACTCCCTTATAGTTTAGCTCAAAAACACATTATTCCCATATGGTTTAGAAATATACACTTAACCTCCTTATGGTATGGAATGGAATGTAAAAGTTACGAATTTTGTCTATATTAATTATGTGTGTTTCACATGTACTAAATTAAGCTCGTGTGTCAGGTTCAGAACTAGAAAATGACATTTTTGCCCTTTTTTCCCTTTTCTTTTATTCTTCATTCTTTCTCTATTATAGCATAGCAGCGATCAACTGAACATATCTCCACTATCTTTTTCGCCACTGCGCATTATCTCCACCCTCCCATCATCTTCTTTTTACTTCACTTCCTTTAATAATCCACAACCACTATGAAACTGCTGCTTCACCGCAACTTATAAATAAAATAACACACTGAAATGGGTTGTTGATTTGGAATAATATATGATTCTTGATAGAGATTATAATTGATTAAGATCATTCGAATGCTTTCATCATCAAAGTAGATATTTTCATTATTTAATTCCTGCCCACATTCAAAGATTCTTTCATTAGCCAATGTCAAACACAGTTGCCCACTATATATTCCTCAAACTTGCTATAATAATTTTGTGAGAACCCGTATTTAATTATGTTTATAAATGCATTATAGGATGTGAATAATAAATTAATTTTATGTAATCTATTTAATAAATTCAATATTGTATAAATTAGGTAAAAATTATCTCAATTTAGTCACTAACAAAAATATTGTTTGGAATAATAATTTTATGGGTATACAATATTTCTCGTTTGTAATTATTTTTTATAAAAATTCAACTTAATAATTACCCTTACTAAATACCTTAGTTAAAAACTTAGATTAATTGACTTTAAGAATCTACACAAATACACAATTACACAAATTTATCATCCAATTAACAAAAATAGTAAGAAACCCACACAAATACACAATTACACAAATTTATCATCCAATTAAAAAGAATAGTAATGGATTAGGTGGCTGGTGGGGGGTTGATAGACCTGTTTTGTCGCATGTAAAGCTAAGAAATAGGTTTCATCATTATTCTTGGGTAAGAGAAAATCTGATGGGATGCTTGATGATAGCAAACTTTGGCTAATCATCTATATATATAGAATAGTGTTTAGTACACTCTCTCATTCACTTCACTAATCGAAGAGGAGATAGAGTTAGAAAAAAATTTTATATGTATGGAAGTATAGCATGAAGAAAGAAAAAGAATAAAAGAAGAAGAAAGCTAGTATTTTCTTACCATCTCATCACCTCATTTCAACTTCACTACTAAGTAAGAAAACCCTCAAAGCATTCTCATTCTTTTTTCAATTTCAAATTTTATTCAAATGCTAATGAGGTTAAAAATCTTGATAGAGTTTTGTTTGTAGTTACATGTAAATATGTGATATATATTAAATGTTTGAAGGTTATTTATATATTAGTAGCCTTAAAATCAGGGAGGGTCTATTTACACACCAGTTATCATCTCAAGACACACCATTAAGTTTTTTTTTTATTACAATTTTAACCTAAGATAAAATGGCCAAAAAGGACAAAGGTTATAACACACCATTTGTACAATTACCATGAAGAACAATACTGAATATAATACACATCTTTATTCGCAAACATTACGTACGTATCTTGTCTATCAAGAATTCAAAAACCCTAAAACAAAACCCAAAACCCTTGAAAGAAACAATAAAAAAATATACATATTATTGAAGATTTTGATTGGATTGAATGATGGATGCATCTGGCAACACTGATTTGGAACAACAGAGCAAGGAAAAGGTTATTTTTTTCATTTTTTTTTCGTTGTCGTGTACTCGCTGAGGGGCAAACCGTTTGTATTAGTTTGGTTATCCAGAGTCGTATATTAATCTCATGTTCGACTATTTATTGCCATACAAATTTTTTTTGTTCGATCTATGATTGTCGAACTTATATCAATATTTCGGTTTCTATGTGTCGAACAAAGACTATATGTCCGGCCATAATTAATCGAACATATGTGCTATGTTTGACTCTGTACTGTCAAACAAGTATAATTTTTTTTTTCTAGAACTGTGCATCCACGGAATGCAGCAATGTTGGATCCGAGTGTATTGTTGACTATACAAGTCAATTTACTACTAATGAGGTACTCTCATGTCAAAAATTAGTTTTTTTTTTTTTTTTTTTTCCCGAATGTTTAATGACTTTGGTTAATTTGACATGTAGGTTTTCAAGAGCAAAAAAGAATTGCTCAGTTGGGTACGGGATGTTGGAAGGAAAAATGGTTTTGTGATTGTCATCAAGACATTGGACTATGGTGGTGGTCATACGACACCAAGGATATTTCTTGCCTGTGAGAGAAATGGTCAATACAGAGCTCATAAGAAATTAAAAGCAGACGATTCAAGCAAAAAAATTGTGAAGATAACGGCTACAAAGAAATGCGGGTGTCCCTTTCAGTTGAGGGCTCGTAAATTGATGGCTAATGATGATTGGATGGTAGATGTAGCATGTGGAATGCATAACCATGCTCCTGCTAAACATTTTGAAGGACATTCATTTGCAGGGAGATTATCTGAGGAGGAAATATCATTATTAGTGGATATGTCCAAAAGCATGGTCAGAACAAAAGAGATTTTGGTTACCTTGAAACGAAAGGATGCTTTGAATGTAACCACTATGAAAACCATTTACAAAGTACGTCATAGGAATAATGTTATTGAGAAAGCTGGGAGATCACAGATGCAATAGTTGTTGGGTGAATTACAAAAGCATAATTACATTGAGTGGCATAGGTGTGACAACAACACGATGACTGTCACAGACTTGTTTTGGGCACATTTTATCAGTTTAGATTTGCTCCGTTCATTTCCAATGGTGTTGATCATAGACTGCACATATAAGACAATCGATGTTGTCTTCTTCTTCTTGAGATAGTTGGTGTGACATCCACTAATATGTCATTTTCCGTAGCCTTTGCATATCTCCAATTTGAGTGGATTGATAACTACGTTTGGGTGTTAACTACATTGCATAGTCTCTTTGATGACATTGTTATTCCTAAGGTGATTATCACAAACAGGGAGCTTTTTTTGATGAATGCTATTGACAGTGTATTTTTTATATCTCGACATTTATTATGCCGATGGCATATTAGTAGAAATGGACTAGCAAAATGTAAGAAAATGTTTAAGAGTAAAAAGGAATGGGACAAGTTTATCTCTTTATGGAATTTCTTAGTACTCTCCTCAACTGAGCTTGAATACAATGAACACCTTGCTAGGCTACTTGCGGATTTTGATACATATCCTCAGGTAGTGCAATACGTGTCACAAAGTTAGTTAAATCCATATAAGGATAAGTTTGTTGCCGTATGGACATATAGTTGTATGCACTTAGGGAATGTTACAACCAACAGGTAATATATATTTGTCTATCTTACACTATTAGTCATTATGATTTTAATTATTTAAACTTAATTATGTTAATTGTTTCCATTGTACACAGGGCTGAAAGTGCACATGCAAAACTTAAATGGCAACTTGGTTCTAATCAAGTCAATTTTGAGTGTTCTTGGACCAAGATCCATAGTTTGCTTGAGTTGTAGCATGTTGATATTAAAGCATTGTTTGAGAAGAGTTCAACCGTTGTACAACACCAGTTCAAACCATCCAATTTTAGAGAGCTCTGAGGCAATATCTCCATAACTGCATTAGATCATGTCTTAGCGGAGAGTAAGCGAGCGAATGATGTTGGCATTGATGCTTCAGTATGTGGATGTGTTGTTCGACGAACACACGGGTTACCTTATGCCCATGAGATTGTGGATTACATCCGACATGGTTGTCCAATACCACTTGATAGCATTAACCCGCACTGGAGGACTCTTGAGTTAGTACAAAAGTTAAAAAATGATAAAGTGGAATTGAGTTGTGAACCAAAGTTTGATCTCATACTTAAGCGATTCAATGCATCTGATTACATTATGCAATTGGAAATTCTACATAAGTTAGGAGAGATTGCAAGTCCTTAAAATACTTTTCTCATTGAGCCGGATGTGAAGCCGAACCCTCGAGGTAAAGGACATAAGAAGGTAGATGTATCTACGAGTCGAGACCCATGTGCATTTGAGTTGGTTCAGTCTAGACATGATAACCACTCACCTATGGGCACCCAGATCCCCACACAGGATTCTGTCAAAGTACAAACAAAACGGCCTGCCAAAAAGAAGGTACATGTAATCATTTTTTACTTACATTTTTGTTGATGATAAATTACATGTTTTGTTGTTCATGTGTTGATGCCTTGCCTGTTGAATAGGTATATCGGACTCGTACAACTACTACTTATTCATATGTTGATGCCCTTCTAGTTGGATTGAAGCCTTACATACGTCTTATCAAGGATGTAGATGCCGATGACAATTGTAGGTTTAGGGCCATTGCTAGCTTGATGGGGCTTACAGAGGCTAAATGGGGTCAAGTCAGGCGTGATCTCCTACAAGAATTGCACATACACGCAGACCATTACACTCATCTATATGGTTCACATGACAGGATTGAAGAGCTGACCCATATTCTATCATACTTTGAGCCCAATCCAGGGTATCACCGTTGGATGACTATGCCTGACATGGGTCATCTTATTGCATCTTGTTATAATGTGGTATTGTACCACTTATCTGCACAACAATGCCTTACTTTCCTCCCCCTACGATCAGTGCCAATATCACAACTTCAACGGCGTGAGATTGCTATTGGGTTTGTTAATGGGAATCATTTTTGTCCAGGTATAGCATTATGATTTGTGTAATACATTTATCATTTTGTACTACATCGCTCTCATACTTAAATTTTTGTCAATGTCGGTGTTCATGTTACCGGGTCATCTAGTTCCACTGATAGCTACCAATTAGTGCAAGTTTCATCATTCTTGTGCGGTTGGATGGGGTACTACATATAGTCGCTGAATTGAGCATTTTAAAGAAGTTGTTCATTCAGGGGTAGCTACTAGAGAGACATTTGATTGTATTAACCTTGATGAGTAATGATGTATGTGAGTTGAGTTGTAGTTATGCAATTTAAATAGTTACCGATACATTTTTGTGGATTAGCATTTAAATAGTTGAGTTGGATTAAGCTTTCAGTTAATTTAATGCACATGGTAGTACTTTTTCATTGTGGTGTATCAAATGCATTGGCATAATACTTCCTGTTCATTACCAAAAGTACAAACCATGAATACTTGTTCGTTACAAAATATTGGTAGAGTAATTCTTATTCATTATAAAACAACAAAAACATCAAAAGAGTACTTCTTTTCCATTACAAAATAACAAAACAAGATTACCACAAAACCAACTACCTATCATGTACTCGTCTCCTACGATTGTATGTTCGAAATGGAATAGAACTAGGTCCAGCCCCATCGATTTGTTGACCCTGAAGAACACGTGACATCCTTTCAATGGCCTCATATAGCCTATCTGGCTCACGAACACTAGCATCATGGCCTGCCTCGATGATAGGATATGCAATCTGTAGTGCATGATCAATACGCTGCATTAAGAGCAAATACAATTGTAATTAGCACATGCCATCTTAAAAAAAAAAATGTAAACGATGTGTGCGCAATATTGTCATACCTCAGCGTCCTGCACATTAGCTCGACTATCTTGTGCACATGGGTCAAAACCAGATCGATGTGTGGGGTTTTGGATATATAAGTGTGTGATGTTTGTATACCACTGCATGTAACCATCAACACAATCAGCTGAACGTCTGACTAGGGTACTCCTCCTCCGAGCAGATAAAACATGATTATCCCAACTCTCCCATATCTGATCAAGATACTGATACATCACTCTATATCGGCCTGCTGTGACACTTCTAACAGCATGAATATGGTCGAGTGGCATAGGTGGGATGGTCTGGACCCTACCAAACTGTCTAAGAACCCTTTCAGGATGATAGGGTTCAACTCCATCCAAACACTTCAAACAGCCGCTGTAGAATGTGATCTCATGACATGGGTGATGTTAACGACAATCTCGATATGGATCCCAAGTAACCTAAGAGAGAAACACAAATGAAATCTTGATGAGTGACATGGAATAAGAACACTTAATTGAACTAATATTAATTGTTATACCTCATCAAATGTGAATCTGTCAAGCTCTTTCCGTAACGCTTGTAGGTGTGATACCGTTGAACCAGCATCCCGACGAGGAGTCCATCGATGCACATGAGGCAATTGTATAGTATATTCCATGTTTTGGTGAGGTCTAAATGGTCGAAAATTGAACCGGGCTACGGTTAAGAACAAGTACCCTATGCCTCGTATAGATGATTTGTTTAATCGGTTGAAAGGATCCTATTGTTTCTCTAAGATAGACTTGAGATCGGGTTACCACCAGTTGAGGGTCAGGGAGGAGGATATCCCGAAGACGGCATTCCGTACCCGATATGGCGATTACGAGTTTCTGGTGATGCCTTTTGGGCTCACTAATGCACCGGCTGTGTTTATGGACTTGATGAACCGAATCTTCCGGGAGTTCTTAGATCGTTTCGTAGTCATGTTTGTGGATGACATTCTAATTTATTCACCTTCTGAGGAGGTGCACGAAGAACACTTGCGATTGGTGCTTGAGTTGCTTAGAGCCCATAAGTTGTGTGCCAAGTTTGGGAAGTATGAGTTCTGGCTAAGAGAGGTGAAGTTCTTAGGCCACGTGGTATCTGGGGAAGGGGTGACCGTAGATTCATCCAAGATAAAGACAGTCCAAGATTGGGCACAACCTAAGAATGCCTTTAAGATCCGTAATTTTCTGGGATTGGCCGGGTATTACCGTCGGTTTGTGAAGGATTTCTCCAGGCTAGCTTCGCCTTTGACTAGATTGACGTGCAAAGGGGTCAAATTTGTGTGGAGTGAGACTTGTGAAAAGTCACTCCAAGAGCTTAAAGTTAGACTTACCACTACTCCAGTCTTGATTATTCCGGAGAGGGGTTTGGGTTATGCAGTGTGTTGTGATGCCTCACGAGAGGGTTTGGGTTGTGTATTGATGCAAGAAGGGAAAGTAGTAGCCTATGGCTCACATCAGTTAAAAACACACGAGAGAAACTACCTTACTCATGACCTAGAGTTAGCAGCCGTGATATTTGCCTTGAAGATTTGGAGGCACTATCTGTACGGTGAGAGATTCGAGGTGTTCTCGGATCATAAGAGTTTGAAGTACCTGTTTACACAAAAGGACTTGAATTTGAGGCAGAGAAGGTGGATGGAGTTTATTGAGGATTACGACTTCGAGTTGCACTATCATCTGGGAAAGGCCAATGTTGTAGCCGATGCCCTCAGCAGGAAGTCCATTAGTGATGTGGCTTACATAGCTATCCGGGAATGGGAGATATTAGGGGCTCTTGGTGAGTTTGACTTACATCTGGGTGAGTCTGTTGAATCCGTAGCCTTGTTTTCAGTAGTGGCACAACCTACACTTGTGAACCGAGTGTTAGAAGCACAGAAAGGTGACTTTGAGCTAGAATCCCTCTGGGAGAAGATCACCAGTAGGAAGGTAGAGAAAGGTTTAGCTGTGTATTTCGACCTAAGTATGAGGTATCGAAACCGTTTGTTTGTACCGGAGTCGTGTTGAGAGGAAGTACTCCGTGAGTTTCACCATTCACGCCTTGCGGTGCATCCGGGAGGCACAAAGATGTATTATGATTTGAGTCGCCAGTTTTGGTGGAGGGGTATGAAGAAGGATGTGGCAGTGTTTGTGTCAAAATGCCTTACTTGTCAACAAGTGAAGGCCGAGCATCAGAGGCCAGTGGGTTTGTTGCAACTCTTGCCTATTGCTGAGTGGAAGTGGGAGCACGTCACGATGGATTTTGTCGTAGGCCTTCCAAGGACTCAACGGGGTAGTGAAGCTATTTGGGTGGTAGTTGACCGGTTGACTAAATCGGCGCACTTTATTCCCATGTGCGTGAGAGAATCGGTAGATCACCTTGCCGACTTATATATTCAGAACATAGTGAGGTTATACGGGGTCCCGGTGTCGATCGTCTCAGATAGAGATCCATGTTTTACTACTAGGTTGTGGCCGAGTTTGCAGAGTGCCTTGGGCACTAGATTGACTTTTAGCACGGCTTACCATCCTCAAACTGACAGGCTGTCCGAGCGTACTATTCAGATCCTTGAGGATATGATTCGACGGTGTGTCCTTGACTTTAAGGGGTCGTGAGAGAGACACTTACCCTTAGTAAAGTTTGCCTATAATAACAATTTCCAATCGAGTATTGGTATGGCACCGTTTGAGGCCTTGTATGGCCAACCGTGTAGATCCCCAGTGTGTTGGGCCGAGGTGGGTGATACACCTTTGTTGGGCCCGGAGTTGGTGCAGAAAATGACAGAGAAAGTGGCACTTATTCGTAAGAGGTTGGTTACAGCCTAGAGTCGCCAAAAGAGTTATGCCGACCGTAGAAGGAGGCCTTTGTTGTTCGAGGTGGACGATCACGTCTTTTTGAAAATATCACCTAGACGGGGTTTGATGAGGTTTGGAAAGAGTGGGAAGCTGTCCCCTCAGTTTATTGGCCCTTTTGAGATCCTTGAGCGGATCGGGGAGGTTGCCTACCGTTTAGCATTGCCGTCGCAATTGTCCGGAGTGCATGACGTGTTTCATGTTAGTATGCTTCGGAAATATGAGCCGTATCCATCACATGTATTGGATTGGACCGACTTAGAAGTAGATGAGGATGCCTCATATGAAGAGAGACCGGTGCGGGTCTTGGATAGACGGGACCAAGTCTTGTGAGGCAAGACGATACCCTTGGTGAAGGTTTTGTGGAAACATCACGGGGTTAAGGAAGCGACTTGGGAGCGTGAATTGGAAGTCCGAGAGAAATATTCGGACTTATTTGTTGATGTTTGAGTTTATGTTGAAATTTTAGTCTTGTTATGAACTATAAAACATTAAATATGTTTTGGGTTGTAAAACATTGTATATGTTGGATGTAATTTGGAAATGTAAATGTGTTGTAAACATTGAATATGTTTTGGAAAATATGAGATTATATGTATATTGAGATTAGTTGAATTTTGAAAGAATGCATGTTGATAATGCATGTTGAGTAATTTTTGTAAAGTTGTTCTCTTGAAAAGAGATGGAATGACCGGTGAATGGGTCATGGTGGTGTATTTTAAATTATAATCTTGTTAAGAATTGAAAAAAATCACAATTTTGAAACTTGTATAGAAATTTCGGGGACTAAATTCTTTAAGGGGAGGTTATAACGATCCAAGTTTTACCTCTTCTTTTGTTGTGCTCTTGACTCAGGGTCCATGGGTGTGTTATTGGGTTTATCTCTTTTCCATCCTTTGATTCCTTGTGTTTGAGTTTTGGGATGTGTTGGGCAAGTTTGGAACAAGTTGGTAGTGAGTTTGTGCAAATGGTTGCTGCCTAGAATTCTGCTTCTTCGTTCGAGCGAGCTTTGGGTTTTTGCTTCTTCGCTCGAACGAAGGTTCTTGCGCTCGAGCAAGCCCTGCGTGGTGTGTCTATTCGCTCAAACGAGAACTCCTGCACTCGAGCGTGCGTCTACGTCTCTTTTTGACCTGAAGGGTCGTATTCTTCGCTCGAGCGAGAACTCTTGCGCTCGAGCGTACGTCTGCTTTGGTGAGTTGCAGACCTGAAGCTTCGAATTGTTCGCTCGAGCGACGCTTCTTGCACTGGAGCGAGGTCCTTTTGTTGTGTCTGGTCGCTCAAGCGACCACTCCTTCGCTCGAGCGAGCTTCGCATGTATCAAATTGCAGCAGCGAGATTTTTATACACTTTTTCACCTTCTTCTTCCCCAAAACCCTAATTTCGGCACTCTCTCTCTAAACTCTCTCTCTCTCTACAAATACACCTTGTTTTTGGGTCTCTCTACCCTAGACCCTTGGTATAAAAGGTAGAGCTTTGCATGGGCTTCACTTTGATCCGAAAAAGTTGGACTTTGGAGCATGTTGAGTTTTCTCTTCATTCTCCTTTGAGTCTCTCCATTTGAGGTAGGGACAAACTACTATTTACTATGAGTTTTGGCATAAATTTTAGTCATTTTGTATAAATGGTGAGATTTGGTAGTTTGGGGGAAATTAGGGTTTTGAGCATGAATTTATGCTAGAGGGGTTTCTAATTAGGGCGCCTTTGTCCTTGTGAGTTCTTGATAATGGGAATATTGGTGTGGAATGAATGAAATTTGGTCTTAGGATCAATGTTTGAGAAAATGGGGAAAATGCCCTAATTGAATTTACATAATTAATTGTATAATTAATTTGGTAAATGGAGGAAGTATGAAATTGAGTTGAGAATCTTGAAATTGGGCAGATATGGAATTGAATGGTGTAGTTCGATTTGTGAATCACTCACCGATGAAAAATGTAATAAATTATCTGTTTGATAGATTTATTATTTGTTTTAGAAATAACTGTTTTGGGCTATCGGTGGAGGATAGTCTTGATTGTTGTAGACACTGCATGATGATTAGGGAAATTGAAACTAATCAATTGGATAATGTCATTGAATGTGACGGTGGAATTAACGCATTGAATATGTGAATTGTTGGGTCATTGTATATGACTATGTGTTTAAATACATTGTATATGTATATTGTGTGGGAGAAGATATGGGATGTACTCCATTTGTTTGGGAGGAGATAGGGGATGGACTCCATTGATAATTAAGTTGGCCGGAGTGTCCAGGGTAAAAGTCCCGAAATCTTTTATATATTTGGGTGCCGGTTCCCTCGGACGTAGTTCTGTAAAATGGCAATGATATGGAAGTGTTAAATGTTGTGGTTATTGAAGTGTTGGCATATGAGTTGTAGTCTCATTTTTTTTATACATGAGACAAGCAAAGCATATTCTATGCAAAATTGAAAGCAGGCACATTTTACGCAATAGACAGGCATATTGTATGCAACATTGAAAGCATATTCTATGCATGAATTATAACGATGCACGGCATATATGCAACAAAAGTGTAGATAAAAGTGCACATTCTATGCAGTAGAGGGGCATCAAACATGTACTCTGGTGCCTTCGACTCATCTCTCGGAGGGCTTTGCAACATACTCAGCTCAAAAAGGGTACACCCTGTTTATATTGGCAAAAGATAACATCTGCATGTAAAAACCTCAGGTGCTGCCTAAACTGCCATTCTGACTTGAAGCAAGCTTACACTTGGGGTCGAGATACACTCATACTTTAGAGAAATGGCGAGGCCTGAGGAGGTGCACCTGGAATGCAGTCTCGGAATTTGCTGGAGTAAAAACACACTAAGATGCTCCACATTTTCCCTTTTTTCTTTTGCTTTGCAGTCTGGAACCCACATAGCTTCAGATAGGTCCTTGATCTAATGTTCTCACACTTATCGGGGGTGGACCCTGTAGTTTTATGAAAGAACAAATACTGTTTTGCACAAATGTGGAGAATGGCACAGCACTCTGAGCACAAAACGATTCATTATTTTTTTTTGGAATTTGAGAAATGAGAAAAAGTTTTGACTGGGTATTTGAGCCTACGACTGAACACAGCGCACCACGACTCAACAAAGGAAAACAAAAGGTGAACAGCCTAAACACATCGAGAAACACTCGAAACGACTCACGACAAGAATCGAGACAAACAAAACAACGGACACGACACTCAGACGTGTTCCAAAGACACGGGACCTCTCAGATCACGAGGAGCCAGTTTCTCCGGGTATTGTTTCCCACCCTTTCTCATTTGTGATTCTCACATCACTCTGGCACTCAATCTCTATTTTTCTGAAAAGCCATTTTCTCACTTTTTCTCTCATCGTACATCTCTCTATTCTTCAATCTCTCATTTTTTATCCCTCCCCTGGGTGGTTGGTGGATAAACAAGATGTTGCGGGCTCTTGCCCCTAGCATTCTACTAGATTCTTCCTCTTCTGCTCACAATAGTGAACTTCTCCCACAGAGGGGTTGCGCTACAACTGGGTGTGTAGCCAATCTGCAGCTGAAATCGGTTGACGATGCTCTGCCGGGGAGTTTGGACGTGATCAGATGTGTCCAAACAAGGGAGTGGAATATCTAGATCCATTCCAGTTCGTGCTTCGCACTTGGCTTGATACCTCGTCGCTCGGAGGATGAGATAACTTTCGGCATTTTGCTGTTAGCTCCAGTTGTGCGCTTTTCTAGCAGGTAGAGTGCCCTTTCTGGCAAATAGAGTGCCCTCCTGGCAGGTTGGTTGACGATGGGGAAAAGACAGAACACCTGACTCAACTGTGCCCCTAGTTCATCATTTTGACCATTTTTTGTTTTGGCTTTCTACTAAAATAATTTTGATCAATGTAAGAGTTTGATTAACATGCTTGTTCAATTTTTTGATTTGAAATCATGCTAGTCAGGCTATGAGCACTGAAAATTTTCTTTTTTCGGGTCCAAGAAAAGGTCCAGTTTTGGAAAAATAGAATAATTTTTAGAGAATTAGTCAACTTCAGTAAAAATTCTCAAAAACTATTTGTGCAAACGTCCATTGCTCAACGAGCACGGAACCTACTCTTGAGATGCACAACCTCGGATTCATAACAATGGAAAACTGCCCCTTATCTGAAGGACACTACATGGCAACGGAAAGTTGCCCCTTGTTTGAATAGCACCGCAGTATATTGTAATCAGTTCTCATGGTGACAATCACAACCGAACTCTCGGATACAGAAATGACAAAGATGATCGGAACCATTATATGGATGGGACAGTTGATTTTGAAGTGCTTATGGCTGGACTTCGGAATGAAGTTGCCTACGTATCCTAAACATGGGAATCAAGCCTTACGCAGTTCGGTTTAGGTCCTCGGGTATTAACCCTCACCTTTTACGCTCTAACTTTTACCGAGGCCGCCCTTCTGGGTTTTCAACTTTACGAGCTCTGTTTTTTTTTTTTTTTCAATTCTTTTTGTTTCTTTTTGTTCTTTTTTCATTCTTTGCACTTTTCTCTTTTTTCTGATTCTTTTTTATTTTCTGCATTTTTCTATTTTTGTTCTTTTTCTTTTCTTTTCATTTGCTCTAACTTTTGCCTGGGTCGCCCTTCCGGGTTTTCGGCCCAGCGAGCCTCTCAAGGGTAAAAGTGTAGCTTTGTCCATGCCAAATGGTTTTAGGGTCTCGAAGCCATCCGAATCCAGGAGAATGGCTGCTGTTTGTTGATGATGTAGAAGTCCATCCAATGGGGGCTGAATTTGCCCCTAGTGTTGTGGATAAGAACTCGGTTGCTCTTCAACAAAACTTTCTTCTTTCTTTCCTTTTGGGATTTGGCATTCTTGCTGATCTTCGTCTTTGACTATTCGAGTGCATTATCTGACGTCTTTTGCCCCTAGTTCGAGGGGTGCTTCTGATCTGGCCATACAAGCCTCACATTGTGGTTAACTTTTGAACACTCTGAATCAAGTTCAATTGTTTGAAAGTGAGGGGGTCGAGTCTCGAGGCTGAGAGCGATCCTAAGCTGTACAATCTCAAGAGCGATTCCACACAGGTCTTCACAAGACAGCGCAAAACATTTTTTGAAATTTTTTTAAGAAAGTGACAAATCGCTTGCGCTGAAAATAGTGTAGAACCAATCTGGATCAAGCCAGGATCCTTCTCAGTACTCACATTAACAAACATGGTCTCATTCATTAAAGGCTTAGCATGCCTCTCTTTCTTTCAATTGATCAAATTTTTGCAAATCCCGAGGAATTCCTTCTTCTTTGTTTTCAATACAGTGCTAGAAAAAGTTTTGAAAAACTTAGGTCAATGTAATGAATTCAAAGCACAGAAAAGACATAGTTTCTAGTCGTATACTGCCATCTCACTCGGAACTTCTAGCATAACAGGCTCTAAACAACAATAAGCACAAAAACATGACAGCCACAGCCGTTTCGTTCAGATTTCCTGGTTGCAACTGGCTCCACAGCAGAGATAGACTCAAAGGAAAGCAAAAGGACAATCACAAAACAAAATAATGATGTCCGAGGTGACACTCTCGGAATCATTCGACTTTTGTACAACAGGACTGACTCGATACAACAAGACAGACCTTAATCAAAAAGACTGACTCAACACAACGAGACAGACTCGAAACGAAACTACAGAACTGACTCAACACCCAAGTCAGAAAGTACAAAAACTAACATTCGCAAATGCCCAAAATAGTGCGTGCCAAACGCCACATTTGAAATAAACCGAGCGCCGCCTGCAGGTGGACCAACCCCTGATCACATACTCGTATAATCCTCGAAGTCCACTAACCCAGTGATAACAGACTTTGCTGAACTCGGTGGGAGGATGACCCCATCATCAAACAGATCCTGTACTTCGTGGCGAAGTCGGAAGCAGTTGTCGGTGGTGTGACCAGCCTGTTGATGGTACGCACAGTACTGGGTAGCATCATGTGAGAGAGGAAGATTACTCGGGAGAGGCCGAGGCTCAAGAGGTTTGAGATGACCTTTCTCAGTGAGGATTCGAAGAGCCTTGGACAAAGGCATGTAGAGGGCATGAAAGACTCTGCGACCTCGGGGCAGATACTTCGAAGTCTGTGGACCTTTGTTGGACGCACTAGCAAAAGGATCAGCAGGTGCTGCCTTGGCTCTCTGATCTTTTCCAGGTGCAGGGTTAGGATTGGAAGGAACTGTTCTGGTACGACGGTCCCTATCCCGATTTTTCCTTTGGCTTGAACTGCTCTTAGTCTGAACAGGAAAAATGTCATCTGCAGTCTTAGCCACAACTGCGAGTACTTGTTGCTTATTCAACCCCCCGGCTTTCAGAGCCTCAACAACTTGCTGGAGTTGTTCATAAGGGATCTGTGTCCACCTTCACCTTGTTCTTTCCACTAGCCTCAGCTTAGTGGATGGTTTGGGTTGCTACTTCAGTACGAAGCCCCGTTGTCACCGACATATCATTGCCGGAGCTTGAGACAGCTTCAGGTTGGCTGAGCTCAATTACAATTCACCCCAGTAGCGGGGGCTCTTGCGGCATGAAGTTTCTGGTATACGATGCAGTTGGTGGCGGGGGCCGACATTCCATAGACTAGATCAGCCACAGATCTTTGAAGGTCGCCAATCATTCCTATCAGCTCAAAGGTGGTGGGCTCACGGGTTTGAAATAACTGTGGTTCCCAGATCGGATGTGCGGTAGGCGACCTGGGCGGGTGTGGTACCTCAACATCGGTCTCACCCTGTAAGATGATTCCTTGGTTTAATGCGGCTGCCATAACCACAATTTCCTCTGAATTTTGTGCCATCATAAATCTGCTGAACTGAATGGAGGTGACGTAACCAGTGGCTGATGGATCAGATGTCTGCCTTGCTTCAACGAAGGAGAACACTGGCTATTCTGACCTAAATCTCTGAACCTCCTCCCCCTGAAAGAGAAAACAGACAGCATCTCAGCCCAATTTCACCCGAACAGACATAAGCATAGCTGAATAACTGTATTTGACCTCTGATCACTATTCCTAAATTACTGTCCCAAAACTGAATCTGATACCCGCATATATAACTAATTCTCAAAACACTAATGCCTGCAAGCCTGATACCCAGACTTGCAAATTGATACATGTATTCCTGTAGAGGCCAACTCTAAAAGCACATAGCAAGCAAGTGAGAGCCAAAACACCCCTATGTTGGGGTAGGGTTTCCCTGTCCTATTTTGTCAGGAGCTAGGGTTTCACTACGCACGCGGCGGTTTCAAATAACCTATATTTGGGTAAGCAACCTGTCCTAGTTTGGAATATTCATTATGGATTCCGATATGCACTAGGTCGAATGGTCACAAAGGGTGCCCTGGTAAAAACCGGGGTTTGTGTTCCCGTCGTGGCAGAGCCCGCAACCGGTCAGCCTTATGGCACGCTTCTCAAAGCGAGCCTCTGGCAAAACCATTCAGGAATAGCATACGGCAAACACGGTGTCCTAGGCGCACCAATGCAAATGCAATGCAAAGAAACACATAAGTGTAGTCAAAACAAGATATCATGAGTTCGAGTCAAGTTCTCTAAATCCCCAGCAGAGTCGCCAGAAATTATAGATGCGCCCCGAGGGCCTTGCTTCTACAGTTCGGACTCAAATGTCACGGTTCTGAATCTAATCTCGCAAAGTGCAATGCGAGACCGATAAATCACCAAAGAGTCCAAATCCGACAAATCGTTTTGGATGATTTTTAAGAAAGAAGTGCCAAACATGGACTGTTTTTCCAGATACAGAGTCGCCACCTAAATATTTTATTTTTGGGAAATTTAAGAAACCCTGTCTCGTTGCCTAAGGCCACGTGTCCGTCATCACCAAAGTTGCCTCGGCTTGGGAACTTGGGTACGATTGGGGAAGGTCATCTATGAGCACCCCCGCTTGCCCGATCCGAAGATCGGCCTGTACTAAGCATGATATTTTGTTTTGAAAACATATGTGTTCTTATTCCAGTTAATTAGCTAGAATTACTATGTGATGCGCACAACACACAAGTATAGACTAGATCGCCTAATTTAGAACAAAGCATCGCATATCCGTTTGTTTGGAAATGGTTTGAAGTTTGCTACTCGCAAGTAGGCTAAAACACGGATCTCAATGAATTGTCCCAATTCAAGTAATCCAACCTTCACCCACAGGCATTCAGGCAGTTATAACACATAAGCAAATAGCCTCATGGCAAGCATGCTATCATGGCAACACTTACACTCATGCGACTATGCTAAAGCATAAACACTAACAGTGTACTCCGAGCCAAAACAAGAAACTAGTTAGTAATCAATACATGATCCTAGTCCTTGTTAGCAATGGCTAATGCAACACATGCAAAATGCAATTAGAGTAGGCTCGACTAATCTAAAATGGCATATGAGATGCGACAATTCGATACATGTATTCAACTTGAAATTGAAATACAATGCAGTTAGTATGATGCGCCGAGCCTGGTGCATGCAATACAGATGAATGGTGCAAAACATGCGAGCATAAGGTATGTTAAATGAAATATGCCCTAAAAAATAACCATTGTAAGCGGTTAAGTAAAAGGGAGAAAGAAGTGGGGTTAGAAGACATGCATCACACACACGCATGCTTATTACACAATTGGCCCTCTTGACGGAGGGACCGAAAGAATAATACAAATCAACTAACTAACTAACTTATAAGCTAATTAATTATTACACAACACCTAACTAATTAAGCAAATCAATTAAGCTATGAAAACAATAAATCGGCCTCGGAAGAGGGACGAATGCATGCTCGGACGGCTTCGCTCGGAAATCCATCGCCATGTCACATGTTGCCTCTGTCTACACTGCTTTGTACCTCTGAAAACTGTGCAAGTCTCAAGGATGCTTCTGAATCACCTTCTCAGCATTGTGGGATGTCACCGCTGAAAGTCAAGGCCACCGGCCAAGAGGAACTGGTCATCGACCATTTGTGGGGACCTCGGCCATCAATACATAGCCGGCCGGCACTGAAGATGGCCGACTGGCCATCTCTTCCTACAGAATCCTATTTTTGCTGCAACAGGGGGACATACAGAGCATGGCAATGCATTTTCAAGGCAATGTTTGCACCACCACCCTCCTTATCATGTTTGAGACTCAAAGGAGTATGGTTCTCGACCCTCGGGCCATCAATCACGCATTTCAATGCATGATGGCAAAAGGGGCCAAGTGTGCATCTTAATGTCAAATGAAATGCACACAAAACAAATGAAGGACCCTAACCTCTATCATGGTTTATCAAGAGGCAAGGGATGTGAACATGCAAGCAAAACTAGTGCAACATGAGCATGTTAATGACAATGCCATACAAGGCTAAGCATGCCAAATGCAACGCAACTTAGACAAGCATGCAAAATGCAACATGGACATTCAAGCATGCAAGGCAAACATGTGACAACATGTAAAGGGACAAGATATGCAAACATGCAAAGCTACTTAACAAAAGCATGCCAAATGCAATACCACTTAAACATGCAACAACATGTCATGGACCAAGTACACAACAAAGCATAATTGAACTAGCATGCTACAACATGCAATTTACCAAATATGCAACCAGCATGTGACAACATACAAGGCAAGCATGCAACAACATGCGGGGATGGTCTTAAACCAAAATGGACAGCTAAAATGGACAGCTCTCAAATAGGTCCAAATCAGTGGCCAATATGCTAGGGGATAAGGGACAAAACCGCATACAAACATGCATGGTGATTGGTCCATTACTTTAAGCATAGTAGAGCAACTTTTAAGAACACTTAAAAGGAGACAATCATGGATATTAGGCAAACATGTTAAGCTCTAAAATCATGTTAGAGAGGGTGCCAAATCAACCAAAGCATGCAAGTAAGGCATGTAATAAAGCCCAAAACTTGAAACCAACCAAGGGACTCAAACCAAGGCTACACAAAGCAAACCCCAAAGGGCCAAGGGGACCCTAAAACAGTCCCAAGGTAGGTCTAAACAAGACCAAAAGTGAGCTCAAAACTAGCCAACACAAGCTAGAACACAATGCCAAAAACATGAGGCATGCGAGGCCACAAAAGAGGTGTTACACTACACCTATCAAAGCCAAACATGGCATGACTTAAGCAACCAAAAGCAGAGTTATGGCATGTCAAAATGAGCCCAAAAACCCGCTTAGATGGCATCCCAAATGCCTAAGCATGATGGCATACACAATGACACATTTATGGAGCATAAGACACCAACTCTTCAAGACATTGAAAGGATGACAAATGCAAGCATACAAGCATGAAATATGGACTAAAATAACATGAAAAATGATTCCAAATCACTGAAATGGCCCAAGTAAAGCATGCTAGTGACTTAAGCACCCAAAGCTAACAAGCTAGATTGTATGGTAGCTATACAAAACAATGCAAGCATGACCAAAACAATGAAAAATAGAGCTCAAGCATGTTAAAACAAGGCTAGAAGCTTCATGAAGTTAAGCCAAAATCATGCTAAAATAGCATGTCACCACATGATGCATGTTAGGCCAAATCATGGGATTACAAGACAAGTATACAAAGCATGCATGGTATGTCTAAACCAAGTCAAAAAAGTGCTATATCATGGCAAAACAAAGCCTAATATATACTGAAATGAAGCTAAAACAAGCTAAGCACACATGCTACAAACATAAGCCATTTATGTAAGTATTGAAGATGACAAGGAGAGCGTATGACCCTCTCCTATTTAAGACACCAAAACCACCTCTCCACCATTGAAAATCCTCTAGATTTCAGTGGTAGAGAGGTCATGCAAAGCCCAAAGCAAAGGCCAAAAGAGATGGCTTAAAACAAGGCCTAACAAGGCCTTGAAAGGGGCAAACAACCCCAAACCTCAAAATGACCTTAAACAAAGTTCTAAAGCAAGTAAAAATAGAGCTTTTATCAGTTATAAACTAAGCTCAAAACAATAAGCAAGAAGGGTTAAAAGCTTAAGAAAGAAAGGGGTATCTAAAGGTCAGAAGCTCACCCTTGTAGAACCTCTTCAAGAACAAAGCTCCAGCAGGTTTTCTAGGTTCAAACCAATCCAAGAACTCTGAAATCAACTTCCTAGGACCTCAGCAATCAAGGAAGGTGTTCTAGTGTGTGTTTGTGTACAATAGTAAGACAATACTACTCTTTTAGACACAAAACAAAGCTAAACAAAGAAGAATAGATACAATACTATATCTATCCTCTCAAGAACAATTTTTTTGAACCTTGAAGGAGGGAGGAGGGGCTCCCTCTTTATAGAGGTTCAAATTCTAAGGCTTTCAAGAGAAGCTAAGCAAAGGGCAAATCCCTCCATACACGTGTATGGAGGGGGTGAATTGTGGATGCCAGCTGCACTAGCTGGCACAAAATATCTGCATAAAGCAGATGAATAGGGTTCGACCACCAAAAATGACCGATCAACCAACATAAGTGCCGGCCGACCAAATATAGTGCCGACCGGCCAACACTCTTGGCCGATGGCAAGAAAAAGGGGCCGATGGCATCATGCCCTGGCCGGTGGGTTGAGGGGATGGCAAACAAGCCACCCTCTTCCCTTAGAAGCAAAAACACAAGTGTTTGGTCCACAACCAAGCAAAAAACAAACAAGCTGAGAGATCTTGAGGCAAGGCGCGTAGCCGAGACCTCCGAGAACTCAAAATGAACATGAGCATGGATGATCATCGAGTGTTCAAATGATGATGTCCAAGTCTTGAGGACAATAAAAAATGGGGTGTCTACAGGCGCATTGGAGGAACTTGAGAGGCCTTTGTTGAAGCTTTCCAGGGCAAGTACCTGCTAGCTACAGTGAGGGAAAAGTTGAGTGATCAGCTTTCTCAACTTAAGCAGTTGAATACAACAGTTGCGGAGTTCCAGGGTATCACCGTTGGATGACTATGCCTGACATGGGTCATCTTATTGCATCTTGTTATAATGTGGTATTGTACCACTTATCTACACAACAATGCCTTACTTTCCTTCCCCTACGATCAGTGCCAATATCACAACTTCAACGACGTGAGATAGCTATTGGGTTCTTTAATGGGAATCATTTTGTCCAGGTATAGTATTATGATTTGTGTAATACAACTATCATTTTGCACTGCATCGCTCTCATACTTAAAGCTTTGTCAATGTAGGTGTTCATGTTACTGGGTCATCCAATTCCACCGATAGCTACCAATTGGTGCAAATTTCATCACCCTTGTGCGGCTGGATGAGGTACTGCATATAGTCGCCAAATTGAGCATTTTAAAGAAGTTGTTCAATCAGGGGTAGCTACTAGAGAGACATTTGATTGTATTAACCTTGATGAGTAATGATGTATGTGAGTTGAGTCGTAGTTATGCAATTTAAATAGTTACCGATACATTTTTGTGGATTAGCATTTAAATAGTTGAGTTGGATTAAGCTTTCAGTTAATTTAATGCACATGGTAGTACTTGTTCATTACGGTATATCAAATGCATTGGCATAATACTTCCTGTTCATTACCAAAAATACAAACCATGAATGCTTGTTCGTTACAAAATATTGGTAGAGTAATTCTTGTTCATTACAAAACAACAAAAACATCAAAAGAGTACTTCTTTTCCATTACAAAATAACAAAACGAGATTACCACAAAACCAACTACCTATCATGTACTCGTCTCCTACGATTGTATGTTCGAAATGGAATAGAACTAGGTCCAGCCTCATTGATTTGTTGACCCTGAAGAACATGTGACATCCTTTCAATGGCCTTATCTAACCTATTTGGCTCACGAACACTAGCATCATGGCCCGTCTCGATGATAAGATGCACAATCCATAGTGCATGATCAATACGCTGCATTAAGAGCAAATACAATTGTAATTAGCACATGCCATCTTAAAAAAAAAAAATGTAAACAATGTGTGCGCAATATTATCATACCTCAACATCCTGCACATCAGATCGACCATCCTGTGCACGTGGGTCAAAACCAGATCGATATGTGGGGTTTTGGATATATAAGTGTATGATGTTTGTATACCACTGCATGTAACCATCAACACAACCAGCTGGACGTCTGACTGGGGTACTCCTCCTCCGAGCAGATAAAACATGATTATCCCAACTCTTCCATATCTGATCAAGATACTGATACATCACTCTATATCGGCCTGCTGTGACGCCTCTAACAACACAAACAGGGTCAAGTGGCGCAGGTGGGATGGTCTGGACCCTACCAAACTGTCTAAGAACCCTTTCTAGATGATAGGGTTCAACTACATCCAAACACTTCAAATAGCCGCTGTAGAATGTGATCTCATGACATGGGTGATGTTGACGGCAATCTTGATATGGATCCCAAGTAACCTAAGAGAGAAACACAAACGAAATCTTGATGAGTGACATGGAACGAGAACACTTAATTGAACTAATATTAATTGTTATACCTCATCAAATGCCAATCTGTCAAGCTCTTCCCGTAACGCCTGTAGGTGTGATACCGTTGAACCAGCTTCCTAACGAGGAGTCCATCGATGCATGTGAGGCAATTGTATAGTATATTCCACGTTTAGTGAGGTCTAAATGGCTGGAAATGCTCATAAATCCATGCCTCCAACAATGTCATGTAACCAGCCATTTGTCGAACAACTGATATCGTGGCAAATCCCAACTGTCTGTATAAATATGCCAATGCAGCTGCACCCCAAGCATATGTATGAATATCAGTCACATCCATCAACAACTACAAGTACACAATAGGAACTCTCGTCCCACTCTTGTCGCTAAACAATGTACATCCGAATAGAAATAGCAAATATGCTCTAGCGGCACAAACTATGGATTCCTCAGTGTCTGAATCTTTGCAACCACTGAATTTTCTCCGTAACCACTCTAGCTTTATTGATTGTCCCCTAGCAGATGATAGCTCCTCAGTTGCTTCAGCATCATCAACTCCCAATGCAGCTACCACAAGTGTATGTGCCTGTTGATCTGTCAAAGTTACAGCACTAACTGATCTACCTGTGATAGGGATCCCCAAGATGGTACCCATATCATCCAATGTCATTGTCATCTCACCAACTATCAAATGGAAAGTATTTGTCTTTAGTTGCCATCGCTCAACAAATGCAGAAATGACAATCCTATTCACGAACCGATATGTGCAATGGACCAAAGAAGATAGGCCTGACTGCTGCATAATGTCTCTAAACCTTCTATTGTCGGTTCTTGACCACCACCGCCACTCAAGAATCTTGGATGCAGGATTATAACACCTTAAGGGATTCCTCTCCTGCAACGTAAGTAATAATTAACATAAATAATGTGGTTCAATAAATAATTAAATGAATGAAACATGGAAAAATATATATACTACCTTCTGAACCCATATAGCTGCTGCAATATGTGCCTTGAAGCTCTTCAGTACTGATAGATCTGATGGCCCCCCAGGAAACGGACTAGTGAGTACCTCCTCAGCCTGATCAACATCACCAGCATCATCATCGTCCCTTGAACCATTATCAATCACATCCTTTCCAAGATTTGAGGTCCTTTCTCCAACACAATATCATCACCCCGACCTCTATCCCAACCCTAACCTCGACCTCAACTTCGACCTCGGGCACGAGCAGGATTTGTTAATGCACGACGTCGTCTCTCTGAGGCAGTGGGTGGAATACGAGAAAGGTCATCCATTTTTGAAAATGAAACAGAAAACAATAAAGTTAACAGAACTAACACAAATCATTTATGTTAAAATACTCACACCTATGAAGCACCAACACTTCAAGAAATGTGTCATAGCGGTGTCAAACGTGGGGACACGACAAGGATATGTATGGGGACACGCCACGTGGCATGTCCCTTTATTTAATTGATTTGCTTCTAAGGGACATGACAAGGATATATATACACATTGAATTAATGCTCATTTTTGTTAATTTTTTATTGTTTGTCGATGTAATATTAATCTACATAGCAAATAAAATATATTAAAAAAAATTATTTTTATTGTACTGTTTCCATTTGTTTGAAATCACCGTGTCTTGTATTCGTGTCTGTGTTTTTTTGAATGTCCACCTATATTACATGAACTAAGGTACATCTAATTCCCATGTCCAAAGTGAATAGGACACAAAAAATCTTAGACAGTAAAATGGTGCTCACTAGGTATCATATAGGAGGTGTTCACATAGAGGATTGGTCTGATTTTAAGATAGACATGGGACCAAACGCTACTTACAATTCAAAAAAATTTACAACTACAACCACACTATTGAAGGTATGAAGCAAACTAGAACTGAACCATAAAAAATGGTTTTGTTCAGTTTGGTTCTAAGTTTTTAGGCAATTTGATTATGAAAAATCCCAATTATAAAAAGATCAATAAATTACAACATAACATAGAACCAACTTGAATTCAATTGTTTGCAACAGGAATAATGGTTATATAAATTCAAGTTAATATTGTTCCATGAAAAACATAAACTTAAAACAATGTTTGTGTGTATCTATAAAGATATATTAGTTATATCAATTTATTAGAAACTTTCCGAATGGGGGGGAAATTAAGGGGGGAAAAAAAAAACCATATACTGTTCGACAGTAAAGAATCGACCAAAGCCTTATAGTTCAACATTCTAGGTCCGTACAAGTTCGACAATAACAAGCCGAACAAAATGATTTTGTTTGAAAGGCAAGTATCAAATAAGCCCGTACAACATTTGTGGTTCGAAATTATAGTGTCGAACGGTTTGGAACTGATTCATTCATGGCAAGGGTAAAAAATACATAAAACCCTAAAATCTAAGCCAAATGAGAACTCACCTACTGCTTTACTTGAGCACCAACGACGTCTTCACCGGTTGAAACAGAGAATGGAGTGGGAGAGATGGACGAAGGTGGGTGTGTGGGGGTGTGTGAGTGAGTGAGGGTAAATATGGAAGTTTGTGTGTATATTGTTGTGGGTGGGTGTGTGAGTAAGGGTAAATATGTAAATTTGTGGTGTGTGATGAGCAAAATATATATTTACCAAATTATTAAAGGTGTGCCTTTAAAAGTGGTTTGCCTTGAGATAAATTATGGTGTGTAAATAGAGGCACCCGTAGTCCTTTTTGAAGTATTATGTAGGAGGACGGCTCTTAACCCTGGCCTTTCTAAGGAACAAGTTAGCCTTGCAAATTGGGCACGGAACAACTTTAGAAAAGGAAGTATGGATAGCATCATTGACCAGCATATTAAGGGAGAGATTAGCCTCGAGTGCTCTAAAAAGTTCGCGGAGACAACTATGAAGTGTTTGTCGGATCAAGGGATTGATCGGCCATCGATGGGTGCTGTTTTGTGGAACCTTGAGTTTGCGCTCCAGTTGCAGGACAATCCTGATGGACCAAATGTACTAGCGGAACAAAAGGCCAATGATGCTTTTGTTGTGCATACGACATTGTTTAACATCGAAGAGGAGGCCGAGGAGACTAATGATAGTAGCAATGTAATCTTCTCACAGATAGTGAATCCATAGGGAAGATGAGATGTAGTGAATTACATCACATTTTGCTTCTTTCATTAGCATTTTGTTAGTAGATAGTATGAAGGACTCCACAGTTTTGACTCAACATTGTTGTTTGTTCGAATGTACATAAAAAAAATAGTTGAAGAAGCTTGAACCAATTGTTGGATGCATTAGTTAAGCTTAATGCCATAGGATAATATCCTTGCAAGCCCGAGTTCGTGAAAGTCTGAATTGGCTTATGTAACTATTAGGTCACTTAGTCATCGCTGAAGTTCTATCAAAATAATTTGAAAAAATTGGTATCGTCAAATGTCCCATTTTTTTTAAATGCACAATAAGATAGTGTTATATTTTTTAGCTTAAAGTTTCAAAAGCATCACACAAAAAGATATAGGGTGTAACTCTCAAAATTGAATACGAAGAGAGAGAAATTCAATACAACATCATTCATAGTCATTTTACTTATTCCCAATCAATACAATAGCTTTTACCAAAACAGAACCAACAACCCTGAAAAAAACAATTCATATTCATAGATGTTTGGTTTTGCAATTTGCGTATTTTTTTTCCCCCTTCTTTTTATTGACACCCAAATCAAGATTTACATCCATTGGTTTGAGGCAACAAAACTTGGCAGACTTGAATGAAATTGGATACATGAACCTGTTAAAATAAGAGAATCTAATGACTTGACTAGCCTTCAAAGGTTTTCCACCATTCATCAAGCAATCATCAATGGAGAGCCTCTTGAAGTGTTGTGGGTTCACTAAATTTGCAGAGCCAAACTGGCCACAGTGGAGATGAATATTGGAACGAAGAAAATCATCGGAAAGACAGGTATTGACAATCTTAACTATGTACTTTGGTGTTCCTGTTTTTAAACATTTGCCTTGTATGATGCTTATGTCTCTCTTTGTGCAATTCCCTAATAAAAAAAAAATACAAACACTCACCGAGATTTGCTTAAAATACAAATTGTTCCATGTGGTTATAAAAATTACATCACGGCCCTTCAAGTTTCTAATCGCATAACAAATGACCATTTTTATGAATAAATTATCAAGTTAATTACTAATTTTTAATGATGTCATAAATATATTTCAATTAACAATTTAAGTAATTTTATTGTTGTGTAGGATAACAGTTAAAAATTTTCATTTTTTCTACTAATTCTGTTAAAATAAATATTTTTGACAAGAACGTACTTATAATTTTTAAAATTACAAGGAACAATCCGTATTTTAAATAAACTTTAAAGGGTGTATTTGTAATTTATCCTAAAATAATTATAGCAAAAAAGCAATTCCCACTTGAGACTAAACAGCTGTGTTTTATTTTATTTTATTTTTGTTTCCATGTTTTCGGAAACAAAAGCAATGAAAAAGTTGAAAACATCTATTATTTTCATGGAAAAAGCATACTTATTATCCATTTAAAAAAAGGGAGAGGTTTATCTCCAGTTGCCGTTGGGCCTCCGTAGGCCCACCACAGAACCCGTATTGATAATCTGAATCATTTCAATATATATGGCTCATCAAATAATTCATCCTCATAAAATATCACGTTGATTGGATATCAATATCCACTTGATTATATCACATTTGTATAAATAATTTATTTTAAAAATCATACTTACCGTTGATACAAATATAATCAAATTTTAAAATAGATGATCAAAATTTTAAAATTGTTCTCGTATGTTTCGAATTGAAACACTCACTCATGGTATAAACCAAGATGAAATACTAGTTTCTCTGCACAAATACATCATTCATATGCTAAATAATATTATATTTGTTAAAGAATGACCAATTTGAGAATTTTGAAAAATATTTTCATATATATTTCGTGAAGTAGATAGTGATTTTTTTTTTCCTTTTTTTCTTTTTTTGTTTTGTTTTGTTTGTGATAAAACTATTCTATCATAGATGCATTATTAAAAAATGGTAAGATGTTTATGAAAAATTCCTTTGATATTTTTGAAAAACATCTTCATATTTATTTCTTAGAATAAATAATAAAATATTTTTATTTAAATTTTAAATATAAGTACTTAATTTAATGACTTTCAAATTTTCCATATTGATATGAAGAGAATATGAAAAACATCACCTTAATTAAACAATGACTTAATTGGCAAAAATATTTAATAAATCAAAAAATTGAGAAAAAATAATCAAGGCCCTTTTTTTTTATTTTTTTAGATTGGATACCAAAAAGATAGATCACAAAAAGCTTCATCCAAAGCTAAATCAAAAAGGGATGGGGAACTTCCTCCATCCACACAGATAACCACTCTAGGTTACATGCCACGCGAGCCAACCCTTGAACAAAAAATAAACACTTGCAATTATATATAGTATAGATATATAAATATAGATTTTATTTTGACACCCAAATCAAGATTTACATCCCTCGAGTTAAATTTGGGTTTGAGGTCAGCAAAACGTGGCAGACTTGAATGAAATTGGATACTTGAAGGTGTTAGAATAAGAGAATCTAATGGCTTGACTAGCCTTCAATGGTTTCCCAGCATTGACCAAACAATCATCATCAGAGAGCCTCTTGAAGAGTAGTGGATCCACTAGTTTTGCAGAGGCAAACAGTCCACAGTGGAGATGAATATTGGAAGGAGGACAATCATCAGAAAGACAAGTGTTGATAATCTCAACAATGTACTCTGGTATCCCTGCATTTGAACCTTGGCCTTGTGTGATGCTTATGTCTCTGTCTGTGCACTTCCCTAATAAAATAATTATAGTAAAATCAAATTCCCATTCTAGACTGGAGACTTGTGTTTTCATTTTTTTTCTTCTCATCATGTTTTTGGAAATAAAAGCAATGACAAGGTTGAAAAAATTCATCATTTTTCACTAGCATAGGATGCTGTCCCCACTAAGGTTTTGTGACCGTTGGTTTTGTGTGGTATATATGTTGAATAGATCATTCTTGAAAAAAGTTTTTATATTTTCAAAATCCTACTTGTTGTCTATTTTTTTTTAGAAAAATATGATTTAACGATATTTGATCAATCTTATTTTTTGCATGAATGATCTATTCAACAAACACTACAAAATGAACAACCCAAATCATCACAATGACTCTGGAATGGGCTCTATTGAGGAGAATATTGCACCACTTGTTGCCTCATTTTCATACAATTTTCATTTTTTGTGTGAAAATAACATTTTGGTGTTTTGAAAAAATAGATTGTTTTTAGATTTGTTTCCAAAAAATTAGTTTCAGTAACAATTGGTTGAACAAGTTTTTTTGTGTTTTTCAAAAAAATAAAATAGAAAACAAAAATGAAAACACAACCAAACAATTAATTTTCTAAAAACAATTTTTTAGAAAACAATTTAGGGTTTAGTGGATTGTTTTCAATATTTTTTTTTCTAAAATCAATTTTTAGAAACAAATCGCTAAACAAATTATCCTAATTCTCAAAGAATAATTTAGTTTTGGTTGAGATGGGCTATTTTACCAGATTGCAATAACTTTCTACGGCTCAACCAGGTTGATGTTGTGGTTATGTTATTGTCTCCTTGTGGTGAATGCAATTGCTTGTTTGATGAACCTGCCAATGAGGAAAAAAGAACATTAAAGAAACTAATTTTCATTTGATTAAAAAAAACTAAAAACTAATACAGTGAAAAATAATTAAAAAAATACTTATTATTTAATATGATTTTACCTTTTTTTGGGTAAAAGTAATTTTTAAATTATTTTATAAATATCTTTTTGTTCAAAAAAATGGAAAGCAAATAGATATTATGAGATATTGAATTTTGCAATGCTGCAAAACTCAAAAAATTATTCAAAACAATGCTAAAATTTTCGACATAGAGACAACTTTCTTACAAAGATGCCTTTTTCATTTGGAAGCATGGGGTGTTTTCCTTTTTTTCTTCTTCTTTTTTTATTTTTTTACATTTTGTTTTTAATTTTTTAATTTAATTTAGTTTTTTTTGTGATTTAGTTGAAGTTTAAAATAATAACAATGAGGTCTGATTTTTTTGGCCTAAACAAATAATACATTTAGGGCTCTACAAATACAAGGCTATTATTAAGGGTCTTAAAAATCGAGGTCCTTCTTAAAATAAAAGGGCTTTAGGCCATTCACCTAATTGGCATGACACATAGGCCAATCTTAATATGAGTTTGATTCAACTAACTTAGTTGTTTATAATACATGTAATCGAATGAGTCTAAAAAAAAAAATTTGGTTTGAAAATTATGAGTTTTACATAATGAATTGATGTCAAACAAATATTTATGAGTTCAAACAATTTAAAAAATTATACAACATTAAAACTAATGAAAGAAAGTTTATTCATGGAGTACCTGAATGTAGTCCTGAATTGCAAGGCATAATGATAACCATCATCAAGAAAAAGAAGGCAACATGAACACGGATCACAATTGCCATGAGTGAGTGCAACAACAAAGAAAACTATTATCTCAAATTATATGACAATCTGCTTCAATTCAACACCTTTTATACCCATCCACCAAAGCAATGACCTCAATAAGAAAGAATTGTATTGTGATCCTTTCCATTTCAAAATTGTAATGGAGGATCTTTATAGCATTATTCAAAAGTTTGTAATGACTCTTTCTAAATTTAAAATATTGATAATTTCTCATAATTATTTTACAACCCTTAAATGACGTAACGAACAGAATCAATGCAAAATTTTGAATTTGCCCAAGTGATAAATCAAAGGATATATTATTATTAAAGAATTGAATTTCTTTGGATCTAGTTATTAATTTTGTGTTGACGAAAACAATTATTAGGAATGCCATATATTTTATTATTTTTTGGTTTTTTGTTTTGTTTTTTTATCAATCTATATATATTAGTAGAAGTTAGATGTTATTAGAAAAACTCTTTTGATTGATATTTGCTTCAATCAAAAGATTTTCATAATATAATAATATAGATACAAATTTCATAATATCTATACTATTATATAAGCAAAAATATTATGGCCTATCTATTTTTTTCTTATATTTTTTAAATTGTACAACACTCAAAATACACATCTCATATTTTAATTAGTCCAAAATCTAATCTATAGTATTATATAAGCAAAAATATTATGGTCGTTTTGAAGCTAGAAATGCCAATCTACTTTTCTCATATTTTCTAAATTGTTTAACACTCAAAATACACATTTTTTAATTGATCCAAAATCTAATTTACATAAATTAAATTGACTTTCGAATTCTCTAATAATTGTCAATAATATATTAATAGATTCCCTTAAATTTTGTGATTTGACATTGTAGTGTCAATAGTTGTAGAATGATATTCAAGGAATTTCAAATCAGTGTAAGTTTTTCTATAAAAATTTTTTACAGATAAATGATATACTTCATATACATTAATAATTAAAATTATAAATTTTTCATGATTTTGTAATATTTTTTGATAACCAATAATATTTCCTTCAACCAAAGATTTCCTTAACAGTTCATTTATGGAATGATTTTCTCATATATTCTTCTTCATGGTTTTTGATTTTCATAACAGTTCAAATACTCATTTCATAATTATTTCAAAACCTAATTTATATAAATTAAGCTTTTTTTTTTATAAAAAATAAAATAAAATTCATCATTGCCAAAAATTCATCATTACGTTATTGCTAATTTTAATTTTAGTAATTATAGTTTAAAATTTCAAAACATATTCAATACAAACAAAAACTTCCATAATGTATTATTATTATTTCCTTCACAAGTTGTATTTGTTATTGCAATATAAAATCTTATCCTTCACATAATTGAGATGCCACAGAGGTGGTTTTCATGACAATCTATTATTGATTTCGTGATACCAAAAAAATACTTATTATTTAATATGATTTTACCTTTTTTTGGGTGAAAGTAATTTTTAAATTATTTTAAAAATATCTTTTTGTTCAGAAAAATTGAAAGCAAACAAATATTGTGAGATATTGAATTTTGTGATGCTACAAAATTCAAAAAAAATATATTCAAATGTTACTAAAATTTTCAACATAGAGACAACTTTCTTACAAAAATGCCTTTTTCATTTCGAAGCATGGGATGTTTTCCTTTTTTGTTCATCTTCTTCTTTTTTTATACCTTTTTTCTTATTTTAATTTTTTTGTGATTTGTTTAAGTTTAAAATAATAACAATGAGGTCTGAATCTTTTCAGCCTAAACAAATAATACACTTTGGGCTTTACAAATACTAGGCCATTATTAAGGGCCTTAAAAATTAAGGACCTTCTTAAAATAAGGGGCTTTAGGCCATTTGTCTAATTGGCCTAACATATGGGCCAGTATTAATCATAAGTTAGATTTAAGTAGTTTTGTTATTTATAATGCATGTAATTGAGTCAAGTCTAAAAGAAATAAAAAAAATTAGTTTGAAAACTTATGAGTTTTAAAAATGTGTTCGAGTTTAATTTATGTACATAATGAACTGATGCCAAATAAATATTTATTTGTATAATTACCATGAAGGATAATACTGAATATAATACACATCTTTATTCGCAAACATTATGTACATATCTTGTCTGTCAAGAATTCAAAAACCCTAAAACGAAACCCAAAACCCTTGAAAGAAACAATCAAAAATATACATATTATTGAAGATTTTGATTGGATTGAATGATGAATGCATCTGGCAACACTGATTTGGAACAACAAAGCAAGGAAAAGGTTATTTTTTTAATTTTTTTTTTCCGTTTTCGTGTACTCGCTGAGGGGTAAACCGTTTGTATTAGTTCGGTTATCAAGAGTCGTATATTAATCTCATGTTCGACTATTTACTGTCGTACAAATTTGTTTTGTTCGATCTATGACTGTCGAACTTATATCAATATTTTGGTTTCTATTTGTCGAACAAAGACTATACGTCCGGCCATAATTAGTCGAACATATGTGCTATGTTCGACTTTGTACTGTCGAACAAGTATAATTTTTTTTTTCCTTTTTCCAGAACTGTGCATCCACAGAATGCAATAATGTTGGATCCGAGTGTCTTGTTGACTATACAAGTCAATTTACTACTAATGAGGTACTCTCATGTCGAAAATTAGTTTTTTTTTTTCCCCAAATGTTTAATGACTTTGGTTAATTTGACATGTAGGTTTTCAAGAGCAAAGAAGAATTGCTCAATTGGGTACGGGATGTTGGAAGGAAAAATGGTTTTGTGATTGTCATCAAGACATCGGACTATGGTTGTGGTCATAGGACACCAAGGATATTTCTTGCCTGTGAGAGAAGTGGTCAATATAGAGCTCATAAGAAATTAAAAGCAGATGATTCGAGCAAAAAAATTGTGAAGATAATGTACAAAGAAATGCGGGTGTCCTTTTTAGTTGAGGGCTTGTAAATTGATGGCTAATGATGATTGGATGGTAGATGTAGCATGTGGAATGCATAACCATGCTCCTGCTAAACATTTTGAAGAACATTCATTTGCAGGGAGATTATTTGAGGAGGAAATATCATTATTAGTGGATATGTCCAAAAGCATGGTCAGACCAAAAGAGATTTTGGTTACTTGAAACGAAAGGATGCTTTGAATGTAACCATTATGAAAACCATTTACAATGTACGTTATTGAGAAAGCTGGGAGATCACAGATACAACAGTTGTTGGGTGAATTACAAAAGCGTAATTACATTGAACGACATAGGTGTGACAACAACACGATGACTGTCACAGACTTGTTTTGGGCACATCCTGTAAGTTTGGATTTGCTTCGTTCATTTCCAAAGGTGTTGATCATGGACTGCACAAATAAGACAAATCGATATCGTCTTCCTTTTCTTGAGATAGTTGGTGTGACATCCACTGATATGTCATTCTCCGTAGCCTTTGCAGATCTCCAATTTAAGCGGATTGATAACTACGTTTGGGTGTTAACTACATTGCGTAGTCTCTTTGATGACATTGCTATTCCTGCGGTGATTGTCACGGACAGGGAGCTTGCTTTAATGAATGCTATTGACAGTGCATTTTCTACATCTCGACATTTATTATGCCGATGGCATATTAGTAGAAATGTACTGGTGAAATGTAAGAAAATGTTTAAGAGTAAGGAGGAATAGGGCAAGTTTATACATATCCTCAGGCAGTGCAATACGTGCCACAAAGTTGGATAAATCCATATAAGGATAAGTTTGTTGCCGTATGGACAGATAGTTGTATGCACTTTGGAAATGTTACAACCAACAGGTAATATATATTTGTCTATCTTACACTATTAGTCATTATGATTTTGATTAGTTAAACTTAATTATATTTATTGTTTCCATTGTACACAGGGTTGAAAGTGCACATGCAAAACGTAAACGGCAACTTGGTTCTAATCAAGTCAATTTTGAGTGTTCTTGGACCAAGATCCATAGTTTGCTTGAGTTGCAGCATGTTGATATTAAGGCATCGTTTGAGAAGAGTTTAACCATTGTACAACACCAGTTCAAACCATCCCATTTTAGAGAGCTCCGAGGCAATATCTCTATAACTGCATTAGATCATGTCTTAGCAAAGAGTAAGCGAGTGAATGATGTTGGCATTGATGCTTTAGTATGTGGATGTGTTGTTCGACGAACATGCGAGTTACCTTGTGCCCATGAGATTGTGGATTACATCCGACAGGGTCATCCAATACCACTTGATAGCATTAACGCGCACTGTAGGACTCTTGAGCTAGTACAAAAGTTGAAAAATGATAAAGTGGAATTGAGTTGTGAACCAAAGTTTGATTTCATACTTAAGCAATTCAATGCATCTGATTACATTATGTAGTTGGAAATTTTGCATAAGTTAGGAGAGATTGCAAATCCGCAAAGTACTTTTCTCATTGAGCCGGAAGTGAAGCCCAACTATCGAGGTAAGGGACATAAGAAAGTAGATGTATCTACGCGTCGAGACCCATGTGCATTTGAGTTGGTTCAGTCTGGACATGATAGCCACTCACCTATGGGCACCCAGATCCCCACACAGGATTCTATCAAAGTACAAACAAAACGGCCTGCCAAAGAGAAGGTACATGTAATCATTTTTTACTTACATTTTTGTTGATGATAAATTACGTGTTTTGTTGTTCATGTGTTGATGCCTTCCCTGTTGAATAAGTATATCGGACTCGTACAACTACGACTTATTCATATGTTGATGCCCTTCCAGTTGGATTGAAACCTTACAGACGTCTTATCAAGGATGTAGATGCCGATGGCAATTGCGGGTTTAGGGCCATTGCTGGCTTGATGGGGCTTACAGAGGCTGAATAGGGTCAAGTCAGGCGTGATCTCCTACAGGAATTACACACACACGTTGACCATTACACTCATCTATATGGTTCACATGACATGATTGAAGATCTGGCCCATATTCTATCATACTTTGAGCCCAATCCAGGGTATCACCGTTGGATGACTATGCCTGACATGGGTCATCTTATTGCATCTTGTTATAATGTGGTGTTGCACACTTATCTGCACAACAATGCCTTACTTTCCTCCCCTTACGATCAGTGCCAATATCACAACTTCAACAGCGTAAGATTGCTATTGGGTTTGTTAATGGGAATCATTTTGTTCAGGTATAGCATTATGATTTGTGTAATACATTTATCATTTTGTATTGCATTGCTCTCATACTTAAAGCTTTGTCAATGTAGGTTTTCATGTTACCGGGTCATCCAGTTCCACCGATAGCTACCAATTGGTGCAAGTTTCATCACTCTTGTGCGGCTGGATGGGGTACTGCACATAGTCGCCAAATTGAGCATTTTAAGGAAGTTGTTCATTCAGGGGTAGCTACTAGAGAGACATTTGATTGTATTAACCTTGATTAGTAATGATGTATATGAGTTGAGTTGTAGTTATGCAATTTAAATAGTTACCGATATATTTTTGTGGATTAGCATTTAAATAGTTGAGTTGGATTAAGCTTTGAGTTAATTTAATGCACATGGTAGTACTTGTTCATTGCGGTGTATCAAATGCATTGGCATAATACTTCATGTTCAATACCAAAAATACAAACCATGAATACTTGTTCGTTACAAAATATTGGTAGAGTAATTCTTGTTCATTACAAAACAACAAAAACATCAAAAGAGTACTTCTTTTCCATTACAAAATAACAAAACAAGATTACCACAAAACCAATTACCTATCATGTACTCGTCTCCTACGATTGTATGTTCGAAATGGAATAGAACTAGGTCTAGCCTCATCGATTTGTTGACCCTGAAGAACACATGACATCCTTTCAATGGCCTCATATATCCTATCTGGCTCACAAACACTAGCATCATGGCCCGCCTCGATGATAGAATGCGCAATCCGTAATGCATGATCAATACACTGCATTAAGAGCAAATACAATTGTAATTAGCACATGCCATCTTAAAAAAAAAAAATGTAAACGATGTGTGCGCAATATTGTCATACCTCAGCGTCCTGCATATCAGATCGACTATCCTGTGCATGTGGGTCAAAACTAGATCGATGTGTGGGGTTCTGGATATATAAGTGTGTGATGTTTGTATACCACTGCATGTAACCATTAACACAATCAGCCGAACATCTGACTGAGGTACTCCTCCTCCGAGCAGATAAAACAGGATTATCCTAACTCTCCCATATATAGCGATCCAGGTTTTACCTCTTCTTTTGTTGTGCTCCGGACTCGGGGTCGACTGGTGTGTTGTTTGGTATATCTCTTTTCCATCCTTTGATTCATTGTGTTTGAGTTTTGGGATGTGTTGGGCAAGTTTGGAACCGGTTGGTAGTGAGTTTGTGCAAATGGTTGCTGCCCAGAATTCTGCTTCTTTGCTCGAGCGAGGCTTTTTGTGCTCGAGCGAGCTTTGGGTTTTTGCTTCTTCGCTCGAGCGAGCCCTGCGTGGTGTGTCTCTTTGCTCGAGCTAGAACTCCTGCGCTCAAGCGTGCGTCTACGTCTCTTTTTGACCTGAAAGGTCGTATTCTTCGCTCAAGTGAGCTTTCTTGCGCTCGAGCGAGCTCTGTGTCCTTCGCTCGAGGAGAACTCTTGCGCTCAAGCATGCGTCTGCTTTGGTGAGTTGAACACCTGACGCTTCGCATTGTTCGCTCGAGCGACACTTCCTGTGCTCGAGCGAGGTCCTTTTGTTGTGTTTAGTCGCTCGAGCGACCACTCCTTCGCTCGAGCGAGCTTCGCATATATCAGATTGCAGCAGCGAGATTTTTATACACTTTTTCACCTTCTTCTTCCTTAAAACCCTAATTTTGACACTCTCTCTTTCTAAACTCTCTCTCTCTCTACAAATACACCTTGTTTTTGGGTCTCTTTACCCTAGACCCTTTGTATAAAAGGTAGAGCTTTGCGTGGGCTTCACTTTGATCCGAAAAAGTTGGACTTTAGAGCATCTTGAGTTTTCTCTTCCTTCTCCTTTGAGTCTCTCAATTTGAGGTAGGGATAAACTACTCTTTACTATGAGTTTTGGCATAAATTTTAATCATTTTGTATAAATGGTGAGATTTGGTAGTTTGGGGGAAATTAGGGTTTTGAGCTTGAATTTATGTTAGAGGGGTTTCTAATTGGGGCTCCTTTGTGCTTGTGAGTTCTTGATAATGGGAATATTGGTGTGGAATGGATGAAATTTGGTCTTAGGATCAATGTTTCAAAAAAATGGGAAAATGCCCTAATTGAATTTAAATAATTAATTGTATAATTAATTTGGTAAATGAAGGAAGTATGAAATTGAGTTGAGAATCTTGAAATTGGGCAGATATGGAATTGAATAGTGTAGTTCGATTTGTGAATCACTCACCGATGGAAAATGTAATAAATTATTTGTTTGATAGAATTATTATCTGTTTTAGAAATAACTGTTTTGGGCTATCGGTGGAGGATAGTTTTGATTGTTGTAGACACTACATGATGATTAGTGAAATTGAAACTAATCAATTGGATAATGTCATTGAATGTGACGGTGGAATTAACGCATTGAATATGTGAATTGTTAGGTCATTGTATATAACTATGTGTTTAAATACATTGTATATGTATGTTGTGTGTGAGGAGATAGAGGATGTACTCCATTTGTTTGGGAGGAGATATGGGATAGACTCCATTGATAATTAAGTTGGCCGGAGTGTCTAGGGTGAAAGTCCCGAAATCTTTTATATATTTGGGTGTCAGTTCCTTCGGACGTAGTTCCGTAAAATGGCAATGATATGGAAGTGTTAAATGTTGTGGTTTTTGAAGTGTTGGCATATGAGTTGTAGTCTCATGTTTAAAACTGTTTGGATAATAATGAATAACGTAAGTGGACTGATTTGGATAAATGAAAGTAAATGGTTTGTAAATGATGATTGGCTATGGAGGGAATGTAGTTGGTTTATAAGTGTTAAACATTTATCGAATGCTAATGTTTTAGTTAATTCTTATATACTTTTTAGCATATCTCTACTGGGCTTTGGCTCACCCTACTTGGGATACCATTTTCAAGTACAGGAGACATACCGCCTCCAAGGACTTAGCTTGAGTGGTTTAGAGGCTGCAGGCTTCTTTTGTCGTTACATTCTTTTTGTGTTACATGTAAATCTCAAGCCGAGGGTTTTATATGTAAAAGAGTTAGAACTCTTCTTTTTGTGTAACCAAGTATTGACTTGGGAAGTTGTAAGCCGTTGGGCATCTATTTTTTTGTTGATGAACATGTAACGCCTTTTGTAAAGAACACTTTGATGAGTGAATATGTTTTATTCTCTTATGTCTATGGTTATCATGAATGATTATTTTATGCATTTATTTTGAGAGCGTGACAACTTGGTATCAGAGCGTACGGGGTTTGAATACTTTGGGTACGTGGGAAGTGGTTAGTACCACAATGGGTTTGTCTCGCTTGTTAGAGACTTAAGTGTAATGTTATGTGCTTATGTGATAACATGTTTATGTGACTATATGGGTATGAGATTTAGTTTCTAGGATATTGATCGGGTCTATGGGTTTCTGGGAGTCCTGTTGGAAAGGCACTTGATCACTGCCGTTTCTAACTGGAACTCTAGTAACGCCACGGGACGGTCATTATCCGGAAACGAAATTTGTATACGTTTATGTGATTATGTGCTTATGTAGAATGAATTACAGTTGTCCATCGTATTAGGACGCGAGTGAAATAGCTTCGGCACATTTGTGAATGTGCTAATCCTTTTGTTGCCTTTATTAGGATGTCAGGATGAGGTCATAGTGGTAGGCATGGTAGGCCTAGGAGGCAGGAGATGCCTATACTGGATGAGATTCTGGCACAGGAGGAGAGTGTTGGTCAGGCCAATGTGACTGAGCCAGTAGGTTAACAAGCCATGGGCGCCTTAGCCTGTGAAATGGCCGGAGCATTTAGGGAATCCATGGATAGTCTCAGAGCTGAGAATCAAGTCCAGGCCCATGTAGCTGAGGCAGAGCCGTCGTTTCTGAAGAGGGAGTTTTTTCGGTCAAATCTGGATGAGTTTTTGGGGGATCCTAAAGAGCCACTGAAGGCTGATGAGTGGCTTGAGCAGATGACGAAGACGTTTGAGATGCTTGGCATTGAAGACGGGGGTTTGCGAGTGACCTTTGCGTCCTTCCAGCTGAAGGGAGACGCGGGTCAGTGGTAAAAGTATGTGCGGGGCACATTAGAGGAACTTGAGAGACCTTTGTTGAAGCTTTCCAGGACAAGTACCTGCCGGCTACAGTGAGGGAAAAGTTGAGGGATCAGTTTTCTTAGCTTATGTAGTTGAATACACTAGTGGCGGAGTTCGAGGCCACTTTTACTAGCTTGTCCAGGTTTGCACCAGAGTTGGTGGTGACCGAGGAGCGTAGGTGTTTGGAATTCGAGCAGAAGTTGACAATCGAACTCATGTTTCGAGTTGCCGGGTCCATGATTAGAGATTATGGGCGCCTCGTGGAGGTTGCTGCCCATCTTGAGACCATTATGCATGCAGAGGAGGAGCGGATGAGGGGCTCCAGAAGGAGTTAAGATGGCCAGGGGGACGGAGTCAAGGCAAAGGCCAGCCGCTCACTTGTTATCAGTGTGGGTAGGCAGGGCACCTGAAGAGGTTTTGCCCGCAGTTGGGTGGCACATCTGGGGCGTCGGGTTCGAGGCAGACGCAGAGTTATCAACCAGCTTAGTCAGTTTAGGCCTCGATGGCCAATCAGGGAGCCTCTTTGGCTTAGTCTGTGCAGTAGTCGTATGCTCCAAGAGGTGAGCAGGTAGATCAGAGACCTACGGGGCGCGTATATGCTGTTACAGTGCCAGATCTTGTACCAGCTCCATCTGTTGTGAGAGGTACCTTTCTGTTTTGCAACTCGGTTGCTAATGTGTTAATTGATACGGGTGCATCCCACTCTTTTATATCTTCTGCATTTGCATCTGTTTTGGGGTTGGAGTTGGCACAGTTAGCATCTCCTATTTGTGTTGTATCACTTGTTGGGGGTGAGTTGATTTTGAAGCAACGGTGTCGGGGCTGTGACATAGAGGTCGCCGATCGCCGGCTTCCAATTTCTTTTGTACTGATGGATATGTTTGGGTTTGATGTGGTTTTAGGTATGGACTGGTTATCGTCATACCGGGCTGTTATAGATTGCTACCGTCAGAGGGTTACTGTATGTACCTTGAGCGAGGATTGTTTTCATTTCTTGGGAGATGGGGTTGGTAGAGTTTTACCACCGTTGTATGATCCGCGAGGGCGGAGTGAGCTTAGTTGTCTTCTTGCTAGCTTTATGAGTAGTGAGTATGATGAGACCCGGACTGAGTTGCCAAGAGTGGTTTGTGAGTACTCGAACATTTTTCTCGAGGATCTTGTTAGTTTACCACACCATCGAGAGATCGAGTTCTCTATTGACTTAGTGCCTGGTACGACGCTGATTTCCATGGCACCGTATCGTTTTACCCCAGCCGAGTTGAGTGAGTTAAAGGTTCAGCTCCAGGAACTGTTAGATAAGGGTTTTATTTGCCCTAGTACTTCGCCTTGGGGAGCACCGGCCTTCTTTGCTAAGAAGAAAGACGGGGCTTTGCGACTTTGCATTGATTATCAAAAATTGAACCTAGCTACGGTCAAGAACAAGTACCCTATGCCTCGTATAGATGATTTGTTGGATCAATTGAAAGGATCCCGTTGTTTCTCTAAGATAGACTTGAGATCGGGTTACCATTAGTTGAGGGTCAGGGAGGAAGATATCCCGAAGACGGCATTCCGTACGTGGTATGGCCATTACGAGTTTCTGGTGATGCCTTTTGGGCTCACTAATGCACCGGCTGTGTTTATGGACTTGATGAACCGGATCTTCCGAGAGTTCTTAGATCGCTTCGTAGTCGTGTTTGTGGATGACTTTCTGATTTATTCACCTTCTGAGGAGGAGCACGAAGAACACTTGCGAGTGGTACTTGAGTTGCTTAGAGCCCATAAGCAATGTGCTAAGTTTGGGAAGTGTGAGTTCTAGCTAAGAGAGGTGAAGTTCTTAGGCCACGTAGTATCTGGGGAAGGGGTGACTGTAGATTCATCCAACATAGAGACAATCCAAGATTAGGCACAACCTAAGAATGCCTTTGAGATCCGTAGTTTCTTAGGATTGGCCGGGTATTACCGTCGGTTTGTGAAGGATTTCTTCGGGCTAGCTTTGCCTTTGACTAGATTGACGCGCAAAGGGGTCAAATTTATGTGGAGTGAGACTTGTGAAAAGTTGCTCCAAGAGCTTAAAGTTAGACTTACCACTGCTCCAGTCTTGATTATTCTGGAGAGGAGTTTGGGTTATGTAGTGTATTGTGATGCCTCACGAGAGGGTTTGGGTTGTGTATTAATGCAAGAAGGGAAAGTAGTAGCCTATGGCTCACGTCAGTTAAAAGCACACGAGAGAAACTACCCTACTCATGACCTAGAGTTAGCAGCTATGATATTTGCCTTGAAGATTTGGAGGCACTATCTGTACGGTGAGAGATTCGAGGTGTTTTCGGATCATAAGAGTTTGAAGTACCTATTTACACAGAAGAACTTGAATTTGAGGCAGAGGAGGTGGATGGAGTTTATTGAGGATTACGACTTCGCGTTGTACTATCATCCAGGAAAGGCCAATGTTGTGGCCGATGCCCTCAGTAGGAAGTCCATTAGTGATGTGGCTTGCATAGCTATCCGGGAATGGGAGATGTTGGGGGCTCTTGGTGAGTTTGACTTACATCTGGGTGAGTCTGTTGAATCCACAGCCTTGTTTTTTGTAGTGGCACAACCTACACTTGTGAACCGAGTGTGAGAAGCACAGAAAAGTGACTTTGAGGTAGAATTCCTCCGGGAGAAGATCACTAGTGGGAAGGTAGAGAAGAGTTTAGCTGTGTATCCCGACCTGAGTGTGAGGTACCGAAACCGCTTATTTGTACCGGAGTCATGTCGAGAGGAAGTACTCCGTGAGTTTCACCATTCACGCCTTGCGGTGCATCTGGGAGGCACAAAAATGTATTATGATCTGAGTCGCCAGTTTTGGTAGAGGGGTATGAAGAAGGATGTGGTAGTGTTTGTGTCGAAATGCCTTACTTGTCAGCAAGTGAAGACCGAGCATCAGAGGCCAGCGGGTTTGTTGCAACCCTTGCCTATTGCCGAGTGGAAGTGGGAGCACGTCACAATAGATTTTGTCGTGGGTCTTCCAAGGACTCAACGGGGTAGTGACGCTATTTGGGTGGTAGTTGACCGGTTGACTAAGTCGGCGCACTTTATTCCTATGTGCGTGAGAGATTCGGTAGATTACCTTGCCGACTTATATATTCGGGACATAGTGAGGTTGCACAGGGTCCCAGTGTCAATCGTCTCAGATAGAGATCCACGTTTTACTGCTAGGTTGTGGCAGAGTTTGCAGAGTGCCTTGGGCACTAGATTGACTTTTAGCACGGCTTACCATCCTCAGACCGACGGGTAGTCCGAGCGTACTATTCAGATCCTTGAGGATATGCTTCGAGGCTGTGTCCTTGACTTTAAGGGGTCGTGGGAGAGACACCTACCCTTAGTGGAGTTTGCCTATAATAACAGTTTCCAATCAAGTATTGGTATGGCACCATTTGAGGCCTTGTATGGCCGACCGTGTAGATCCCCAGTATGTTGGGCCGAAGTGGGTGATGCACCTTTGTTGGGCCCGGAGTTGGTGCGAGAAACGACAGAAAAAGTGACACTTATTCGTAAGAAGTTGGTTACAGCCCAGAGTCGCCAAAAGAGTTATGCCGACCGTAAGAGGAGGCCTTTATTGTTCGAGGTGGGTGATCACGTCTTTCTGAAAATATCACCTAGACGGGGTTTGATGAGGTTTGGAAAGAGTGGGAAGTTGTCCCCTCGGTTTATTGGCCGTTTTGAGATCCTTAAACGGATTGGGGAGGTTGCCTACCATTTAGTATTGCCGCCGCAATTGCCTGGAGTGCATGACGTGTTTCATGTTAGTATGCTTCGGAAATATGAGCCGGATCCATCACATGTATTGGATTGGACCGACTTAGAGATAGATGAGGATGCCTCATATGAAGAGATATCGGTGAGAGTCTTGGATAGACGGGACTAAGTCTTGCAAGGCAAGATAATACCCTTGGTGAAGGTTTTGTGGAAACATCACGGGGTTGAGGAAGCGACTTAGGAGCGTGAATTGGAAGTCCGAGAGAAATATTCGGACTTATTTGTTGATGTTTGAGTTTATGTTGAAATTTTAGTCTTGTTATGAACTATAAAACATTAAATATGTTTTGGGTTGTAAAACATTTTATATGTTGGATGTAATTTGGAAATGTAAATGTGTTGTAAACATTGAATATGTTTTGGAAAATATGAGATTATATGTATATTGAGATTAGTTGAATTTTGAAAGAATGCATGTTGATAATGCATGTTAAGTTATTTTTGTAAAGTTGTTCTCTTGAAAAGAGATGGAATGACCGGTGAATGGGTCATGGTGGTGAATGTTGAATTATAATCTTGTTAAGAATTGAAAAAAAATCACAATTTTGAAACTTGTATAGAAATTTTGGGGATGAAATTCTTTAAGGGGGGAGGTTATAGCGACCCAGGTTTTACCTCTTCTTTTGTTGTGCTCCGGACTCGGGGTCTGTGGGTGTGTTGTTGGGTATATCTCTTTTCCATCCTTTGATTCCTTGTGTTTGAGTTTTGAGATGTGTTGGGCAAGTTTGGAATATGTTGGTAGTGAGTTTGTGCAAATGGTTGCTACCTAGAATTCTGCTTCTTCGCTCGAGCGAGGCTTTTTGCGCTCAAGTGAGCTTTGGGTTTTTGCTTCTTTGCTCGAGCGAGCCCTGTGTGGTGTGTCTCTTCGCTCGAGCGAGAACTCCTGCGCTCGAGCGTCCGTCTGCGTCTCTTTTTGACCTGAAGGGTCGTATTCTTCGCTCGAGCGAGCTTTCTTGCGCTCGAGCGAGCTCTGTGTCCTTCGCTCGAGTGAGAACTCTTGCGCTCGAGCGTGCGTCTACTTTGGTGAGTTGCAGACCTAAAGCTTCGCATTGTTCGCTCGCGCGACACTTCCTGCGCTCAAGCGAGGTCCTTTTGTTGTGTCTAGTCGCTCGAGCGACCACTCCTTCGCTCGAGCGAGCTTCGCATATATCAGATTGCAGCAGCGAGATTTTTATACACTTTTTCACCTTCTTCTTTCCCAAAACCCTAATTTCGGCACTCTCTCTTTCTAAACTCTCTCTCTCTCTCTCTACAAATACACCTTGTTTTTGGGTCTCTCTACCCTAGACCCTCTGTATAAAAGGTAGAGCTTTGTGTGGGCTTCACTTTGATCCGAAAAAGTTGGACTTTGGAGCATCTTGAGTTTTCTCTTCCTTCTCCTTTGAGTCTCTCTATTTGAGGTACGGATAAACTATTCTTTACTATGAGTTTTGGTATAAATTTTAGTCATTTTGTATAAATGGTGAGATTTGGTAGTTTGGGGGAAATTAGGGTTTTGAGCTTGAATTTATGTTAGAGAGGTTTCTAATTGGGGTTCCTTTGTGCTTGTGAGTTCTTGATAATGGGAATATTGGTGTGGAATGGAATATGACGGTGCAAGGGCCAAACGAGATGATTGAAACAGAAAAAGATAGGAAAAGAAGGATCACAAGAGAACTTACAAAGATCAGAGCGGGCGATGACAAACGGGCGGCGCTGAAGCAAGAGCGGCAGTGGAAACGTCTGGGTAAAGCACCAAAGGGACTGGCTCAGAGAAACGGAAAGGGTTTTTTGAAACTCTCTAGAAGAATGAAAAGCAGATAAAGGGATTTGGATTGATAGCCCAGACCATTTATTGCACCAGCCGACGTGAAGGTACACGAAGCACGACCATCGGTATGGAATCGACGCACTATCTCTGTACACTTATCCCACGCCGCCACGTGTCTCAACGAAAGGACGCATGCAGGGGTTGTGTGTCAGGATTGAACCGTCACCAAGGCCGAACTGAGGCAGAACCGAAGCGACACGACGCTTGGGGTACAGAACAATAGCTCCCCCCAAGGGGAACCTTAGCGCGAGCTAGGGGGCAAAGGAAGGGGCTGAATATCAAACGGGTTGGATCCAAGCCTTGGGTCGGCCCAATCCACGAAAGCCCAAAACCAAATGGGTCAGATGAACATATGGGCAAGCCAATTAAGCCCAACTCCATTACCAACCAACAACCCACCCAAGTCCTCAAGCACTTGGGCCCAACTCGCAGTGGAAAGGCCAGTCCAGCTGCGATATTGGGCAAGGGCCGAACTGCAAGACTCATTCTATGGGCCAAACTGATGGGTCGAACCCATCATCAGAACCAAAGTGGGTCAAGGTCCATACACAGATATTTGAATGGGCCAGCCCATCCCAACAATGGTCTCGCATAAGACCAAGTTGAAGCACAACGGCACCGAGCTGAGGGAACCTCTTAAAGAAATGTGGAAGCTATGAATATATACATGTGCAGGTTGCCACCTCAGCTGGTCCCCTACACCTAGAATCACGGAAACAGTGAAACCAGAAGAATGTGGTTTGTTATCAGCATGACTACAATGAGTATATGCATTCTATGACAACTACCAGATGGTCCTCCCACCTAGGGCCATGCTAAAAGGACACTTGGCAGCACCAGAGCTCCATGAAACCATCTTGGGAAACAAGCAAGGAACTCTACATATACTACATGAACTTCACATTGAAGGTAACTGATTCAAGCTGAACCCCACTGACTAACAAACTCTATACTTCTTCTCCGATCACTGATTCCCACACCGAAGGGTTATCTGGCCAACCCCGGCTGGGCAGCTCTTACGGTACTTCTTGCTGCAGGGACCTCATTCCTTGGATAGTCCAACCGAGTGCGGAGCCCCGATCCACTTTCATCTAGTGCGAAATCCGGTACGCACAATTGGTGCGGTGAACGTGGATCGATTTGTCTCTAAGCTCTACACTCAGTTCCGGCGATGGGGATTGAGGACGTCCCACCTTCGACACATACTTTGCAGATGGAGAAGACAAAGGACAAAGGCATGGCACTCCCAACAGTCTTAGAAAAACAAACTGGAAACAATAACCGGACCCCCGAGTCCGTCGAGCATCGATTGCCCTTCGCTGGAGGCTATTCTCATCACTTTCTTCTAGAAAAGGATTACCGAGATTGAATCATAGACTCCATGGGGATGGAGATACAGGAGCTGAGAGCGCAACTCAAAAGGGTGCTGGGGTGACCCAACAGAGAAGAAGACTGAAGCGGAGCCCTCTCGCTTACAGCGGAGGAGCTCATCCAGGGAGCCTCCAATGAAGAAGCTCCCCAGAAATGAGTCTGGGCAACAAAGCCAGCCGATCCCGGTGTAGAGTGAAGCGGCGAGCAGCCACACCTGTGGTCACACCGGAGAAGGGCTAAGAGGCAGAAGACGGTCAGCCAACATACTGAGTACCCTCCTCAAGACCTTCGTACTTGGCTAATTGGCAACAAGCAGAATGGACAACGTTGGGATCATCTAGACTGTACCATTCACCAGAGAGAGCACCGAGCATTGGATAGGCTTGTCTCCTCACCATTTTCTCCGGAAATTGAGGCCATGAGACCCCCAAAGAAATTCACTCCGCCAAAGTTCATGTCATACAATGGGAAGTCGGACCCATTGATTTGAGGTGCTTCCTCCAACACAAAATCATCACCCCGACCTCTATCCCAACCCCAACCTCGACCTCGACTTCAGGCACGAGCAGGATTTGTTAATGCATGACGTCGTCTCTCTGAGGCAGTGGGTGGAATACACGAAGGGTCATCCATTTTTGAAAATGAAATAGGAAACAATAAAGTTAATAGAAGTAACACAAATCATTTATGTTAAAATATTCACACCTATGAAGCACCAACACTTCAAGAAAGGTGTCATAGCGGTGTCAAACGTGGGGACACGACAAGGATATGTATGGGGACACGCCACGTGGCATATCCCTTTATTTAATTGATTTGCTTCTAAGGGACATGACAAGGATATATATACACATTGAATTAATGCTCATTTTTGTTAATTTTTTATTGTTTTTCGATGTAATGTTAATCTACATAGCAAATAAAATATATTAAAAAAAATTATTTTTATTGTACTGTTTCCATTTGTTTGAAATCACTGTGTCTTGTGTTCATGTCTGTGTTTTTTTGAATGTCCACCTATATTACATGAACTAAGGTACATCTAATTCCCATGTCCAAAGTTTGAATTCGATTAATATAATTCCCATGTCCAAAGTGAATAGAACACAAAAAATCTTATACAGTGAAATGGTGGTCACTAGGTATCATATAGGAGGTGTTCACATAGAGGATTGGTCCGATTTTAAGATAGACATGGGACCAAACGCTACTTACAATTCAAAAAAATTTACAACTACAACCACGCTACTGAAGGTATGAAGCAAAGTAGAACTGAACCATAAAAAATGGTTTGGTTCAGTTTGTTCTAAGATTTTAGGCAATTTGATTATGAAAAATCCCAATTATAAAAAGATCAATAAATTACAACATAACATAGAACCTACTTGAATTCAATTGTTCGCAACAGGAATAATGGTTATATAAATTCAAGTTAATATTGTTCCATGAAAAACATAAACTTAAAACAATGTTTGTGTGTATCTATAAAGATATATTAGTTATATCAATTTATTAGAAACTTTCCCAATGTGGGGGAAAATAAGGAAAAAAAAAAAAACCATATACTGTTCGACAGTAAAGAATCAACCAAAGGCTTATAGTTCAACATTCTAGGTCCGTACAAGTTCGACAATAACAAGCCGGACAAAATGATTTTGTTCGAAAGCCAAGTATCGAACGAGCCCGTACAACTTTTGGGGTTCGAAATTACAGTGTCGAACGGTTTGGAACTGATTCATTCATGGCAATGGTAAAAAATACATAAAACCCTAAAATCTAAACCAAATAAGAACTCACCTACTGCTTTACTTGAGCACCAACGACGTCTTCACCGGTTGAAACAGAGAATGGAGTGGGAGAGATGGAAGAACGTGGGTGTGTGGGGGTGTGTGAGTGAGTGAGGGTAAATATGGAAGTTTGTGTGTATATTGTTGTGGGTGGGTGTGTGAGTAAGGGTAAATATGTAAATTTGTGGTGTGTGATGAGCAAAATATATATTTACCAAATTATTAAAGATGTGCCTTTAAAAGTGGTTTGCCTTGAGATGAATTATGGTGTGTAAATAAAGGCACCCGTAGTCCTTTTTGAAGTATTGTGTGGGAGGGCGGCTCTTAACCTTGGCCTTTCTAAGGAACAAGTTAGCCTTGCAAATTGGGTGCGGAATAACTTTAGAAAAGGAAGTATGGATAGCATCATTGACCAGCATATTAAGGGAGAGATTAGCCTCGAGTGCTCTAAAAAGTTCGCGGAGACAGCTATGAAATGTTTGTCGAATCAAGGGATTGATCGCCCATCGATGGGTGCGGTTTTGTGAAACCTTCGAGTTTGCGCTCCAGTTGCAGGACAATCCTGATGGACCAAATGTAATGGCGAAACAAAAGGCCAATGATGCTTTTGTTGTACATACGACATTGTTTAACATCGAAGAGGAGGCCAAGGAGACTGATGATAGTAGCAATGTAATCTTCTCACAGATAGTGAATCCACAGGGAAGATGAGATGTAGTGAATTACATCACATTTTGCTTCTTTCATTGCATTTTGTTAGTAGATAGTATGAAGGATTCCACAGTTTTGACTCAACATTGTTGTTTAATCGAATGTACATAAAAAAAATAGTTGAAGAAGCTTGAACCAATTGTTGGATGCATTAGTTAAGCTTAATGCCATAGGATAATATCCTTGCAAGGCCGAGTTCATGAAACTCTGAATTGGCTTATGTAACTATTAGGTCACTTAGTCATCGCTGAAGTTCTATCAAAATAATTTGAAAAAATTGGTATCGTCAAATGTCCCATTTTTTTTTTTAAATGCACAATAAGATAGTGTTATATTTTTTAGCTTAAAGTCTCGAAAGCATCACACAAAAAGATATAGGGTGTAACTCTCAAAATTGAATACGAAGAGAGAGAAATTCAATACAACATCATTTATAGTCATTTTACTCATTCCCAATCAATACAATAGCTTCTACCAAAACAGAACCAACAACCCTGAAAAAAACAATTCACATTCATAGATGTTTGGTTTTGCAATTTGGGTATTTTTTTTCCCCCCTTCTTTTTATTGACACCCAAATCAAGATTTACATCCATTGGTTTGAGGCAGCAAAACTTGGCAGACTTGAATGAAATTGGATACATGAACCTGTTAGAATAAGAGAATCTAATGACGACTAGCCTTCAAAGGTTTTCCACCATTCATCAAGCAATCATCAATGGAGAGCCTCTTGAAGTGTTGTGGGTTCACTAAATTTGCAGAGCCAAACTGGGCACAGTGGAGATGAATATTGGAACGAAGAAAATCATAGAAAAGACAAGTGTTGACAATCTCAACTATGTACTATGGTGTTCCTGTTTTTAAACCTTTACCTTGTATGATGCTTATGTCTTTCTTTGTACAATTCCCTAATAAATAAAAAATACAAACACTCACCGAGATTTGCTAAAATACAAATTGTTCCATGTGGTTATAAAAATTACATCACGACCCTTCAAGTTTCTAATCGCATAACAAATGACCATTTTTATTAATAAATTATCAAGTTAATTAATAATTTTTAATGATGTCATAAATATATTTCAATTAACAATTGAAGTAATTTTATTGTTGTGTAGGATCACAGTTAAAATTTTTCATTTTTTCTACTAATTCTGTTAAAATAAATTTTTTTGACAAGAACGTATTTATAATTTTTAAAATTGCAAGGAGCAATCCGTATTTTAAATAAACTTTAAAGGGTGTATTTGTAATTTATCCTAAAATAATTATAGCAAAAAAACAATTCCCACTTGAGACTAAAGAGCTGTGTTTTCATTTTATTTTATTTTTGTTTCCATGCTTTCGGAAACAAAAGCAATGAAAAAGTTGAAAACATCTATTATTTTCATGGAAAAAGCATACTTATTATCCATTTAAAAAAGGGAGAGGTTTATCTCCAGTTGCCGTTGGGCCTCCGTAGGCCCACCACAGAACCCGCATCGATAATCTGAATCATTCAATATATATGGCTCGTCAAATAATTCATTCTCATAAAATATCACGTTGATTTGATATCAATATCCACTTGATTATATCACATTTGTATAAATAATTTATTTTAAAAATCATACTTACCATTGAAACAAATATAATCAAATTTTAAAATAGATGATCAAGATTTTAAAATTGTTCTCGTATTTTTCGAATTGCGACACTCACTCATGGTATAAACCAAGATGAAATATTAGTTTCTGTGCACAAATACATCATTCATATGCTAAATAATATTATATTTTTTAAAGAATGACCAATTTGAGAATTTTGAAAAATATTTTCATATATATTTCGTGAAGTAGATAGTGAATTTTTTTTTTTCTTTTTTTCTTTTTTTCTTTTGTTTTGTTTGTGATAAAACTATTCTATCATAGATGCATTATTAAAAAATGGTAAGATGCTTCTGAAAAATTCCTTTGATATTTTTGAAAAACATCTTCATATTTATTTCTTAGAATAAATAATAAAATATTTTTATTTAAATTTTAAATATAAGTACTTAATTTAATGACTTTCAAATTTTCCATATTGATATGAAGAGAATATGAAAAACATTACCTTAATTAAACAATGACTTAATTGACAAAAATATTTAATAAATCAAAAAATTGAGAAAAAAGAATCAAGACCCTTTTTTTTTTATTTTTTTTTATTTTTAGATTGGATACCAAAAAGATAGATCACAAAAACCTTCATCCAAAGCTAAATCAAAAAGGGATGGGAACTTCCTCCATCCACACAGATAACCACTCTAGGCCACATGTCACGCGAGCCAACCCTTGAATAAAAAATGAACACTTGCAATTATATATAGTATAGATATATAAATATATATTTTATTTTGACACCCAAATCAAGATTTACATCCCTCGAGTTAAATTTGGGTTTGAGCTTAGCAAAACGTGGCAGACTTGAATGAAATTGGATACTTGAAGGTGTTAGAATAAGAGAATCTAATGACTTGACTAGCCTTCAAGGGTTTCCCAGCATTGACCAAACAATCATCATCAGAGAGCCTCTTGAAGAGTAGTGGATCCACTAGTTTTGCAGAGGCAAACAGTCCACAGTGGAGATGAATATTGGAAGGAGGACAATCATCAGAAAGACAGGTGTTGATAATCTCAACTATGTACTCTGGTATCCCTGTATTTGAACCTTGGCCTTGTGTGATGCTTATGTCTCTGTCTGTGCACTTCCCTAATAAAATAATTATAGTAAAATCAAATTCCCATTTTAGACTAGAGACTTGTGTTTTCATTTTTTTTCTTCTTCTCATGTTTTTGGAAATAAAAGCAATGACAAGGTTGAAAACATTCATCATTTTTCACTAGCATGGGATGCTGTCCCCACTAAGGTGTTGTGAGGCATTGGTTTTGTATGGTATGTTAAATAGATCATTCTTGAAAAAAGTTATATTTTCAAATTGTACTTGTTTATTTTTTTTAGAAAAATATGATTTAACGATATTTGATCAATCTTATTTTTTGTATGGATAATCTATTCAACAAACACTACAAAATGAACCGCTCAAATCATCACAATGACTCTGGGATGGGCTCTATTGAGGAGAATATTGCACCACTTGTTGCCTCATTTTCATACAATTTTCATTTTTTGTGTGAAAATAACATTTTGGTGTTTTGAAAAAATAGATTGTTTTTAGATTTGTTTCCAAAAAATTATTTTCAGTAACAATTGGTCGAACAAGTTTTTTTGTGTTTTTCAAAAAAATTAAATAGAAAACAAAAATGAAAACACAACCAAACAATTAATTTTCTAAAAACAATTTTTTAGAAAACAATTTAGGGTTTAGTAGATTGTTTTCAATATTTTTTTTCTAAAATCAATTTTTGGAAAGAAATCGCTAAACAAATTATCCTAATTCTCGAAGAATAATTAGTTTTGGTTGAGATGGGCTATTTTACCAGATTGCAATAACTTTCTATGGCTCAACAAGGTTGATGTTGTGGTTATGTTATTGTCTCCTTGTGGTGAATGCAATTGCTTGTTTGATGGGCCTGCCAATGAGGAAAAAAGAACATTAAAGAAACCAATTTTCATTTGATTAAGAAAACCTAAAACCTAATACAGTGAAAAATAATTAAAAAATACTTATTATTTAATATGATTTTACCTTTTTTTGGGTGAAAGTAATTTTTAAATTATTTTATAAATATCTTTTTGTTCAAAAAAATTGAAAGCAAATAGATATTATGAGATATTGAATTTTGCAATGCTACAAAACTCAAAAAATTATTCAAAACGATGATAAAATTTTCGACATAGAGACAACTTTCTTACAATGATGCCTTTTTCATTTGGAAGCATGGGGTGTTTTCCTTTTTTTCTTCTTCTTTTTTATTTTTTTACATTTTGTTTTTAATTTTTTAATTTAAATTTTTTTTTTTTTTTTGTGATTTAGTTGAAGTTTAAAATAATAACAATGAGGTCTGATTTTTTTTGCTTAAACAAATAATACATTTAGGGCTTTACAAATTACAAGGCTATTATTAAGGGCCTTAAAAATCGAGGTCCTTCTTAGAATAAAGGGGATTTAGGCCATTCGCCTAATTGTCCTGACACATAGGCCAATCTTAATATAAGCTCGATTTAAGTAACTTAGTTGTTTATAATACATGTAATCGAATGAGTCTAAAAAAAAAAAATTGGTTTGAAAATTATGAGTTTTACATAATGAATTGATGTTGAACAAATATTTATTAACTAAACGTGAATCGAGCTTAAATAATTTAAAAAATTATACAACATTAAAACTAATGAAAGAAGTTTGTTCATGGAGTACCTGAATGTAGTCCTGAATTGCAAGGCATAATGATAACCATCATCAAGAAAAAGAAGGCAACGTGAACACGGATCACAATTGCCATGAGTGAGTGCAACAACAAAGAAAACTATTATCTCAAATTATATGACAATCTGCTTCAATTCAACACCTTCATTTTATACCCATCCACCAAAGCAATGACCTCAATAAGAAAGAATTGTATTGTGATACTTTCCATTTCAAAATTGTAATGGAGGATCTTTATAGTATTATTCAAAAGTTTGTAATGATTCTTTCTAAATTTAAAATATTGATAATTTCTTATAATTATTTTACAACCCTTAAATGACGTAACGGACAAAATCAATGCAAAATTTTGAATTTGCCCAAATGATAAATCAAAGGATATATTATTATTAAAGAATTGAATTTCTTTGGATCTAGTTATTAATTTTGTGTTGACGAAAACAATTATTAGGAATGCCATATATTTTATTATTTTTTGTTTTTTTGTTTTGTTTTCATCAATCTATATATATTAGTAGAAGTTGGATGTTATTAGAAAAAATCTTTTGATTGATATTTGCTTCAATCAAAAGATTTTCATAATATAATAATATAGATACAAATTTCATAATATCTATACTATTATATAAGCAAAAATATTACGGCCAATCTATTTTTTTCTTATATTTTTTAAATTGTACAACACTCAAAATACACCTCTCATATTTTAATTGGTCCAAAATCTAATCTATAGTATTATATAAGCAAAAATATTATGGTCGTTTTGAAGCTAGAAATGCCAATCTACTTTTCTCATATTTTCTAAATTGTTTAACACTAAAAATACACATTTTTTAATTGATCCAAAATCTAATTTACATAAATTAAATTGACTTTCGAATTCTCTTAATAATTGTCAATAATATATTAATAGATTCCCTTAAATTTTGTGATTTGACATTGTAGTATCAATAGTTGTAGAAAGGAATTTCAAATCTGTGTAAGTTTTTCTATAAAAAAAAATTTACAGATAAATGATATACTTCATATACATTAATAATTAAAATTATAAATTTTTCATGATTTTGTAATATTTTTTGATGACCAATAATATTTCCTTCAACCAAAGATTTCCATAATATAATTTCATAATATATAACACTTGAATACACATGTCATTTTATGGAATGATTTTCTAATATATTCTTCTTCATGGTTTTTGATTTTCATAACAGTTCAAATACTCATTTTATAATTATTTCAAAACCTAATTTATATAAATTAAGCTTTTTTTTTATAAAAAAATAAAATAAAATTCATCATTGCCAAAAATTTGTGATTGTGATAGCAATATAAAATCACACCCTAACATTACGTTATTGCTAATTTTAATTTTAGTAATTATAGTTTAAAATTTCAAAACATATTCAATACAGACAAAAACTTCCATAATGTATTACTATTATTTCCTTCACAAGTTAGATTTGTTATTGCAATATAAAATATTATCCTTCACATAATTGAGATGCCACAGAGGGGGTTTGCATGACAATCTATTATTGATTTCATGATACCAAAAAAATACTTATTATTTAATATGATTTTACCTTTTTTTGGGTGAAAGTAATTTTTAAAAATATCTTTTTGTTCAGAAAAATTGAAAGCAAACAAATATTGTGAGATATTGAATTTTGCGATGCTACAAAATTCAAAAAAAAAAATATTCAAACGTTACTAAAATTTTCAACATAGAGACAACTTTCTTACAAAGATGCCTTTTTCATTTGGAAGCATGGGATGTTTTCCTTTTTTTTGTTCATCTTCTTCTTTTTTTATACCTTTTTTTCTTATTTTAATTTTTTTGTGATTTGTTTAAGTTTAAAATAATAACAATGAGGTCTGAATCTTTTCGGCCTAAACAAATAATACACTTTGGGCTTTACAAATACTAGGCCATTATTAAGGGCCTTAAAAATTGAGGACCTTCTTAAAATAAGGAGCTTTAGGCCATTTGCCTAATTGGCCTAACATATGAGTCATTGTTAATCATAAGTTGGATTTAAGTAGTTTTGTTATTTATAATGCATGTAATCGAGTCGAGTCTAAAAGAAATAAAAAAAAATAGTTTGAAAACTTATGAGTTTTAAAAATATGTTCGAGTTTAATTTATTTACATAATGAACTGATGCCAAACAAATATTTATTAATTGAACATGAATCGAATTTGAACAATTTTTAAAATTTTACGTCCTCAAAACTAATGCAAGAAAGTTTATTCATGGAGTGCCTGAATGTAGTTCTGAATTGCAAGGCACAATGATAACCATCATCAAGTAGAAGAAGAAACGCGAACACAGATCACAATTGCCATGAGTGCAACACCAAAAAAAAAAAAAAAAAATCAAAGCAATAATGACCTCAATAAGAAAGGGTCAACGCTAATTTATGAATTTGTCCAAACATATTTCATAAATCAAAGGATATGTTAATACATAAGATTTGGATTTCTTTGGATCTAGTTATTAATTTTGGGTTGATGAAAACAATTATTGGGAATGCCATTTATTATTATTTTATCAATCTATATAAATTAGTAGAAGTAAGGAGTTAATTGTTAGTGGGGGAGGGGAATGAATAAAGGAGAGTGTCATCTATGACACTCAAGCCCAAGCCATTTGATTAGCAAGCCAACTTACATACCATTGCACTATTTTAATTTTATTTGTGGTGTTATTGGTAGCACCTATATAATTTTTTGGATCTTAAAAATTATTTAAACAACTCACTTAATATTAAAATTAACCTTAATCATCTCAAACCTTAACCCTACCCACCACCCCAGCCAACACACACCACCACCAACTCTGGCTGAGGCATCCTCTCTTATCCCTTTCCAACTTCGGCTGCCACACTCAACTCCTTCCCTACCCTTCTCCCACTCTTTTTGTGCCACCACTTAACCCCTCCATCCTCCCTTATACATGAACTAGCCCCTCTTCCCTCTCCTGTGTGAGAGGGTCGCGATGGTGGTGGTCCTTTGCACACCACCCACCTAGCAGAGAAAGAACGTCATGAACAACGAGTGAGAGATAGTCATGAGGATATTGATCCCCTCCCCACACACCACCCACTTAGTGCGCGCGGACACACGTATTTGAGAACAAATGATCTCATTTTCGAGGACAAGTTTATGGGTAATGCTAGGGATACCAAATCTTTTATCAAACAAATGACCAAATGTCTCACATGGGTATGGGGTCCGCAATTTTGTGGGCCCCACACCCATATGAGACATTTGGTCATTTGTTTGGTAAAAAATTTGGTATCCCTAGCATTTTCCCAAGTTTATAGATGTGTTAATAGTCCAACTAGTTCAATAGCTCAACCAAAACCAAATTGTTTTTAGCTAGGATTAGATAGACTCCTCGTTTGGGAACAGGCTAATTTAGTAACTTTTTGGCTAATTGGCTAAAAAGGTTGGTAAGAAAAACCTGTATGTTTGGGCCAACTTTTTGGCTAATTACGAAACGACGTGCAAAAAGTAGAGAGAAAAGGAAATCTTTGACTTTTTGGTATGGGTTATTGGCTTTTTGGCTAAAAAGGTAACTTTTTGGCTAATTGGCTATTTTAGCCTCTTGCCAAACGAGGCCCGGCCTCCGTTTGGCAAGAACTTTTTTGGGTTTTTTTGGCTATTTTAGCCACAAAAGACAAAATAGGCTTTTTTAGCCACAAAAAAAAAACATCACATCCAACCCATAATCATTACACTCCTCTCTCACAAAAAAAGTCAAAAAAGTCAAAAAGCCAAAAAGTCCTTCCCAAACCAAACTTTTAAGCCCAGGCTAAAAAAGTCAAAAAAACCAAAAAATCAAAAAGCCAACCCACTTCCCAAACGGAGGCTTAGCAACATTCATTGAATTGGCATGGTCCCTTTAGCAACATTCATTGATTTGGCATGGTCCCTAACTGCATATACTAATTATGTCAAGTATTGTATCCATGGCAGGGGCGGGGCTATTATGGGGTCAGGGGGTCACGTGCCCCCTGGGTTTTGCAATTTTTTTTTTTTTTTTTTAAAGCAAACATAAAGAAAATATTTTAAATAAAAAAATTATAAAAATATTATTTTAAATATCAATGACATTTTTAAAATAATAATAATAATAATGGTTATTTTGATTGAAAATAAAGTGATTACAATATTATTACCTACAGAAATTTCAATGCAATAGTGATGTCTATCACTATTGACATGCAAATAAAATTAATCTTAACGAAAATATAGAATTTATTGAATTATTAGTTACATTTGACATATAGCGTTCATTCTCTATGTGTTTTTTTACTATTGATTGGTGATATCACATGTTAATGACGACGTAGTATAACTATTATATTGAATTTTTATGCATATTTTGTATAAAAAAAATTACTTTATCATTATATTATTTATTTTAAAACTTTATATCCATGACTTTTTTTAATATTGTCCACGATACACTAATTACAAATAATATTTAGCTTATTTAGTTCTAGTTTTCAGAAAACAGTTTTCAAAAAATTCTATATTTTTTGAAGAAGAAGAAGAAGAAGAAGAAGAAGAAGAAGTAAAGAGTCGATCATGAACCAAACCAATTCAACTTTATAACTTGGGTTAGTCTGGCTCAGCTGTATTATGATATTTAATTCTGTTATGTTGATGAGAACTCTAACAATATGTACTCTTTGTAAGTTATTTTTGATATTATAAATGTTCTTATTTATAGTCAAAACAAAATTTATATATGATATATAATTGGTTGGTTCTATTTATAATGATAAACTTTGTTATACTCGCCTAATATAAATTTTGTTTACTACACTTTTTCTTTATAATGAGTATTTATTTAAAAATAAATAAATTTAGATGGAATTATAATTTCAATCTAAACCAACCTGAGTTACTCGAGTTGAGATGGTTCGATTTCATGGGATGGTTAGTTTAATTCTAAATTTGACTATAATTCAAATTAACTTGATGGTAGCTGTGAGATTTGTCTTTAGATAGAAAATAAAGATACGTTCGAAAAAAATACTTCACGTAAGAGTCACATATCTTTTTCGGATACAATTTGACCAAAAGTGCAAGAATTTAATTGTTAGAATTGAAAAATGACAAACCAAAAAAACATTTGCGTAAAGTCCTTCAAATAAAATGATGCACTTCTTGTCATGCAAGGCTAAATTATCAATTTTCACTTTATTGAATAAAAAAAATTATATGTTCCCTCTCTTTAAAAATCCTAACCGCTCTCTTTCTCTGCTCTTTAGGGGGAGAGGGTGGTGCTTTTAACCTTTATCTCCCTTCCATTTCTTTTCCTACGGTTTCTATCACCATACTAGCCACCATCCCTCTTGTTTTCATCATCGGCTTGCCATCAAGAAAACTTTCAGATCTAGATTCGGATCTTATTCATGATTGAAATTCAATACTATTAAACGCGTTGTTATACGCTAAACGACCATCTCAGATCCAAAATATTTTATTTTGTAATGTAGAGACGGGGATTAAGGTACCAAAGCTACAACGATGAATAAATCATGAAAGTGATCAGTATTATTTATTTGATGATAATCATTTTGTTTTTTTTATGTTGCAATAATATCTCTATGTAGAGGTTTTCTCCCTTCATGGAAGTTTTCTCCTCTTTATGTGGAGGTTTGTTTTTCTCCCTATGTGGAGACTCATATCCTTCTTGCGTGGAGTTTTTTTTTTTTTTTTATTTATCCCTTTTGAAATTAAATTGGACTCCAATGCATTTTATTGAACGATTATTGTCGAATGTGCAATATATTAAGCCTTGTGCTTTCCCATAAAAAATATAAAAAATAATAAATAAATAATTAATTAATTAAACTATCAATTAGTCTCTAATTTACTCTAATTTTGAATTTGGTATCAAATTTTCATTAAAGCCCTCCAACGTAGTGGTTCAATTCATTAACCAATGTATAAAAAACAAAAAATAAAAAATAATGTTATGTCATGTCTCCTATTTAAGCTAATTTTTTAATTTAAACTAAGAATATCATAGAGAGAAAAAACGTAAAAAACAAAAATTGAATTCAACATATGCATCATCAACAGTTTTAAAAACTTGTCTCGCAAACATTGTTTTGTATAATGTCCCTTTTGTTTGCAAACATCAACCTCTGAGCCTTTTCCTTGTGGAAGAGTATTTATCTTTTTAGGGTAAATCATCATTTTATCTTAAAAAAGGATTTAAAAAAATAATAACTAAAAACTATTAACATTTTCTCTTTTATAGTTTTACTTTCATTTACATGGTGTTTGATAATTTAATTTAACACTTCAAATTAAATGTATTAGGTAAAAATCAATTAAACTTATTTGATAGCAACAATTAATATCACTTAAAATTTTATCTCTCGCTTCTCAAACCAAAAAATAATAATAATAAGTAACTCTTAAAATATAGACTAGAATTTTTTATAATAATAATAAAAAAAAGTACTTAATGTTAAATTTATAACTATTTATGCATAACCATCAACATGCACCGTTATGACCTCATTATCGTCATCGTCACTATTCCCAATAACCATTGCCATCGTCATCATCACCGTTACAATCATAATTTCACCAACACCGACACCATATTTACTGTTACTACTACCATCACTACCACAATCCTCCATTCCCACCCACCATCATTCCACTAGCGCTATTGTCACCACCACCATACCACAATCACCATAACCAGTACATTTCCACCTCCATTACTATCACTATGAGTAATGTTAGGTATATATAATTTTTGTTCTTATTATTTTACCCTCCTCTCACACAGGTGTAAAACCTACATCATCATCACCTCCTATGAATCCACGCTCCATGAGAAAGAAGAAATAAAATATTAAGTAAAAAATTAAGTACACCTAACATTATCCCCATCACTACTACAGGGCCGGCCTTAGCCTAAGGCCAGTAATGTAGCACTTGTGTCCTTTAAAGCTTTTGGTAAAGTGTATTTGAACCCTTTATTTTATTTTGGGAATCTTTGGTGTTGTTGTACTGTAGTTTTGGAAGTATACAAATTGATTTAAACTTATTGGGATTACTCGTTCACGCTTATTCACATTGAAAAGTTGTTTGGAAACTTGAAAATCATGTTCTGGGGTCAACATCGGTCTTGGTGGTGTCGACACCTTCTCTTTTGGTTGGCCGCAAGGCTCGACACCAATCGAGGTAGGGTCGACCCTTGTTCTGAAATTGCTCACTGCATTTTGGTGTCGACGCCAGCCTAGGGAGGGGTCAACACCTGCTGTGTTGTCAAACTTAGTGTTCCAGCTTTTCTTCTTAGGAGTCGACACCTACGATGTTTTTTCCAGATTTTTTTGTCGATTTGGGCCTACTTTTTGGGGGTTTTGACCAGATATTTTGGGTTGACTTTGGGGCTTATTTCTAATTTTACCTAGTGCTATAAATAGTCTCTTACTTAACCCTTTTCTTTATTCTCTTCTTCTCTTTTCTCCTTCTAAACTGTGAGACTCTCTCTCTCTTTCTGAAAAAGCATTTTTCACTCATAGATCCTTAGATCTACTTGCTTGAAGGCCTTTCCTCACCTTACTCCTTTGAGATACATTGTAGAGCTTGTCGAGGGCTTCATTTTGATCGGAGCAAAACGTCGTTTCTCCTCCGTCGACTTTTGGGTTTTTCTTCCTTCTTCCTCTTCTAAGCTTGAGGTAGGGATATTCTACTCTCCTATATGGGTTTTAACATAGATATTGTCATCTTGTATAAATGGTGTGACTTGAGAAGGTTTTTGGTGGATTTTTGGTTGGTTTCTATATATATAAAAGAGGGGTTTTCTATTTGGGTCCCTTATGGGCATGAGAGGTCTTGAACATGTTAAGACTTGAAAAGAATTGATGAAATTTGGTCTTTGGTATAATATTTGATAAAGGGGGAGATTTGCCCTAATTTAAATTAAATAAGTAATTTTGTATAAATAATGAGATTGGCTTGGAAATTATGGAATTGAAGGAACATGTGGTTAAATGGTGTAGTTAGATTAATAAATTACGCACCTATAAAAAAATTGATAAATTATCTGTTGATATATTTATTTATCTATTTAGAAATATCTGCTTTGAGCTATCGATGGAGGATAGTCATCATTGTTGTAGAAATTGCATGATGATTAGGTGAATTGAAACTAATCAATTGGATTATGTCATTGAATGTGGCGGTTGGATTAAAACATTGAATATGTGATTTAATTGGTCATTATATATGACAACGTGTTTAAATACATTGTATATGTATCTTGTTTGGGAGGAGATAGGGAATGGACTCCATTTATAATTAAGTTGGCCGGAGAGTCCAAGGTGAAAGTCCCGAAACCTTGCATATATGGGTGTCGGTTCCCTTGGATGAAAATTTCGTAAAATGGCAAATCATGAAATCTTGTGCATATATAGGTGCCGATTCCCTCAAATGAAAATTCCGTAAAATGGCAAAACTTGAGTTCATGTGCATATATGGGTGTCGGTTCCCTCGGACGTAGTTCCGTAAAATGGCAAGAAAATAGAAGTGTATGATTGATGTTATGATTGAAGTGTTGATAATATGAGATGTAGTCTCATTTGAATTGTTTGAATAAAAATGAACCATGTCAATGAATTGATTCGGATAAATAAATAGAAGTGGATTGAAATATAGATGTCAATGTTGATTGGTTACGGAAAGGGTGTAAGTTGGTTTACAAGCGTTAAACATTTATCGGATGTAAATGTTTTAGTTAATTCTCATATATTGTTTAGCATATCTCTACTTGCTTTGGCTCACTCTACTTGGGACACCATTTTTCAGGTACAGGAGACATGCCGCCTCCAAGATCTTAGCTTGGGAGGTCTAGGGGTTGAAAACTCCCTTTTTGTTATTTTGTTTTAATGTTAAATGTATAATCAAGCCTAGGGCTTTCCATGTACAGAGTTAGGACTCTACTTTATTATAACCAAGTTATTACTTGAAAAGATGTAAGCCCGTAGGGCACTCATTTTGTTATTAAAAGTTAACATTACATGTAGTATCTTTTGTAAAGGAGACTCTAATGAATGAAAAGATAATATTCCTCCTATGCTTACGGATTTTGTGAATGGTTATCTTATAATGCATTTTGAGGGCGTTACAAGTAAGGCAAGTGCCTTATACTCCAAAATTTTGGCCCAAAAACAAAGCCTTCAAATTTAGTAAAATGTTATAGGCCCAATTTTTATTTTTTTATTTTTTTTAGGATCAATTTAAAGGGCCCAAAATATTGTATTGGGTCCGTGTATGGTTTAACCCATATTTATTTATAAGTGTAGTTCGGCTTATATTTATTAAAATGAAAATATATACCTAAAAAAAAAAAAGTATTTGGGCCCAAGAAGAACAATTAGGGCCAGCCCCAACCTAAGGCCAATAAGACCTGTACCTTAGGCTCCAAAATTTTGGCCCAAAAATAAAGCCCCAAAATTTAGTAAAATGTTATAGGCCCAATATATATTTATTTTTTTTTGATCATTTTAATGGGCCCCAAAATATTTTATTGGGTCCATGAATGATTTAGCCCATATTTATTTATAAGTGTAATTCGGCCTATATTTATTAAGATGAAAATATATACAAAAAAAAAAAAGTGTTTGGGCCCAAGAAGAACAATACATACAATATATAGGCTAAGTGTTGTGCTCTCAGTGCTTTCAATTGAACCTCTCTCTCTCTCTCTCACGAAATGATGGAGAAAGAAAGAAGGAAGCATTAGTATATTTTCATTTATAGAAAATGTGAAATAATTTTTTTTAAAAATGGAATGATATTGTAACTTAATATTTCGATCGATATATGAATTTCATAATTGTTTTCACGATATTTATAGATCCATATTTATAATTGTTTGTAGAATCACTTTCATGAAATTGTCAAGTTACATAATTTATTTTGTCATCTGTAAGTAATCTGCATATGACAAAAATTAATCAAAATTTTTTATTTGATGTACTTATTTTCTAATCATTGAGTTGTTGTGATATTGTTTGGACATCATTTGATTTTTTTCCTTATAATTTGACTAAAATGTTTGCATGAGGCACGTTATTTTTCTTGAATTTCACAATAAATAGGATAATTTCTGCGTCGGCTCGTCTAACTTTGCTTAGAGAGTATGTTGCAAGACGCAGCACAACACTGAGCGAGCAACTCACTCTCTCTCTCTCGCACGCTCCTTTGGCAACTCACTCTCTCTCATACACACACACACACACTCTCTCTCTCTCTCTCTCTCTCTCTCTCTCATGGTAAGTCCTCTCTCTCACTATCAGATTTTATGAAATAAAGTTGCCCTAATTTTTTTCTACATTCTTTCTTTATCAATTAGTGGAATAATAAATTTGCCCTAATTTTTTTTTTTACCTTCTTTATCTATTAGATTTTAATGAAATAAATAATTTTGCCTTTATTTTTTTACCTAGGTCTTTATCAGTTTTAATTGAATAATTTTTTCCTAATTTTTTTATCCTAATTTTGTTTCATTAAATTGTTTTGTTTATAATTTTAATAATTATATGTGCAAGTAAATTTTTTTGTGAATACAAACAAATAACAAAGTTGTTGCAACTTATTAGGGGTGCAACTCGGGTGAGTTCGGTTGGGTTGGGAGGTTGTCCAAGCCCAACCCAAGTTGTGCTGAGACCTACCCAGACCCGAATTGTAACCCGAGAGCCCAAGCCCAACCCGAGTTAAACCCGAATTGCCCGAGTTTCCCGAATTGTAAATGAATTTTAGTTTTTATTTTTTATTTTTTTAGCTACATTATTGAATTATTAAAATTTGACTCTATTTACATTTTTTTTTCATATAGAAAATCATTAATACCTCCAAAACAAATAATTTATATAATGTAAGAAAGATGCCGCTATAGTAGTCCTTACAATTTATGAGTGAAAATATTTTTAAAAAAAGTAAAATTTTATGTTATTCGTATATATAATAATATATATTCAATAATGATTTAATAATCTAAATTACTTTAATATCATGTAATAATTAATAATTTATATGTATATTTAATATTTTTATATATCTATATATGTATAATTCGAGTTTTGAGTTGCTCGGGTTGTTTGACGTCTTTATCCAAGTCCGTCCAAATTTAATTCGGGCTTTTAAATTTTTACCCAAACCCGTACTGAATTTAAAAATAACTTGTCCAAGTCTTAAAAAAATTCAGGTTAGGTTCGGGTTGCTCAGGTTGAACCCTCCCAAATTGCGCCCCTATGGCTTATGTTTTATCCATGAACCTTTTTTTTCAATGTAAGAGAGGCCCCTATTTTCAAAATTCACCTTAAGCCCTTAAATCTCAGGCCCGCCTTGCACTACTATTAGCATCATATCCACTAACATCGCTGCAAATATCGGCAGCAGTACCTCCACAACCACGTCGTCACCGTCACCGCCACTACCACAATATGAAGATTGAAAAAAAAAATAAATTAAATTCCATCTCGCATGTGTCAAATAATTTATTTTGATTTAACACTTCAATTTTTATTAAATAATTTTTAAGTTAAAAAATTCAACATTTAATTTTCAATATTACATATCAAACAACTTATTTCAATTTAGCACTTAAATTTTTATCAAAAAAATTTTAACTTAAAAAATTCAACATTTAATTTTCAATACTTCATTTTCAATTCTATATTTTATTAGTTCAAACTCCAAAATCAGCCATTTCACGCTGATATTGACTTAATTAAGATAAAGTATTTGAGTATGATCCATGTTGCACTAAAACCCTTAACATCAAAGATTTTAAATACCTACTTTTACATTTTTATTTTAAATCCATGGTAACAAAACTCTCAAATTCAATCTTTAAAACTACATCTAAACTATCGAAATTTAAACTTGGAATATCCTCATTGAATGTATAGTGCCAAATCCTTTCATTTCAAATCCATAAATCCAAAACACAACCTAATAGATATGAAAATCATACGCAGCACAATCAAATTACTTTCATTGTCTTCCATACTAAACTACATGATAGTGTTGTTCTGAATATATCATCACCCAGTTTTTCCACCATTCAAAAGGTTAATGGAAATTGAACAGCCAAACTATATATCAAGCTAATATATTTCCCCCCAGATTGAAGCCTAGAGGGAGTGATTATATGTAGCAAAGCGCAAAAAACAAAAAACAACAAAAAAATCCATTGAAAGAAACTATTTCATGGGTTCCTACTCTGATACTACAAAGAATAATTTACTAAGATCAAAACTTGGAAAAATACTAAGCAACTCTTTGCATCGGATGACCTGTATGTGTCTGCAGCAACACTTTCTAGTTCTTGAATCTGATGCTCCTACTGATACCTGCATTAATTCCGGAGGCTTCCCCACCATAAGATCCCATAGGCTTCTTGACGTCCCGCACCTGCCCTTTCCGACGAACCACTGCCTTCTGGTGCTTCAACTGCAGGATTATAGAGAGAGGGAGGATAAGTCATGCAACCAGGATATTAATGTGATTTGTTCCACTGAGACATCATAAACTATTTTCTATTAAATAAATACCTTGTACTTCTTCCTTGGGTTCTTGATCAGCTTCTTGCGGGAACGAGTCAATCCTCTGTTCTTTTCCATCTGGGGATGTGGGCAGCAAAATTGTCAAGAGTTATAAAAGCAAGTATCAAAGGTAAGTATCTAACAAACACATGTAAATAGATTGCCCTTACCTGATAAGTGATCTGTCGCTTTCCATCTACCAGGGTTACTTCAGGCATGGATGGGACTGCTGAGGTTCTGCACAAGTAAAACATGTTTCGGAAATTGAATTGATCAGAACTATGACAAAACCAACATGTTTTCAACTTCTACAGGGTTTTGATGTTAAACTGAGTCTCGGTTGAATAAAGCACAGAGAAATGCTGATAGCTTGTAAACGTACTAGTAATAATCCACAAGGACTAGTTTTTTTTTTTTTTTTTTTTTTTTGGACAGGATTATATTGATTAAGAAGGAAAAGCCATTACATCATGAGAAAGGAGAGAACAAAGCTCTAAAGGGGGGCAATACAACCCAGTTAACAGGTAAAGACACGTGTGTGAGCCTGAGCAACGACTGTAGTTCATCATGCTAAAATAGCTAATTTGATCAGTTTCAAGCAAATAAGAGACACACCTTCCATACATCCCTGCTTTGGCAGCAAGCTTTGCATCCCGTTGTTGTTTAACTTGTCTGTAAAATTCATCATCTGACTCGGATTCACCACCCTCCTCCTCGTCCTCCTCCTCCATGTCAGTATCTCCATCACTCTCCAGATTGCCAGGCCCATCATCAACATCATCACCAGACTTGATTCCAGCTCCTGCAAGAACCCGGAGCTCAAGTTTCCTTCGCCTTTCTCCAATGTCATCGCGCTGAGGTAAATCATCATCACCAGAAACAACCTGCCAGAAAAAATCAAATGCAAAGGTCTATATTGCAACAAGCAAAGGTAATACATTAATAGCCCAAATCCATCAGCCACGTGAACCTCTAGACATCATTGATACTAAATTTACATACAAACAGTATGTAAATTAGTATACTACTTTGCAGAGAACAATATGCTCATAGGTGAAATTTATGGTAAAACTGACAGGAATAAGAAGTTAATAATTCACGCAGTTAAATTATTCAAGCACCAAGGAGCAGGGCAGCAATTAAAACTCCATTTCTTGAAGACACTTGCTGCTGCTTGATATCAAATCAACAACATTAAAAAAAATTTAAAAGGTGTGAAATTGAGGGATAACTAGACATTTCACAGTGTAAAGATGGATAATATTTTGCAATCTTCAAAAATCAATTGCGAGAAAATTTTATGAAATTTTGACAATGGTCAACCTTTGTGTCAAATTTGCCAAGAACTTGTCTTATTTCTCTTATAATGGACTTACAAAGTTATATGACACCTAGGGCTGCAAACAAACCGAGACAAGAACTTGTCTTATTTCTCTTATAATGGACTCACAAAGTTATATGACATCTAGGGCTGCAAACAAACTGAACTATTCACGAGCTTGGCTCGGCTCATTAAGAGCTCGGCTCAACTCGTTAAGTAAATGAACGAGCTTGAGCCGGACTTTTAGGCTCATTGAATAAATGAGCCAAGCTTGAGCTTGAATAAGCTCGGCTCATTTTCTTTATTTAAATTATAAAATAAATATATTATTTATATATTAAACAAATAATATAAAATATGTATAAATAATAGCATAAATATATTATTTATATGTTAAAATAATATAAATAACATTTTATTTAATTTTTTTTATTAAATAATATATAAATATATTATTTATATATTTAAATAATTTAATTTTTAATAATAAAAAATTAATTATCAAGCTTCGAGCAGAGCCGAGCTCGATAAACAAATGTGCCGAGCTTTGGCTCATTTGTAGCCCTAATGACACCCAAATCTAAAATCAAAAGTTATAAAGTTCAGAGCATCTCCAGTTGTAAATTGTCAAAATGACTTGCCAAATTCAAATAATGGCAATGCTTCATTACCTAAATGTTTAAATTTGACAATCTCATTTTTAATTACATAAATAAATGTCATTTACTCTAACCTCGAGGAGTATAACATATGCTACTTAACTTTGAAGTGGAGCACCAACTACTAACTGTAAGTTTAATCAAGCAGCTTGAAATATCAAAGCTCTGGCAACTCTTGCCAAGGTCATGTCAGAAAATGTAACTGCTCTTCTCAATTCACGCCATGCACATGAATACAAGATTGATGCTAACAGTTGCCTGACAACCTAGCCTATCAAAGAATATCTAAAGGAGGAACATTCAAGATTCATACCTTGGGCTTATTCACCTGAGGAGTTACAAGTTGGGATAGTTTACTTGAACGCAGTGAAGTTGCTTGCCCCTTACTCATCCCAGGTGTTCCTCCTTCCAGAGCTGTAGTGTCATCATCAAAATCATCTAACCTCTCCAGTTGTCTGTCCAATTACAAGCTGTATGAGTTAAACCCCAAAGTGTTAGAAAAAGAACGTAAAATTGGGTGCATCTAAAGCAGTGTGTTACCCATTCACCAGTCGACGTTTCTGAACCTTATCCCGCTTTGATGCAATGGAGCCAAAAATACCCTTCTGCCTCAACTTCTCTTCTAGGGCAGCTCTTACTTTTAACATTTCCATGCTCTGTGCACCAACTTGATCGTTCTGTCACATTTTATGGACTCAACATCAGTCTATGTGGTTTACAAATTACACTGAACAAATTATAGAGTGAGGCCAGTAGTAATTCCAGTGGTGGCTACTGCAACCACTGGTAGCAGTTACAATGATAATAGTAGCAGTAGTAGTAGGTGGTGTGGGGTGTGAAAAAGACAGAACAGAACAAAACCACCCGCTCAAGACCGACTGAAATTTTGGTTTTCAGTCTGTTTCTTATTTTGATTTTGAAAATTTCTACACCGATACAAACCCAAACAGACCAATATATTTATTTAAATACTTAATATTTTAATCTTTTGAACATTAGAAGCTAACTGACTAACAATACACGTTTTGCAATAAAACTTAGGAAGGGATGCATTTATAGAACAACTTTCACTATTTTTCTTTATTTATTACCAATGTGGGATTCTACAAGTTTTTATAAAACCCTTTAAAATCTCATGTGAATCCCTCATCTACACCAAACCAACAAAACCAAACCTTAGCATGCAGTTTGATTCAGTTCTTCAATCAACAAAACTGAAAATTCCAATTCAGTGCTAAATTTTCCCTCATTCCTGACCAAACCGTTTACACCCCTAGGTGGTGGTGGCCAGAGGAGGAGGAGGAGGTGGACCAAGAGAAAAGGAGAGAGAGATATAGAATGAAGTAAAATTTAATTGCAAAAGTTGTCAAACACTGTTGGACATATGTGACTCACCAGATGCTTGCGTTTTCTTCCTTTGCTCTCATCAACCTTGGAAGAATCCACCTTTACTACCTGAGCTGCTTCATGAAGCTATAATTTGAGGGAGGGAGAAATAGGAGGAGAAAAATACATAGATGTCAACAAAAAGAATCATCCCAGTACAGATAACTAGGAGAAAGATTATTGACATGCAAGTTTAAGTTGCTAACCACCACTGTTGCTTCATGTTTTCCAACTGAAACCGTGTGAGCATTGATGAAAGAATCAGATGCCAATGCAACATCCTCTCCCAGCAACTTCCCCACTTTTTCAGTCTGCTGTTTCTTGCTTAAAACATCCTCAAGTTCAGATGGAAGATTCTCATCAAGTTGTTTTACCTACAAAATGGAAAACTCATCAAAGGAGGCATGGTGCAAGCTTTGGAATAATAAACAGGAAGGAATACTTTGAAATAGGTGCTGACTTATAATCATGCACAACAGAAAAACAAAAAGGAAGAAGCAGAAGAGGACTCAGCAGGAAGTTCTTGTACAAGCAAGCAGATACAATTTGTCAATTACAACCCAACTCTCTAGTCACATCTTACAACATTATCCTAGTAACAATGTTGTAATGGAAGTTCCCCATTTCTCTCAGCTTATAATATTACGAGGAGAAGACAGGCAATACAGAAAAAGTGCATCAAATCTATTACACTTCGCCACCATGGCAGTACTGAAAATGCGCATGACATCTATTACACTTTGTTACCCTCCTTTTGTAGCAAACAGACACATCAATAATATGTTGGTACCAAACTTGGGAGTAATATAGTTATCAAATCACAAATCAAATAGTGAATCGTAAGATTTATTTTTTTTTTAAACGATATATAATTTTATATATTTATATACAAATAAAAATATACAATGTTTAAAATAAAGTAAATTATCAGTATAACTAAATTGTATATATGTACATACATATAAAATAATGTATATCAATATAACTAATTAATCTCTTTTATACATCTTGATACTTTGGCGAAAACGACATTGTTTCATGCATTATATAAACAAAAACAAAAATAGAACTGAATCGCAATGAATCGTAAATTGAATCATACAATTCACTCAATTTTCGATTCAACAGTACAATTTAAATTGTTTTTGTTGAAACTCATATCGAAATGTATGAATCGAATCGTGAATCGCACAATTCTAACAATCATAACACAATCTTTTTTGACTGGAATTGTAAGTCATATGCCTGCAAAATTGAGTACCTTAAACAATTATCCCACTTATATAATTTGACTGAAAAATGGGAAAACAACACCATATTCAGAGTTGCAGCAAGTGCAAATAAATACCCACATTCCATTACCAATCAAAGTAATTCCAACACAAAATTTCAAACATAAAAATCATTTTGGCCAGCAAAAACCAAATATTGATTGAAGTACTTTTGGAACATCACATCACAGCAATATTGTAAGCTAGTAGTCTGCTACTGTAAACTCACCAGTGGCAGTGATGATCATCAGGGAATGATCAACAAAAGAGTTTCTTAAACCCAGGAGGCTGGCTAAAAGTAAATTTCATTGTTCAAAGGAAAAACACAGGCTAGCTAGCATGGTATTGGCAATAAAAATAATTTCATTATTGAATAAGATATTGTGTCATTAGATTTTGTCTAAGCCTGCAAAGAGAAACAGTAACCTTGTCCAATAAGGTCTTAATCTCTACAAGGCGAGCAATGACTGGATGATCACGGACTGGATTCCCTTCAGACTTGAGAAGAAGATAAAAGGTAATAGCTTGGCAATAGGCCAGAAGAAGCAGCTGTTTCACCTCCATATAGTGCATGCCTCCTTTCATTGAGTTTCCCCCTTTTTTAACCTTCACAAAGCAACAACAAAAAAAAAAAAAAAACCGCCACGCTGAATATCAAGATATCAATCAGATCAAAGTTGTACACATCTAGATAAAATTCCATCTCCAAAACTGCAAGAAGAAAAAAGAGTGTCATCATCATCTGCAGAGAGACGCTGTATCTCTCCTTGTCAGATAGTTAACATTGTGAAAATTGAAATAATCCTCATGAGTCAAATGTCAACTCAAGCAGAAATTATGTGATCCATGTAACACCCCAAAATAATACCAAGTATCATAACCATATCCATATTCATATTTGAATGCCCTAAGTCGAACCAGTTGCCTCGTTGCATGAAATGCCTAAATTGAAGCTTAGAAATGGTATAGTTGGGAAGTCTTATACATGAGAATTTCTTTGTTAATTGTCAAGAGTTAGGGATCAACCTTCTTTTAACTTAGAGAACAAGTATGTACAACACCTTGCATGTCCTTGTTTAATTGCCTTGCATTGCACTAGTAATTGTGATATGAATGCTTAGATGAAAACTTAGGAAATGCATGCTCTAGTTAGAGGACTTTTAGAGGTGGACCTCCTTAAATTGTATTAAGAGTTAGGGGATGGTTTTAGCTAGAATTTGAAATGCTATAAGGTGTTCTAATTCCTAATCAAGGTGCATAATAGCTTTTGTCTAATGTGCTAAGTATTCCCATACTGTACCAAAACTTAATCAAGATTAATGGTATTTAAGTAAGATTAATTAGACCGGATTAATTAAGTTAATGAAGATTAAAGGCAAGCCTTCATTAATTACAGCTAAACTTCATTAACTAAGGCCTCGTTTGGGAACAGGCTATTTTAGTAACTTTTTGGCTTTTTACGAAAAGATGTGCAGAAAAGAAAGAGAGGTGATGTGACAACTTTTAGTAACTTTTTGACTTTTTGGCTAAAATAGCCACTCCCCAAACGAGGCCTAAGCTAAGGAGATTAAGAAGATGGTGAAGCATGCACCTAGGTGAGGCGTGCACACACCTCTCTTAGTTTGTACACCTCCTACTTGGAGGGATAAGGCAAGCCACAAGAGAGACAAGTATCACTCCTAAAATATAAAACTACGAAATGAACTCTAAAAAGAGAAAATTTGATGTAGCAAAGAAGCAAGAAGAGAGGAGAAAAGAAAGAAGAAAAGAGAAAGAAAAGAATGCCAAAAGAGAGTCGTAGTTCTTGACTTGGAAACTTTTCTAGCCCAATTTAAAGTAAGTTTTCTAGCTATAATTCACATTACAATTTTGATAACTAGAAAAACATAAGTTAAGATTGATTTTAAAGATTTAAATGAAGGAATGACGAAAAGATAAAAGGGAACTAGGTTAAGGAATAATTGGTGCAAATCCATGTTTTTGGAAGACAAAAATCTAAAGTATTGTATATAAATGAGAATCCACTAGTTTCACATGATTTTCAAGTATTTTGTATTGAGAAATTTCAGGTGTGTTTGGTTTGTGTTTTGAGATAAATTTTCAAAAAAAAATTTGAGGAGAGAATTTAGAAATTTTTTTAGTTTGTTTGGTTGTATATTTTGAAAATAGCTTTGGAGCTTGGGAGTTTGAGATGATTTGATATTTTGTTGTAATTGAGTAGATGTGTGTGAGAGAAAAAGTGATTGAGAAGGGGAGAGGCGAGAGGAGAGAGAAAAAGTGATTGATTGATGTGTAAGAGAGAGAGAGTAATTTTGGAAAAAAAATTCAAAAAATTTGAACCAAACAAAATTTTGAAAATTTTTCTCAAAAATTGTATCTTAAGATACAAACCAAACAAGCCCTTCATGTTTTCATGCCTTGGAATGAAGAAAATTGGTTTTGCACAAAGTCGAAATTCGAACCAGCGGCAGGTGGAGTCGCCTACAATAATCCGCATGTGCAGTAGGAGGCCACTGCACATGCTGCAGGGGCCCTGCACGTGAGGCACAAGGCACAATGCGGGCTGCAGCAATCTGCATGTGCTGCTCAAACTGGGTTGGCCTATTTTGTTCTTCTTTTGCTTTAACTCATCGGGCATCGAATTAAACACTTGGAACTTGGATCAACACTTTAGAAAGACTTTAATTTGTACCCTAAAACCTATAACTAAGGAAAAAAAGGCTAAATTAGGAAGAACACTTCGACTTATTCACAAATTATTTAGGATTTGAACTAGCTAGAATATAATTCAAAGAAAGTTGTTCTTGTACTTGTGTAGGTGATAAGCTTGAGGATCACTCCATTCCTAAGAGCCATTGGTGAACAGTATTATCTCAGAGTTGTGTTCAAGCTCATATTTTAGAAATCAAATAATGCTATGTTTTGGTATACATTGAAATATCTTGTTATGAATGGATATCCTATGTTTATGTATCAAATGTATAAAGATGGCATCCTCAAATTGGTCCTAGCTACCAGGGGACCATAAGCGTGCTAGTCACGTGATGATAGAGATCTCACTTGCCACTTGAGGGTGGGTTTGTCTAATTGATTCGCAGGCCAATTATTCCTTTATCTTGTCTTGTCTTGTTTTGATGAATGTACATTATCATAGGTTGAAAATGAAAGCTTATGGCTAAGATATGATTTAGAAATACAAGTTCTTGATAAAATATTCCTGAATTGAATAAAGCTTTTAATGTGATATATTACTGTTTTGGATAAGTTACTGATATACATTCATCTTACCACTTTGTCATAATCTATGTCACCTGGAACATGGATCATTCCGGTACGTGAAACGGGAATAGGAATGCAATACGCCATATACAATAGGAGTAGGCTTGTATAGTTTATACTATAAGAATTGAAGATACTTTTAGTTTAGAGGAAAAAATTTAACAATTAGATACCTAATAAAATGCAGGCTTTTTCTCCAAATTAATCATGTGGCAACACATTTTTATGAACATTATGACTCATTTTTATGTTTTGTCATGTTAAAATTTCACTCACCTTAGATTTTAGTTTATTATTGATTTTTTTTTACTGCTAAAGAAACCCTAAGGAAATATATTCGAACAAACTTTTGAGATTGTTTTGGATCGCCAAATTTACCATTCTGGAATAAAAGCGCACAATGTTTCAACACGTGCGTTTTGGAACGTAATTCACTAGGGTATCAAGTTTGATGGTAACACTAGTCGTAATACTATTAACTGAGCTTTGGCTCACCCCTCTCCCAAATATAGATGTAGGTGAAGATGTGATATGAAGAGTTTGCGTTTTGAATGTTTTGAGAAGTTGTACTCACCTTTGAAAGAAATGTCCTTTTTGAGAGGTTGTACTCCTCAGATCGTTAAGAGACGTAATTAAAAATGCTAAATGTTTCATTTCATATACTTGCGCACTTGCTCTGAATGGATGTTTTGAATGGACTAAATCAAAGAACTTAATGGCTTAAGCTACTTAAAACTAATTTTACCCCAATTGTCATAGGAATACTGAATGTCTTGTCTAGCTAGGCCTTTGGTAGTCAATAACTACTAGCTGGACACAATACTAGCACAGTTTGGGATGGGATGGGGCCGTGACAATGTAAATCTCTTTTTCAATAGACAAGTTCCATGTGGAGAGATTATCAACCATCATATAGCACATGCCATTCTAAGTTATCCTTCAGATACAGGTCAATGTAACATGAGATGACTTCAACTTGATTGCAAGTGCTGCAAAGGAGAAGTATACCTTGCTTAGAAGTGGATTTACTTTGTTTTCAAGCTCATCAAGGGCATCACTCAGCTCAGACAGCAAACCAACTAATTCTGGAGCAGAACTGCAGGACAAAGTAAATTGGATGGCAGTTTAAAAAAAATGAAGCATAACATGAAGTGCATAATTGATACTGAAAATCAAAATTAGAATAATAGAAAAGGCGTCTTTTTTGTTTGCGTCATTTTTTTAATTTTTTTGGAGAAATTACCAACAACAAAAAAAAACCCCACGGTTTGACCCTTGTAACAAAATAAACCCTAAATTTTTAACTTTGTCTATTTAAATGCTAAACTTTTGATTTGCTTCCAATCTAAACTATCTGACTATTTTCGTTAAGTAAAACTGACAGAAAAAAGTGTTTTTTTTTTTTTTGGTAACTTACAATTTTATTTCACAAGAAAAAACACAATTACAACCCTAAAAAGACAAACACAAGATCAAAGGCAAAGCCTAAATCAAATCAAACTTCAAAACAAAAGAAGACAATAGAATCCGAAAACTACAGAAACAGACCTACATTACTGTAACAAAGAGGAAGGCAGTTCCCAATCCAGGCAAACATGCCAATTATGAGAAGAATTCTTAACTCTCCTACACGAACAAGCTCTAGCTCTAATGTCCTTTACCATTTCAGCCACAATCACTTCCTGAGATCTAAAATTCTGAGCAAAAGTTCTCCCATTCCTTTCCAGACAGATTTGATAGAGAGTACAAGCAAAAGAAAGCTTGAATGAAGTAAAGCTCAAAGTCCTATTATTGCAAAAAGAAATTGCCCACTGAAGCTAACCAGACCAACCCAAAGGAATTCTGTCAATATGGTTCAGACTAAGCATTTTTTTCACATACTCTTAGTAAAAGTACATAAGAAGAACAAGTGTTCATGGGTTTCTTCTTCATTCCTGCACAGACTACAAAGAGGATTCACCTGCATACCCCATTTAAATAATCTGTCTTCAGTTGCTAACCTCTGCAAGCAAATTAACCAATGAATAAAAGCCCATTTAGGGACATGTCCCTGAAACCAAACAACTTGATAGCATGAAACACTTGCTTTAATTGGTCTAAGAGCTTCACAATCAAATTTATAGGAATATGTACCATTGTCTGAAGGCAGCTAAATCGCTTCATCCAACCTAGCAATATTAGGAAGGAAAGTAGATGGAGTAAAGTAACCACCTGCTGAATAACTCTGTTCCTTAATCTAGGCCAATGCCAACCATTATTAACTATAATATCAGAGGCTTGTGCATAAAGAGCTCTACCAATATTTTGCACAATTCTACTTCCCAATTGCTGATAAAGAGGCCCAATAGGGTGCCAACTGTCAAGCCATAAAAAGGTTGATCTGCCATTACCTATTTTAAGCTGAATAAGAGGTTGCCCAAGCTCTCTGAGTTTGAAAATCTTTCTCATAGTCCAAGAGGAATCATTTAGTACAGCAATAAATCAAAAGCAATGATCCTTTATAATATTAGGACTCGTTTGGGAACCCTCCTTTTTAGTCAAAAAGTCAAAAAATTACTAAATTAGCCAAAAAGCCAACAACCTATACCAAAAAGTCAAAGATTCTCTTTTCTCTCTACTTTTTGCACATCTTTTCGTAAAAAGCCAAAAAGTCATCCCAAACATACTAGTTTTTTTTAGCTCATATTTTAGCCAAATAGCCAAAAAAATTACTAAATTAGCCTGTTTCCAAACGAGGCCTTAGTAAGGATCCATTTAACCCAACAGGAGTCAGCTTTCATGCTTATTGCCCCTAAGTGTTGAAGCATATTAGCCTTATTCCAAACTTTCAAGGATATAAAACCAAGACCTCCTTGCTTAGGAACACAAATGTACTCCCATTTTACATTTGCCCCTGTTTGCTTGAGCTCAGATCCAGTCCATAAAAAAGCTCTAATTATACTTTCAACTTCCTTTAGAATTCTCTGAGGTAAAATAAAGAGTGAACACAAAATCTGAATGCTAAACAGTATTGCCTGAACAAGTTGCATTCTCACTCCATAAGACGAGATTATTAGCCCAAGAGTGAATTCTAAGTTATATTCTATTGTTCAATTGAAGACAATCCTCATACCTCAACCTTGTGGAAATAAGTGGTACGCTCAAATATCAAACAGGTAATTGACCCTCAGGAACTGGTAAAATAGGGAGCAACTCATTCTTTAGCTCAGAAGAAACCCCAGCAAAAAATGACTGCACTCTTGTGGAGATTTTGTTGAAGCCCTGACCATAGATGGAACTGGTGTAAAGTGTCCTTAATTATTCTGAAAGACTAGATGACTAATATTCAGCATCTAGCACTTGGGATGAAATGTGAATTGTCCATGACTCAAATTATAGTTGAAAATAGCAAACAGGCCTTCCATAACCAAAAAGGAAAAGATAAGGGAAAATAGGATCCCCTTGCCTTAAGCCTTTCCCTCCCTTGAAATAGCCTTCCACAATTGAGTAATCCAATTAAGGAATTTACCAGGAAACTCCATAGCAGCCATAAGCTTGAACAAGAAATCCCAATTAATGGAATCATAAGCATTCATAATATCTATCTAGCTAGCACATCTAGCAGGGGGCTCATTTCTATGATAATTTCTAATCAATTCTTGCATCATAGGAATATTATCAGCAATGGACCTACCTTTCACAAATGCAGACTGAGTTGGGCTGATTAGATTGCCAAGAACATTTTGTAATCTACTGACCAACAGCTTAGAAATACATTTATAGGGCACATTGCAACAAGAAATAGGCATGAAATCTCTCATTGTGTTAGGACAAGGAAAAAGGGTATTTTAGTAATTAAACTCAATGAAAAATGGTATTTTTAGACATCTTATATAAACCTATATTGAGTTTATTGACTAAAATATCATTTTTCCATTGGTTTTACTTAACGGAAATAGGCTAATGGTTTAGATTGAAAACAAATCAAAAGATTAGTGTTTAAATTGACAAAATTAAAAATCCAAGGTTTATTTTGTTACAAGGGTCAAATTCTAGAATTTTTTTTTTTTTAATTTCCCCCTTTTTTTTTGGAAGGAGTTTGATTTGAAATTAGTATATATATATATAAAGCCGTTGAGAATCCAAAACTGCACAATTGTGCCTATATTGAAGAAAGACATTATCCTGACAAAATTACACTCAACCGTTTAATGTAACTTGTCACACATTCATTGTTTGACTCCTAAGATGCAGACTTTAAGCCTCCTGCTTGACCAATTTGAAAAATAGGAATGTCTTTCACAGCCTTACCAAATAATGAGGGTTATTTTACACTTTCCAGAGAGTTTTTGACATGTAGTAGAGACTAGAGAGGCTCATAATGAACGTAGGAGCTCCACAGACAAAGGAGACAGATGGAAGATCAAGGTAATAACAACCAACACAAATAATGTATTCAGATGCAAGATTCGGATTTTAAATTTGCAGCTCCTATCTTGTCACTTTACGATTGCTAAAGAAATCTAATTCCTCCAATAACTTCTTAGATAGCAATGTCGAATCCCTCAAATCAAATAACTTTTTTCTCTTCCAACTTTTTTCTTTTTAAGTTTTGATGGCACTATTACTTACGGAGGCCTAGAAATGCTAGCAATGCATTGAAAAAATCCAATAGATTTGTCTATGATCTTGGTCCAACCTTTCAAATTCCTGGCTTCCTTCTACAGAAATGTGATCTTTTGTACCAAGAAAACAAAACTTATCTTTTATTGGGTATCAACACATAGCTTGTTTCCTAGCTTTCTTCTACAGAAAAGTTATCTTTTGTACCAAGAAAACAAATCTTATCTCAAACACGTTTTATTGGGTATCAACACAGTTTGTTTTCCTTTTGGTGTTAGGTGATCTGGGATTGTTCCTTCTATCTGGGAGTGCCTCGAGATATAATATGGTGGGTGTTAGAGAAGAAAAGGATGACTAAATGTTATATTGATATGATTAGGGATATGTATGAAGGTGTGGTGACCATTATTAGATCGCCTGCTGGAGAGACAAGTGAATTTCCAATTATTGTAGGGTTATACCAAGGATCAACCTTAAGTCCTTATCTTTTTACTTTAGTTATGAATGAGTTGACGAGAAATATTCAGGACAATGTGCCATGGTGTATGTTTTTGCAGATGATATCGTGTTAGTAGATGAGACTAGAGGAGTTAACACCAAGTTGGACAATTGGAGAAAAACACTTAAATTTAAAAGATTTAGGATAAGCAGAACTAAGACAGAGTACATGAAGTTTAATTTTAGTAACAGTAACAATGAAAGTAGAGGAGAAGTAAATATTGAGAACCAATAACTGCCTAAGAGTGAACATTTTCGTTATTTATGATCGATTATCACAACGGCTGGGGAGATTGGAACGAATGCGGTCCATAGAATTAAGGCAGGATAGCTCAAGTGGAGGAGTGCATCTGGAGTACTATGCGATAAACGAGTATCCACTAGACTAAAAGGGAAGTTCTATAGAACGGCTATTAGACCAACAATGTTGTAGGAGACGGAATGTCAGGCAACTAAGAAACATGTAGATAAGATGAGTGTTGCTGAGATGAAGATACTAAGATGGATGTGTGGAAAAACTAGAAAACACAGAGTTAGGAATGAGTATATTCGAGAATGTGTAGGAGTAGTACCGATAGAAGATAAGTTGAGAGATAATAGATTGAGATGGTTTGGTCATATACAATAGAGACCAACAAAGGTAGTAGTAAAGAAATACAATACAGTGACAGTAGATGAAACTGTTAGAAAAATGGGCAGATCTAGATTGACGTGAGCTAATGTAGTAACTAGAGATATGAATCTCTTTAATTTGACTAACGAAATGGTATTGGATAGAGTTGAGTGAAGAAGAAAAATTCATATAACCGACCTCATTTAATGGAACTTAAGGCTTGGTTTTGATTTGGTTTGGTAATTGTTGTGCACCATAGTTTTGACAGGAATATGATAGTATAGTTTTGACAGGAATATGATAGTAACTCTCTCTAACTCAACAAGATTTTGCACTCCTCCACTAGCATATAAGTTCATTTACCTAAACACTGGCAAATGTGTAAGAAAAAGTTTAAAAAATAAATAAATAAATAAAAAATCACCTATATACAACATCCATTTGCTCTTCTTTTGACAAAGCATTCAGGTCTTTCTTCACTTCCTCATAAGCTGCACCAGGGTCATCACGAGCTTCTTTGTCTGCTAAAGCTTTTGATGGCACTTTCCCTTTAACCAGAATTTCCTACAATAGTGGAAAATATGGTCATGATTAACATTATTCCTAGAAATTCCAGTTCATAATCCCATTGGACTGATGCTTCCCAGTTCTAGATTTAAGTTCATTAGCATGGACGAAAGAATAAGGGCATCACAAGCAGGCATCAATAAAACAAGGTGATGAGAAAACCCACCTCCAATGTTGGCCCTCCATCACTCTCATCTTGACTAACATCTTCAACGCCGAAGTCTTCCATCGATAAAGATTTCACTTTTTCCTTCTGCAATCTTAAAACCTCTGCCTCCTCCTCAGCAAGAAGCTCATCGCTTGATTGCAGCTTTAAAATATCCACACAAAAAATAAAAATAAAAACACCAAATTGTTAAGTTCATTGCAAAATTTAATTCACGTCACAACATCAAAAGCAACTACAGATAATTTTAGGTGCATTTAACCATGAAAATTTAGCTTGTTAAGAAGATAATGACCAATGACTGTTTTGTGTCATGCATTAAATATCTGGAAGGAGAACAGGAACATTGCCTTTACCATCTAAATTCTCACCTCATAGTCGACATTATCTCCATCATGATATATGTTCTTCCTTCTACCCCATGTAGACCTTTTTTCTTCCTCATCTTCAGCATCATCAAGCATTTCATCCTCAACCCCACCATCCTTAGCCCGGAAATATTTTTGTTGCCTTGCAACTGGAGATCAATAACAATAGACTCATTAGCTGAAATCAAACGCTTTGTCAGAGGTGAACTGGAAACTACAAAAACCACCAGTTTAGAGATCAACAAAAATGTAAATAAATAGTACAAAAATGTTTACTTGATCAAATAATGAAGCTAAGAACTAAAAATTGAAAAACTCTATTCATACGTAAAATTCATACAAATAAACCTCACAAGAATGATGTGGCAATGCCATTATTGTAAATAAACTCATCTTCAATGGTGTTTTGTTTAGAAGGGAAACGTCCACAATGAGCCACCTCATTATGTATGGATTTTTTGTTTGTATAGCATTACTCATAAAAAAATTCTCAAAGTTCTCACTATAAATCATTTGCAGCAATTTTAAACTAACTTCAACTTCTTCCTGAAATGCAATGCCATTTTGCTTGCATAGCTCCTAAGAAAATTAAAAATTATAACTTGCATACTTTTTCATGAAATTGCAATTGGGAAAAGCAAGAGTGCTATCTTGTTTTCCAAAAATTTGTTGCTCTCTCATCTTCAAATCCACTCCTAAAATTAGTGCCGTAATTTTTCCTTGGCTCATAAAAGAAATGACGTGGAACGTCACAATCATCAAAACTAAAGTCTGCAAGCTTTTTCATGTTCACTTCAATATGAACCACCATTAGTTTAGCTAGAAAAGTCTTCTTAGCAAAGATGATTCAACCTTTGCATTACATAACAGCATTCACAGACATTCTACCAAAAATAACTCTTACCTTATATGTCCCATACCTACATTCAAGTGCATTGTACAACAAACAATTTTACTTGTATATTTCATAATACCATTCTTGACATTCTAAAACAGTTCAACTTATATATTGCACAACAGCATTCAAGGATATTGTACAGCACGCAAACAACAAAATCCAACAAGTGCTTGAGGCATATTCCTTACTTTTTGCAACAAGGCCAGTATCATCATCAATGTTTTCATATTCGTCTTCATCGTCATCATTAGCATCCTATATGCAGAAACACGTGAAAGAAAATATTTTCTAACCATCAGCAGTTCAACTACATAAACAAACAACTTCCAACATTTATTCAAAAGTTTGAAACTTTGTTTACTACGAGACAATAGTTACTTAAAACATAACCCAAAAAAAAAAAAAAAACAAAGGACAAACATTACAAATTCTTTGAAATACCATACTAAAAATCAACTATTACAAAAAAGAGAAAGAGAGATGGCAATATAACCTTAAAATCAAATACAGGGTGTTCATCATCTTCGTCCGATTCACCGGAATTGTCATTTATGTCTAGTGGAACAATATCTCTCTGCTTGTGAACTATAACCACAAAACCCATAGTTAAAATATGTTTTCCAGTTGTTTTCTATAAACCAATATACAAAACAAACATTAGATAGATTTTGGTCAATTTTCTTGGCAACCAAACAGAGTCTGAAGGGAATTACAGGTATCGATTTCATCGTCCACGTCGTCGGCGGAGGGGGCATGGTGGTAGACAGTGGCTCTTTTCTTAGGGTTTTTGTTGTCACTTTTTCGACCCTTCCCTCCTTTTCCCATCACTAACCAATTACACCAACTATATATATATAACGAACTGGAGTGTTGGACTCTGGAGTGTTGGACTGTGCGTGGGCTATCAATGGAGAGATAGAGAGAGAGCTGAGAGGCTTCGCTGGGAACTAGAGAGAGAGAGAGAGGGAATGATGAAAGTGTGAACCCTAATTTGGAAAACGTTTACATCGGGAAAATCAAACCGGCCGGTTGTGCTAATCGAAAACGGGTTTCGTCTTTTTTACCGTTTGAACGTCCGGTTCAAATGGTTTTGTACAAATACAACATCTACTTGTTTTTTTGTTTTTTTTTTAATGCAAAAAAAAAAATATTTTAAAGTGTCATCACGATATTCATAGGTTCAGCTCCCGAGATAATCGATTATCAATCTGATTTAATCCTATCTAAAGGAAAAAACATACCATCAAGACATCAGTAGAGCTCATCAACCACCTAGCAAGGCCAAAATTCGATCGGAGTACTGCACGAGATCTCAAAAGAGAAGCACTGAAAAATCTAGCATTTCGTGCCTCCCAAAAGTCGAACTTGACTCACTGCTATAGGAAGGCAATACCTTTACCACTGGACCACCAACCTCTCTAGTACCTAGCTACTTGCTTAGTTCCAATTTTTTAACACATTTTTGTTAAATTGATTTTTTTATTTTTAGTGATTTTTTTATTTTTAAATATATTTAAAAAGTAAAAATATTTATACAAAAATATTTTTAAAAATAATAAATATACAAAAATACGAAAATCTATTAATTGATTGAAATATGAAATAGACTTTTAATTAATTTAACTCTTTATTTCAAGAGGAGTTAGGAACTGAAAAGTTATTATTTGGCAAAAAGCTTGAGTTGTTATGCCATGATTATTAGCGGTGAATGGGTATAGTAAAAAGATGAATAAAATTCCTAAAATGACTTTATCTTTCGTGTTTCTAACTAGAACAAATGATGTTTTAAAATAAACATTGTTTGGATAAATATGAACTTTAAGTAATTTGTATTTAATATGCATTTGACTTTCATTGGCAAAACTTAATTATTCATTAGTTTTATGATAGTATTTTTTTGGACGAATTACACTAACCGTCCTTATAATTTGAGGAAAAATGATTTGTGGCACTAAAACTACTGGCACTAATGGAACTAATTTCCTGTTTTGGTAACTTTGTTTTTTTTTTTTTTTTTTTTACCTGATATAGAAATTAGTGCCATTAGTGCTCAAAAAATTAGTGCCACAAATCACAACCGTAATTTGAGACTCGTGTAACTTTGGTCCCTAACTTTTTAATTGTGATACATTTTATCCTGAATTTTGAATTTTATTCTAGATAAGGACAATGAAAGATACCATTATTTAATTTCAAAGGCAAAATCGTCAATTTGATAAAATATACACTAATTTGACAAAATAAATGTCAGAAAAATATTTTTAAATTTTTAAAAATTATTTCTACCTACCAAAGATAAAATTATGTAAAATTGATAAATCTTTTAGACATTTATTTATTTATTTTACCAAATTAATTTTTATTATGTGTTTGGATGATAATCATGTAATGGGTGATTGTTAGGATTTTAATATATAATTAATATATTTAATATACGAAATGTTTTTAGTTATAATTTTTTGATTTAATGGATTGGTTTAATAATGATATCAAAGTTGTCGCCATATTTGAATTCTAGAAAAATAAAAACTAATTTAATGAAAATAAAAACAATCACCCCTTGATCATCATCCAAACACATAATAAAAATTAATTAGATAAAATAAATAAATGTCTAAAAGATTTATCAATTTAACATAATTTTATCTTTAATGGGTATAAATAATTTTTAAAATTTTTTTTAAAAATAACATTATTTTTGACAAATTAGTTTATATTTTATCAAATTGACAATTTTACCCTTAAAATTAAGCAGTGATATCTTCAATGTCTTTATTTGGAATAAGATTAAAAATTCAGTGTCAAATGTATCATAATTAAAAAAGTCAAAAACTAAAGTGACACAAACCCCAAACTATAGGGACTGTTAGTGCAATTCGCCTTATTTTTTTATATTTTTGGTATTCAACCTTTTAAGTAGATTTATATAAGTATATCTAAAAATTAAAAAATTAACTTCAAATATTTTTAAAAATTCAACAAAAATAAAAATAAAAAAACTCAATTTTCAAAAAGATTATTCAAACTTGTTTCAAAAAAAAAGATTATTCAACCAAACAAGTTGACCGGTTTTTGTTTAATAACAAGTAGCATATCGTCCGTGCTATACACGGATTGTGTTTATAATTATCTATATATATGAATTGCGATTTTTAAATGTCTTCTTTTTTTTCTTTTTTTTCTTTTTTTTATATTATATTAAAGTTTAATATTTTGATAATAATCATATGTGTTAAACTTTTCAAGGAATTAAATGTCTTTTTTTTTATTATATTATATTAAAGTTTAATATTTTGATAATAATCATATATGTTGGACTTTTTAAGAAATTTTTTTTATGCTTGTTCTTAATGCATTAAAGTGTTATTATGAGAGATAATAATCATATGTGTTGGGACTTTTCAAGGAATTCATATGTGTTGGATTTCAAAGAATTTTTTTTATACTTGTTCTTAATGCATTAAAGTGTTATTATGAGGGTAAGATTTGGGAGTTGGGAGAAGTTAATAAATGCAAAGTTTTTTTTTTTTTTTTAAATCAAAAAATCGAGAAATTTAGATTAGGAGATTGAAGCTCCCACAAGACTTGGGGTTAAAAACCCCATTTTACTTAATATATAGTATAGACTAACATATCACCCGTGCTATGCACGGATTGTGTTTATAATTATCTATATATGTGAATTGTGATTTTTAAATGTTTTTTTTTATTTTTAAATGTCTTCTTTTTTTCCTTTTTTATATTATATTAAAGTTTAATATTTTGATAATAATCATATGTGTTGGAATTTTCAAAGAATTAAATGTCTTTTTTTTTATTATATTATATTAAAGTTTAATATTTTGATAATAATCATATGTGTTGGACTTTTTAAGAAATTTTTTTTATGCTTGTTCTTAATGCATTAAAGTGTTATTATGAGGGATAATAATCATATGTGTTGGGACTTTTCAAGAATTTCATATGTGTTGGATTTCAAAGAATTTTTTTTATGCTTATTCTTAATGCATTAAAATGTTATTATGAAGGTAAGACTTGGGAGTTAGGAGAAGTTAATAAATGTTAAGATTTTTTTTTTAAATCAAAAAATCAAGAAATTTAGATTGGGAGATTGGAGCTTCCACAAGGCTTGAGGTTAAAAATTCTCTTTTGCTTAATATATAGTATAGATAGTATAGATATTAGCATATCACTCGTGTTATGCACGGATTGTGTTTACAATTATCTATATATGTGAATTGTGATTTAAATTTTTTTTTTTAAATGTCTTTTTTTTTTTTCCCAACTAAGAGTGGCTGGGCATTTTAAATCACTTTTTCACTTTCTCTTCTCTCTCCTACTTTTCCAAAAACACCATTATTGAGCTTCTCACTCTAGAACTCTACCTTCTCTCCAGGTATTGATCTAGTAGGAGTGGTTTGCTCACCTTTGGCCTTTACAAAAAAGTTGTTGATCATCGAGGGCTATCTTTTAATCTGAAAATTTCAGGATTTGGAGCATTTTGATTTTGGTCTTCATCTCCGTTGGAGCTCATTTTTTGAGGTAGGGATATCCTACTCCTCTCTATGGATCTTATCTTTAAATTTTAGCATTTTGATATGTTGGGTAATTTTGGGAACTTGGGGGCTTTTGTGTAATTTCAACAAAGGTTGGGGTTTTGTTTATAATAAACCAATTTGCATGTTTAGCATAGAAAAGTGGGATTAATGTTGAAACATTGATAGAAATGGAACCTACGGGTTGAAATGTTAATTATGGAAAATGCCCTAATTACATTGATTAATTAATTAGGATAATTAATTGTGAGAAATGAGGAATTGACATGGAAATGTTGAGATTGGGAATGTATGGGGTTAAATGGTGTAGTTGAATTACTTATCACACACCGAATTGAAACGTTGATTATATATCCATTGTTGCATTTATATTCTGTATAGAAATAACTGCGTTGGGCTATCGGTGGAGGATAGTCTTGATTGTTGTAGACAATGCATGATGATTAGGCAAACTAAAACTGATCATTGAAATGTGTCATTGAGTGTGACAGTTGAAAGAATACATTAATTTTATGTATTGATTGGTGATGTGTATAATTGTTGTTTATATGCATTGTGTTGTGTTGGAGAAGATAGGGGATGTACTCCACGGTTTAGGGGATGATAGGGGATGGACCTCTAAACCGGATGTTGTTTAGGAGGAGATAGGGGATGGACTCCATAGATACGGCTCATATGCTTATCTAGTGATGTGTTAACACGGCTCATATGCTTGTCTTTGGAAGTGCGATATTGCTCTTATGCATGTCTACGGAAGTATTGATATAGCTAGTATGCTTATCTTTTATTGAAATGAGAAAATGTTTAATATGAGTTACTATCTCATATAAGTAGTTTGGCCAGGTTTTGAGCCATGGTTATGAATTGAGAATTTGTAAGGAAATGGAAAATGAAAGTGTAAAGAGTTTGCCACCTATCAACTGCTAATCTTTTAGTCATTATTCATAACTGGTTTAGTGTATTTCTACTGGGCTATGACTCACCCTATATGGGAACATCATTTTCAGGTACAGGTAGCATGCCACCTCCAAGGACATAGCTTGGAAGGCTAGAGGCAGGCAGATCTTTTGTTGTCTTTCTTTTGATGTATTACATGTAAATTCAAGCCAAGGGCTTAATGTGTAAATGAGTTAGCACTCTCTTTTTGTAACCAAGTGTTAACTTGGAAAGCTGTAAGCCCTTAGGGCATTTGCTTTTGTTGTTAACATGTAATACCTTTTGTAATGAAACTATGATGAATAGATGAATGTTGGTCTTTTGTATATCAATGCATGCTTATATTGATGGATTTAATGTTGTTATTTTGAGGGCGTTACAGTTATTATGAGGGATAATAATCATATGTGTTGGGATTTTTCAAGGAATTCATGTGTTGGATTTCAAAGAATTTTTTTTATGCTTGTTCTTAATGCATTAAAGTATTATTATAAAGGTAAGACTTGAGAGTTGGGAGAAGTTAATAAATGCTAAGATTTATTTATTTTTTTTAAATAAAAAAATCAGGAAATTTAGATTGGGAGATTGAAACTCTCACAAGGCTTGGGGTTAAAAACCCCCTTTTGCTTAATATATAGTATAGATAATTGAAAAAAATAACCATTAAAATAGTAAATAAAAAAGATTATTTAAAACCATTGAACAAACTACAATCGCATTTTTCTTTTTATGAGTGTTTATGTTTATTTAATTTCAATCATATTAAAAGATAAAATTATAAACAAAATGAGATAACTTCAATCATACAAATCACAATTTTTTTAGTGCTATCTAATCATCATCAATAATTAAAAAAATCAATTCAATTGATAATTAAAAAACACAATAATTTATTTTTCAAAAAACATAGTGAGTTAAAAAGATCAATTACAATTTTTTTTGGTCAAAATACAACCTAATCATCATCAATAATTGGTACATTATGTGACCCTAATGAGTACAATCCATTTTGTTTTTCAAAAAATACAGTGAGTTAAAAATCAAATCACAAATTAAGTGAATTGATAGTTAAAAAAATACAATAATTTTTTTCAAAAAATACAGTGAGTTAAGAAAATCAATTACAATTTTTTTTTTCAAAATGCAATCTAATCATTATCAATAATTGGTACTTTAAAAATCAAATCAAATCACAAATATTTTTATGCTATCTAACTACAATCATATTTTTTTCATAAATAATTGTAAAGAAAAACCATTAAAACAGTAAATAAAAGATTAAATCATATTAAAAAAAAGAACCATTGAATAAACTACAATTACATCACATTTTTCCCATAATAAAAATAAATAAATAAATGAAAAAAAGAACCATTGACTAACTACAATCACATAAAAAAAAAAAAAAAAACCATTGAACTAACTACAATCACATTTTTTTCTTTGTGAGTGTTTACATTTATCTAACTTCAATCATATAAAAAATAAAATTAAAATAGTAAATAAAAGATTAAATAACATTAAAAAAAAATCATTGAACTAACTACAACAATCATATTAAAAAAAAGGGCCATTGAACAAACTACAATCACATCACATTTTTCCCATAATAAAATAAATAAATGAAAAAAAGAACTATTAAATTAATTACAATCACATTAAAAAAAAAAATCATTCAATTAATTATAATCACATTTTTCTCTTTGTGAGAGTTTATATTTATCTAACTTCAATCATATTAAAAAATTAAATTATAATTTTTTATTCGCTAGACAAATCACAAATATTTTTATGCGCTATCTAACTACAATATTAAAACAATAAACAAAAGGAAAAGTCAAGAAGGAGAAAACAAAAAGAAGACTTACTGTTTGCATACGTGGTCACTGAAGTTGAAAGTATAGAAGTGAGAAGTCAAGAAGGAGAAAACAAAAAGGAAACTCACTGTTTGCAATAGGTATGTGAAAAGTTAAAAAGAATGTGTGTATTGGAGAAGTTAAAAAGACTTGAAAGAATTTAATAAGTGCTAAGTTTTTTTTTTTTCAAAAAAAATCAAAAAAATTAAGAAATTAAGGTTCAGATATTGGAACTCCCACAAAACTTGTGGGTTAGAGATAGATATAAATAAATAGATAGATATAGATATAGATATTTATATTTGTTTTAAAATTTTTTAAATGTACAAATTATTTGTTTTGAAAAAGGTACTGCAGTAATTATGAGAGAAGTCAAAAAGTCTTGTGGGTTGAGAGAAGTTAATAAATGTTGAGGTTAATTTTCTTTTTTTAAAAAACAAATTACAAAAATGCTACAGACTCAAAAATTCTACCAAAAGTTTTACCAAATGTCTCACATGGGTGTGGGACCCACATGGGACCCACATTGTGTGGGTCCCACACCCATGTGAGACATTTGGTAGAATTTTTGGTGTCTATAGCATTACTGAACAAATTATTTATTTTTGAAAAGGTACTGCAGTAATTATGAGAGAAGTCAAAAAGTCTTGTGGGTTGAGAGGTTAATTTTCTTTTTTAAAAAAACAAAAAATTAGAAAATTAGGATTGACATATTGAAACTCCCACAAGCCTTGGGAGTTAAAAACTCCATTTTGCTTAATATATAGTATAGATAGATTTTTTATCTGGACTGGGTTAAAAGCCTTGTCACCGGTCAACTCCTTTTCTTTTCTTTTTTGAAAAATTACAAAAAAATAAATGCTAGTTTAAAGGACCCTTATAACAAATTAAATTTTGATTTTTTTAAATTTTTTCATTTTAAATCTTAAATTTTTTTATTTATTTTTAATTTAAATCATTTTCTTATTTTTATTAAGTAAAATTGACGAAAAAATGATATTTTAGTCATTAAACTCAATGAAAAATTATATTTTTGATATTTTATGTATACCTACATTGAGTTTAATAACTAAAATATTATTTTTCTATCAATTTACTTGATGAAATATACAAATAGTTAGTTTTTTTTTTTTTTTTTTTGGTGTAATTGTCCACCTTTTTTTAGGAATTAACTATTTTAATTAGTTTTTAAATTTTTTACAAAAAATGTGTAAAAAAAATATAGACAATTTTTTTACAGTAAATTTTATTATTATTATTATTTTAAGTAATCGCCAAAATAAGCCTTAGGCAAGACTTCCTCAATAGTTGATTGAATGGTTACATTGCTATCGCTTTTGTTAAAGATTTGAAAAGAGTCATACAGTGAATAAAGATAAAAAAAAAAAAATATTTATAATTTTAATACATGTTTTATATATTTTTTACCACTTTTTAAAAAAATTATTTAATACACTTTTCACATATATTAATACACCTTTTACACACATATTAAGGTCATGTTTGTTTGGACGGACTGGATTAGCATTCCCATGACTAATAGTCCTGGGACTACGAATTCGTTGGATTATGTATCCTATCTTAACTAATAGTCAAGTTTAAAATAATTAGTCCGTACTTTAATTGTTTAACCAAACATTGGATTAATAATTTTATTGGACTATTAGTCCAATCCCAAGCTCATGTCCACCCAAACAAACATGGCCTAAGGATAATAATAGTCCTAGGGACTGTTTTAGCATTTTTCTTTAAAAAAATATAATTACTTCTACATGATATAATTATACTGTATTTTCTTTTAGTATGGCTAAATTAAAAGAAACTAATGTAGATGGTGAATAAATATTAAAATAAAAAGCGCCAATTCTGAGTCGAAATATGTTGAGAAAGCAAAAGCTGGACACACTAGCCTGAGTAATTGGAATTTTTAAAAAGAAAGAGAAATGTGAGTAAAAAATGAGTAAAATATAAGTTAATTTTCCTGTATTTTCTTGACACTTTTTTGCCCTTTTCAAAACTTTTTCCAAGTTTATATAATCAAAACACAACCTTACCGAATTCTTTTATTCTCAAGTCAACGCACATTAATAAAGGGAGAAAAAGAAGAAGCGCGACAATCTTACACCTTCCTTCACCATTTTACTAAGTATTTAATTTAATTTTTTTTTTATGGTATGTTTGGTTCATTGGAATGAATTGAAATAGAATGATTATTTCATTTATCAAAATATCTATTCTCACATTTGATAGTAGTGAGGTGGAGGTGGTAATTTAATAAAAAAAATTAAAGTAATTAATATCCAATAAACTTTTTACTTTAATTTGATTATTAAATTAAATAAAAAAATTAGTAAAAATTTGGAGATTGTAGCGACATAATTTTTAAATGACAAACACGTGGTCAAGGTAACACCGAAGTGTCAGCTGAGGTGTCACGTGTCCTGGTCATGATGCCGAGATGATCTCAGCTAGGCCGAGGTTATCTGTGAGAATACCGGAATCCAGGATAAGTGGATAAGGGACAAGAGTCCTAGAATAGGAGAAGACTAATCCGGGATAAGCGGATAAGGGACAAGAGTCCTAGAATAGGAGAAGACTTCAATTTGTGTAAAGATAAAACTCTTAGAGAGTTTATCCTAATCTTACTGGGAGTCTAAGATTAGCAGTAATCCTAAGTCCATAAAAGCTAGGCTTCTATTGGGATTAGGTTTGTGTTGGCTATAAAAGTGAGGCACCCCATGGGTCTAAGGTATGCTTTTTATGCTCTGTCTAGTGAGTTAAGCACTATTGGTTATCTTTGAGAGATATTTTACTGACTTGATCGTCGGAGTGCCCCCGGGTGGACGAACCACCGCCGGAATCTCTTCTTTCTGTTGCAGGTCGTTCGGACTTAATTTATTCTGCCGGTGTTCTCCAACTGAGTACTTAGTTGGCAGTGTAGTCGGAAATTGACACACACAATTTGGTGCCGTCTATGGGAAAGAAAGGAGAATAGATGGCCAACGACGGACAGAAAGAGAAGGTTGGGGACGACACCCCTACTGAGAGTAGGAAACATATTGACTCTGACGTCGAAGAAGTCAACTGCAACGAAGAGACTCGTGATAAGAATCACGAAGCAAAGGACGTCGGCCAGGAGAGCGATGTACCAAAGAAAACGGACCGGGAGCGGGTATTACAACGAGGACGACCTCCAGGTATGGAAAGAAAGATGCCTGAGGAGGGATAATGAGGTAAAGGCTATGGCGAACAAATTGGCAGACCTACAAACAGTGGTTAATTTCATGATGCAGAATAACGTCATGCAGCCACCCTACCCACTGCAAGATACGCCGATTCCAGCGGCAAAGAAAGATGCCCAAAAAGAGGGGTAGAAAACAGTCCCTACAGTCCCCCAGCACACCAGGGCTGAGAAACACTCTTACCGGCCTTTAAGGGAGGTCGGGCGAGGGGAGTCAAGAAGGGAAGAATCGAGGAGGACGCATCGCACCAAGGAAGCCGACCCCAAACAACATCGACATGTCCAAAGGCAGGAGTTGTGCTTCGACGCAACCAATGGAGGAAGAACCAAGAGGACTCACAATGACACAGGCAGTAGTGCACCGAAAAGACTAAAATCAGGAGATAGCCGAGCTCCTGGGCGGACCAAAGAGAACTTGAGAGATTACCTCAAGAGGAAGCAACAAAATGCCGAGGTAACTTCCCCTGTTAAGCCGAGAACACCATTATCGGTGGAGTTGGACAAATTTGAGGCCCCGGAAAGATTCAGTATGCCAAGGTTCCAGATATACGATGGCAAGTCAGACCCCAACTTTCACGTCGGCTTGTACCTGAACTCGATGGCATTGTACACCGGGAACGAGCCGTTGCTCTGCAAGGTGTTCCCCTCATCCTTCGAAGAAATTACATCGGACTGGTTTCACAAGTTGCCGAAAGAACTGTGAAAACCTGGGAAGGCCTGGCCGAGATGTTTGTGGCCAGGTTCGTGACAAACAAGCTACAGCCATTGAGGGTGGACACCCTAATGGCCCTGAAGATCAGCAAGGATGAAAGCCTTGGGGCCTATGCCAAAAGGTATTATGAAGTATTCAACCGAATACCAGGATGCAACCAAGAGGTAGCGGTCGTGTCGTTTAAAAACGGCTTGAAGGATGACTGCCTACTTCGAAAATCACTGGCAAAGACATTGCCGAAAAACATGGAGGAGCTGATGGCCAGGATAGAAAAGTATGCCAGAGCCGAGGAAGACATGCCGGGGACAAAGGTGTCCAAACAAGAGAAGAGAAATGGTTCACCGAAGCGAAGCCGAGATAACACTGGATACGAGAAGACAAGTGCTTAGCCCAAGTGAGCAGATCCCAGATTCCAGATCTCGAATCCCAGATTCCAGATCTCGAATCCCAGATTCCAGAAGACAAGATCTCGGCCTAGATAATTAACCCGAGAAGAGAAGAGCTTGGCCTAAGTTAAAGAATTTATATAAGGTCCACAAAGGAGTATGTGGAAGCAATGCAGGGGGCAGATCCCTTACCCATAGAGCAATATCGTAGGGATTCTTTTGGCCTTACATGCAAAAGGAAGCTGAAGCCTATGTAAAAAAAAAAAAAAAGCATGAAAATGCTTTGAAATCCACCTGCAACGTGTGATAGAACAGCAATTCGGCTGGGGGCATACTAGCAACAACTTGCTAGGGCTTACAACAAGAAGGCCAGCCCAAGAGAGTTCAGAGTTAAGGACCTCAGCCTGAGAAAGGTTGCCGGCAATGGGCATAACGACTGAAGTAATAATAAAGTGCTAGTTTGATTTTTGAAATTTGTGCAATAGGAACCGACCAGTCCTATGACGATGTTTCTGATTGAAACATGACAAATGACTTAGACTTATTATATGGTAGAGTAGAAACTTTACTTGCATATAATAAAGTTGAACTAAGTTGGTTAACCTGGACTTGTCATATCGGCAAAATCAAACACATATTGGAGCTAAGTGCCTTAGTAAAGAGACCAAGGTTAATAACCTCGGCCAGTCTTTGTTCAAATATTACATCGGCAACGAGGTCAAAGTCATGTGCCTAATGAGAACCCAAGTGGAATTTAAGTTCACATTAGGGGGCAAAGGGCTGAAGAATGATGCTTGGGAGTTGGAAATTCACAAGATAAGATTGGTTTAAACACTTGTTGAAATTAAAATTTACAAGTTGAAGTTAAACCGAGGACGTGTTTAACACTTGTTGAAATTGAAATTTACAAGTTGAAGTTAAATTGATGACGTGTTTAACACTTGTTGAAATTGAAATTTACAAATTGAAGTTAAACCGAGGACGTGTTTAACACTTGTTGAAATTGAAATTTACAAGTTGAAGTTAAACCGAGGTTTTATTTAACACTTGTTGAAATTTAAATTTACAAGTTAAAGTTAAACCGAGGACGTGTTTAACACTTGTTGAAATTGAAATTTACAAGTTGAAGTTAAACCGAGGTCATATTTAACACTTGTTGAAATTGAAATTTACAAGTTGAAGTTAAATCGAGGACGTATTTAACACTTGTTGAAATTGAAATTTACAAGTTAAAGTTAAATCGAGGACGTGTTTAACACTTGTTGAAATTGAAATTTACAAGTTGAAGTTAAACCGAGGTCATATTTAACACTCGTTGAAATTTAAATTTACAAGTTGAAGTTAAACCGAGGACGTGTTTAACACTTGTTGAAATTGAAATTTACAAGTTGAAGTTAAATCGATGTCATATTTAACACTTGTTGAAATTAAAATTTACAAGTTGAAGTTAAATCGAGGACGTGTTTAACACTTGTTGAAATTGAAATTTACAAGTTGAAGTTAAACCAAGGACGTGTTTAACACTTGTTGAAATTGAAATTTACAAGTTGAAGTTAAACCGAGGGACGTGTTTAACACTTGTTGAAATTGAAATTTACAAGTTGAAGTTAAACCGAGGTCATATTTAACACTTGTTGAAATTGAAATTTACAAGTTGAAGTTAAACCGAGGACGTGTTTAACACTTGTTGAAATTAAAATTTACAAGTTGAAGTTAAACCGAGGTCATATTTAACACTTGTTGAAATTGAAATTTACAAGTTGAAATTAAACCAAGGACGTGTTTAAACACTTGTTGAAATTGAAATTTACAAGTTGAAGTTAAACCGAGGTTGTGTTTAACACTTGTTGAAATTGAAATTTACAAGTTGAAGTTAACCGAGGTTATGTTAAAAGAAGATTGGTTTAACACTTGTTGAAATTTTGAGAAAAATTTACAAGTTAAGCCAAGGTTATGTTGAAAGAAATATCTACATACTTGCCGAGATTACCATGTTGCCAAGACTTGGAAGAAATTTGAAGACAGAAGTCTTGCTAATAGTGAAGTATCGAGTTGTAAATAACACTTGTGAAAACATTGTAAAAAATATTTTCAAGTGTTAAGCCGAGGCTGAGATAAACCGATTAGTGGGTATAACCGAGGTGCTACCCCCCAAGGAGATTACACAGTTAAGGTGTATTTTGAAGACATGCAAATTATTTTAAGTATAGAATGCATTCAGAAAAGGAAAGAAGGCACTTCGGCCTAACATTGAAGAATGATTGTTTAGATTACAAAAAAGGCGGTGTGAAGTACGCCGGTGTCAGACGGTGGTCCGGTGTCAGACCGGTGGTAGTAAGCAAAGAAGTGCAACGAAAGCCTCACCGGAGGGAGAGAGTGAAACTGGTTGTAGAAAGCTTCGCAAAAGCAGCAATGGAGGATTTGAGAGAGAAAGTTTGAACAAGAACGAAGATGCAAAAATGAAAAGACGGAGAGAGAGTTGATCAAAAGTATGAAATGGCGGCAAAATGGCAATTATGGTGCCTTGGACGACGTGCTTGTCAGACAGCGCACACAAAAGTGATGCGACTTGATACCGCGTATCAGGTACGGTCCAGTAAGGGAAAAATGCGTGGTAAAAACGATTGAAATACTGTATGTGCCAACTCATACGCGTGCTGGAACTCTTGGAGTTCTTGATTCAATGAAGCAAATACCTCAGCTAGGAGGGACGGTTTCGACTGAGAAACTTGAACGAACTTGGTCGTTGGTTCTAAGGCATTGATGAAAGCAGACTATAGGTCTTGGTCATATTGAGCCGACGAGTTCTGACTTCAGCAATAGATGATGAAGCAAGCTTAGCCGACGTGCTAAATGGAAGAAATGATATAGGTTCCATCACCTTAGGATGCCGAGGTAATAGAACCTAGGGGGGCAGTTGTGGAGACATAATTTTTGAATGACAAACACGTGGCCAAGGTGACACCGAAGTGTCAACCGAGGGTGCCACGTGTCTTGGTCATGATGCCGAGATGATCTCGGCCAGGTCGAGGTTATCTGCGAGAATACCAGAATCCGGGATATGCGGATGAGGGACAAGAGTCCTAGAATGGGAGAAGACTTCAGTTTGGGTAAAGATAAGACTCTTAGAGAGTTTATCCTAATCCTACTGGGGAGTTCAAGAT